>CM034354.1:80255794-80855794 GCA_019925275.1 Mytilus edulis | reverse complement strand
CTCTCAGTAAAATGGCTAAAAATTACCCGTTTTCCTTCGATTTCCTTACTTTCAGAAACATCAGTATTGCTTGAACCTGAAGCAATTTTATGCAAAAACAAGCTGAGATTGCTGTTCGGGGTGAGCCAATGCTCCGTCTTGAAGGCCGGCCGTACTTTGACCTATAATTATTAACATTAAATACAATGTGACCGCGGATTTTTTTCTTAAAAAATCAGTGGCCGTAAAAATTATACCCGTTTTCCTTCAATTTACTTACTTTAAGAAACATCAGTATTGCTGGATCGTTGAAGCAATTTTTATGCAAACAATTATATATTATCTGTATTTAAAATTATTTTTTTGTAAGAAATCAAACTGGTAAGTTAAAAAAAAACATATAAAGCAAGATCATATAACGCAAATTTTTTTTATCGAGGACCTCGAACTTCAACATTTTCGAAAGCTGAACAGACATGTATAAACTACAACCAGGGACTTTCCTTACTAGTTTATACTTAGTATAGAAAGTCCCTGCTACAACGAATGGGAGTGTTTAACTAAGTAACTAAGGCATTGACCATAATGTTCTAGTATGATCGGGAGATGTTAAAAAAAATGATCCAACAGCAGATTCAGCCGGTAACGAATTTCCGATATCATAAAAAAATCTCAATACAAAGGGAACTTCCTCTGCTTCATTGAGCCCCTAAATAAATGTGAATAGTAAGGTTTTATTCAAAATTGTCGGAAGCAACGTGTTCTCGTACGAATACTGAATAACAGACGGACGGCCACACGAAAATATAAAAATAAAACAAATACTGAAACGGTTCACTATCGATCAAAAATCCAGACACTGACAGATAGATCATGTATCATGATAACACTGTTAAAACTGTAAAATTGTGTTGTTTATGATATAAATTCAAGTTCTTCTTGTACATATTGTCAATATTTCATTTTATTACAGTGAGTTGACTGTTAGTGTTGCTCTCCACCAATTGCAACTCATTCAAAATTTTGACCAAATTGCAATTTGTTTTATTAAACCAAATTGTTCAACTGGTCAGAAAATTGAACAAATTGTTCAGTCAAAATGTGAAAGTGCAAGGTGGTAAAATAAAATATACTTACAATCCTATAAGACTTTAACTCCACTTTAATGATGTTGTGACAAAAATTAGTTTATCAGTTTGTATAGTTATATTATATTCATTTCCATGCTGAAGGGGAACTGTTTATTTTGAATTGCTATTAAATTGTCCAAACTAAGCTTTCATATAGTTTTTCTTTCTAAAAGTATTCTATATTTATAAGAATCAGATATCATTTTAAATAAAACATCATATATTCAGTAAAATATGTGTGAAATAACAATATGTGTGAAATAACAATATGCTATTGATAAATTTTCAGGGGAGATTACCTAAAATATTATTCTTTTGAATAAGACTTTTTGAAAGAAAAGTTATTATCTCCCCCATGGAAACTTCCTACAAACATATATTGCAATTTTACACATATTTTACTGAATATGAAATGTTTTAATTCACATAATGTCTGATTCTTATAAATATAGAATACTTTTTTGAATTGCTATTAAATTGTCCAAACTAAGCTTTCATATAGTTTTTCTTTCTAAAAGTATTCTATCTATAATACTAAAATTACGAGGTCCAATTTGTCAGCCGTCATCACGTAAAAACGACGAATAAAAAAATTCAACTTTATATATAACTAATATAGTACAAAGGTGTAGATTAAAAATTACACCACTCCAGGCCCTTTTGTTTTCCACGTAATTAATATTGCCAATAATTAAGAAGTTCCGGGTCGAGTCCGATACCGATACCAATAGTATATTCACCTGTTACCGATTACCTTATCTGTACGTTCCGCATCTGACAGGGGCACCATCAAACGGTGTATTCAGGATTAATATGTTATATAGTATTACACGGGTCATGATCACAGGGTTGACACTACTTAATTGTCAAATTGTTACCTATTGTAGTATTTTAATCAGTTAGACTTTCTAAGATAACAATACGAATACTAAAAATCTGGACTAAAATAAGGCGTATAGGTACAGTTTTCAATTTGTTAGCGGGCATGACGTAAAATAGCCAATCAAAGAATTCAACTTTATTTATGACTAATATAGGACAATGCTGTTGGTTAAAAAGTACTCCATTCCAGGACCTTTCATTAATGTAAGCCATTTGATGGAAGAAGAATTATTGGCAGGGCTCATTTTTACCAACAAAGCATCAGAAATCAAATAATGGAAGGAGGGGCGGTGGATAGAGACAACACAGTATTTATGACACCAATAATTGTTCACCTGTATAAAAAAAAAAACCACCCTGCTAGCCACTAATAGGTCTTAAACAATACCCCACATCCATAAGTGGACGTTAGCTGGGCTCTCTCTACATGTACATGTATGTAAATAATATGTATATGCTGTATTCTATTGATACGTTGTAAATAAAGATATATGTAGGTTGTCACTTCCTTAGTTTACAATTTGTATACTTTGATATAAGTTATCACATTCATACCTACACAATTTAGTCCTTATAAATATGATGTCTTGCAAGTATATTGTTTTTTCTGCCAGGATGAAGATGTTTTTTTATAATTATTTTGACTACATTCAATACCCAAAGATTTATTATAATATCAGTTAGTGGGCCCCCACTTATGAAAATTTCTGGATCTGCCACTGATTATTATATTTGCACTAAAAGTCTACCACCAGTTCCATGTTGTACAGTTTGTCCAGAAAGAGTCTTCCACAATTTTTTCCAATAAAGTTGGTTCAGCAGGGGATACAAGTACAACTGACAAAACAGAGTAAGTAAAGTAAAAGTACTCACATATCATTTTGTTTTCTAGCAAGGACTAGAGAGTGAAGTGTTTATAAAGCGACAAATTAAATATGATAGTATAAATAAATTATAAAATGATAGTAGATGCATAACTAAATCAATTATCATATCTTTCTTAGATTCACCATAGTTAGATTTATAATAAATCTTTTTCTAATATGTGTTAGTTTTCTTTTAGTTTTGCTATCAAATGCACACAAAGAAAGAATAGATAGGGACAGCTGGTGAAAGTTTTACCTATTTATTTGAATCTGTTTTTTTTTATTCATTTATATTTAGGTAGAAATAATAATTATGTAGTTTATGTCCATGTGACATTCTCAGACAAAAAAATATTCTCTGAATTTTTACAAATGCCAAATGATACCATGATGGATTGCCTGACTGTAAGCTGTCAATATGATGAATACACTGAAATTAAAAACACTTTAAGTTCTAGACAATCAAACAAATTAATATTTGAATAAGTACAAATGTATACTTTATACTGAACATGAAAAATGATATATATTATATAAACTCTTAATGAATGTTGATGACTTAACTGAAATGTGGTTATAATTCTCATTAGAGCTATTTTCCTAATGCTTGTAAAATAAGACTTTGGTTGGCTTGCCTGCAATGTTAGCTCATGCATTGTAATTAAGATTGAAACCTGCAAACAATATAGAATTAGATAGGCATAGTTATTTAAACTTGTATATATATTGTATTTCAATTTAATTGAATGTAATCCCAATAACAATTGTACAATATACAAACAAAACAAGCAAGCTAACCAAATTCTTACTCTACATACATTAGGAAATTATCTCTAACTACTGCTTGTATAATTTCCTTTCATTTTAGCAGTTATGACACCGTTATACAAAAAGATGATTTAAAGGGGCATCTGGAGTAAAAAGACAGACTACTGAGTATAGCATGAAATTAATTATATGAATCAAATTATAAATTATTCGACAATTTCATTTTTCAACTAGAGTTTAACACAAATGTTTAAGACTGATTAACTTCTCTTACATGTTAGTAGTACATTACATACTGTCAAAGTTTTATTCACAAAATTCACATTGCTACAAAGTACTGAAGTTTTATTCACAAAATTCATAACGCTACATAGTACTGAAGTTTTATATAGTTTGTTAATGTTGTGCTATTCATATACATCTTCTGTGTCATTACTCTATTTACATGCAAACACAGGATCATACAAATCATACATAGTAAACATTGTAAAAAGATTTTAATACATGTACAGTGTATGTAGAAATTGAGTCAATATCTAGCTATTGGAGTAATTAAACACTTAAAAATACTAGCTTTATTTTTAAGTTAAAATGTACCATTAATTTAAATTACAGTCCTTCAAATGACCATGACCATGAGTACAGTTGTAAATTATTAATGGAAGAAGAGGAAGAAGTTGATGGACAGGAATACAGTTATCAGACATAAACAATTATGAATATATATATATGTTGAATATAACAAGTGAATTTTTTTTTAACTATGCCAGTTTATTAAGAATAGACCTGATTTGTATATACATGATGAAGATAAATACACCATAAACATTTTTAATTTTGCTTTATTCTTTTGCAGGAAACCAAGTATGAAATTGAGAGGGTCCATTATTTCTAGTATATCATGTATATTATATTATTCATTTATACTTTGGATTGCTATACAACTAAACAAACAGCTGATCATGCACATGCCACCATTTGTTACTTTGCAACTCACTAATTGCTTTATTTTTTAATTTTGCTTCAATTTACTCATTTGGCCCTATGTTGCTTCTCGCTTCTTTTTTTTTTGCTTGAAGATAAAATTTATGCTCTATACTAACAAAGTTTATTATATATCAGTCTGTAAATAAGGGAAATACACTTGTTGTATGTTGGTTCATATCTACCTGCAGACGAACAATTGTAAGCTAGTAAAGCTTATGAAAGCATTTTCTTTTTTTATCATTTTACAAAATAGCAATGATTTTTAGGATAATAGCTTCTTTGATAATATTTGGAAAAATAACTTGTATATTTTCCTATAGACTTTTGTTTTACAAAGTCCACAAGCGAATCATGTATTATTTTTTAGGCATTTGATTTTAAATAAGACTGATGGAACAAAAATACAATTATTTTGCCGCCTAAAAAATTCATCAGAAATATATTTGCATTGTCTGATGAAAGTAACTACACGTTATAGTTCCCTGGATAGTTCATAATATCACATATACACGTATATACCTTCAAATTGCTGTTGTTTTTTTCTTCGAAATCACGACTGGTCATACAGTCTAAAAATCTAAAATCGCTTCTAGAATACAGTCTGTTCTAGACTGATCGTACAGTAATTTATTTTGGGATCCTCAAGGAAAACATATTTTTTTATGGGAAATACGAACATTCTACTTAAATACCAAAAGAATATTGAAACAGTATATATTTAACTGTAAACTGAGGCAAATATTTGCAGTAAAAGATTATTTGCTTTGTTCTACGAGAGCAAAATTGTCTATCGATTTCACTTTTTTCAACCAAGTTGATGTGATGCACACGTATATTTTATATTCTAATGCATGTTTTTGTTACAGTTACTCATATTTATGATCATGCTATATATACCTAGAAGATTTTCAAAGCACTTTGTAGAAATAGGAGTAAATAAATGACATTTTAAAGATTATTTTTACCGTCCGTCGTTGACCAATTGACATAAATCAAGATTGTTTCTTTTAAATAATAAAAAATGGATAAAGACAGTTTTGCGTAGGGGGATAATTCATGTGATATAATTTTGGTAAGTTTACAGAAATAGAAGGTCCATAATGCATTAATCGAGTAAAAATGGAGCAATTTCAGAAAACTTTAATGATTGGTTTAGGAGGTGTTGGAAACACCTGATGGGTGCCCCCATATAATGCAATGTTCAAGTCCGTATCTTATATAAAGTAACCCCATAAAAGATTTTTACTAAAATTCGAAATAAACCGTGCACAATACAGTCATTATCATTTATGATAAGGAATCCGAATAAGATTAATTAAAAGTTATATCAGTGACGGATTAAAAAAAAAGGGGATCAGGCAGTTTGAAACCCTTTTTTAACTATCAATGCATTTGTATGGGAACATATATTTGGAATCTCCTTTTCTCTTGGATTGTACCCCCTCTCCATTTAAAAATGGCCGGAACCCCCAATGTATATTAAGTGGTTTATGAGGAGATGCGCTTACAAAAACGGCGAAACATATACCGGTCCAACGGACGAACGGAAAGACGGACTTCTTTATCACTATAACTGTAAAATTAAGTGTCAAAGAGACAGCTCTACATCTTAAACAAAGTGAAGGAACTGTGATCAATTATAGGCTACAGAACGGCCTGAAATGTGTGTAAATACATGCATTTTTATTAGTGTTGTCAAATCGTTCACTTTTGCCTAACCGGTTACTCGATTAATCGTTCGACCGATTAACCAGTTAACCGGTAGTTTAAGTTGATAATTGATAAACCTATCTATAGTACCCTACACATAGATATAAGAAGATGTGGTATGAGTGTCAATGTGAAAACCTTCTATCCAAGTCATACATTTACGTTTTCATAATACGATCAATTGAAGTTTGTCCTTTGGTATTATAAGGCTTGTCTGCGAAGATTCCTGGCGAAGTTTGACTTTTAATAATCAAATACACCATATCAACCACGGCGTTTGTACTAACTTCAGATTCCTTAAGATCTTGCCCCAAGCGGAGATACAAGTTCTAATTAATTTTATATTTTTGGATTAACAATAGCAATCAATATACTGGACAATTGATCTGTCAAATTAATTAAAACGACGACAATTTTAAAAGTAAACATAACTATTCAATGATTTCAATACAAATTTGTATCAAATGTATCAAAATTGAAAAAAAAGTCCGGTTAACCGGTTAGCGTTTTTGGTATTCGGTATTCGGTCGTTCAAACGGTTAACCGGTTAACCGTTGACAACACTATTTTTTATATAACAATTAAACTGTGTGTTTGTACAATTTTAAGTATAACGGAGGACATTTCTGAAACTTATATATACAACAAACCTTCCTCTTATTTTAGCAACATTTAAACATCCTTATACCTAATGTAGTAAGTCGAGTACAACCTATCAAGCTAAAATATGTTTCATTAGTTTTCAGGATGTGAATGTATTGAAATATATTTGTGTTATTTAGAAAAATGCCACCTGCTAATGTATCGTAAATAACTTTGAAATCACCACTAGAATACAGTGAGATAAAGACTGATCATACAGTTTTAAACTATACAAGCGAGACTGATCGTACAGTGAGAAATTCAAACAAGTGTAATTTTCTTATTTCTGGCTTCAAAGATCTGGTTGAAACTTTTACCACCACTTGAAATATACTTCATTTAGTTAATGAAGTCATGTTTTTACGTTAATTTGTACACTAAGAGGGTAAACAGATTGTTTTTAGGTTCGCCGACTGATTTTTCTGAGTGATGCACTTGAAATTCTCTTGATTAATGCAAAGATACGAATAATAAATGTGCTGAATTTGATTCTAAACCATTTGAGAATATCGATGTCGGCTGAAGTAATCATTAAGCAATGTACAGACGATCAGCTTACCGTTTAATTCAGTATACCCATCAAATTTTAAATGTGATCCAAAAATTTCTCGCTTCGAAAATCGCGACTTCCGGATAGCGTACAGAATAGTATCTACACTGTGAATAGGGTTCTTATCAATCTCCGGCGCAGAGTTCATATCCTTTCCATACATGCTCCGCAATACTGCACTAAATATGACCTCTGCCATACATTGTCCGACCCCAGGAGGAAATTAGCTCATGACCGACAAGCATTCGGTATTCTCTACAAAGTGCCTTGCGTGATGCTCAACCTAGCGAGGACTGTCGAAATTTTTGATGCGGAAGGTTAGGAGTAAACAGGTAAAGTGGCGATGGCGGAAATTATGAGAATCATCTCCTCGCTTCATCTCCTTCAACTAGGATTGTCGCAGAATTAAAGTTTTAAAAATACTTTGACGAAACGTGCATCTGATGCAAACACAAAATGTCAATCCTGGTAACTATGAGGAGTATATTTGAAGCGAAAAAAGAAAAAATTATATTAATTATGCCGACAGGCTTCCTACGGCAAACTTGAGTCTTTCAAGTTTTTTATCATTCGGTTAGCACTTTTGATCCTGGTCCTGGATGGTAGTTGTCCACTTAGCAGCTCTGTGTAATCCACAGGGGTTTGTTACAATTTGCCGGGTTCATATATATATAAGAAACCCCCAAAAATCACACTTCATATTACATGTCTTAGTGTGATAGACATAGAAGCATAGGCGGAATCAGGGGCCATGCCCTCCCTTTTCTTGGGAAAAAATTGGTTGATTATATAGGGATCGGCAATCGCTGAAGCATGTCTGGAGTGGGATCTCCTTAGGTCAGTCAGATAACCCCCCCCCCCCCCCTCCCTTCGCTACTGAGAAGAGAAAAGTATCCAGTTAGAACAAATTACATGTAAGTAAAAGTCTTATTGAAGCAATGATTTGAAACAAAGTTGCAAAGGAGGTTCCACCCTTGTAATGTATAGATAAAAAGCAAATTGTAATAAAACCCTTCCCTGTGTTCCAAAGTTTTGGCAAAAAGAACAAATTTAGAAGTTAAGATGATCTAATGTTGGAAGTCTGGAATAAAGTGCTACATATTACAACAAGGCCACACTTAAAAATATGTTGGTTTGCCCAAACCCTACATTCAAAGATTGAGACAGTAGGTAGGTAGGTAGGTAGGCATTTCCTTTTTTTTCCAACAAAAAGAAATTGAAGTATCAGATGTTTATTAGTCTTCCTGCCTATCTGATTAAAAAACAAAATTCTTCAAATCAGGACAATCAAAGATTTTGATTAGGCAGCTATTGTTTGGGTAGGTAGGGTAAGTGCAAACAAACATATTCTTTTTTTATGGCCCAATGTATCCATAAAAAAGTCTTTTATTTAGATTTTAGTGTTTTGGAATGCTATCCAAAGGACTTATATCCAATATTTCCTTGAATTTATATGCTTAAATCTAGGGGGAAAAGTTTAATCAGTTTTATCTGAACATTACTGAAGTTACGAGTTGTATAAAAGGCTTTTTTGAATATTAGAAATGTAAACAATGTGAAGGACATTTATATTTTTATGCTACATGGCTAAAACTGATAAAATGTATTCTTTATTTCTATTTTAATTGTTAACAACAATCAATATCATGAATATGTTCATGACAGATTTAAGAAGACTTACAAAATTTTCAAAACAACAATTAATAAAATTGTAATTAATACAAAATGTACTAAATGCACATAAAGTTTCATGTGTAATTAAAATTACTCCAATTCACTCATTGAAACATGAATTTTTTTTTATGAGTTCTTAAGCCTTGTTTGTAAGTTCTTTTAAAGTGAGAGTTTATTCCATTTGTGTGTATAATCTATGCAGGCTTGTAATGCTTCTAATGTTTCTTGATAAACCTCCTATGATCAGGTTAACATAATTGTGATCTGAAAATATAATAATATTTTTTTTATCTTTGTAATTTCTGATTTTTATGAAGATAAGGGATATACATGGTATGCCATTGTTTGTCAATCCAGCCGCTCAAATGTCAAAACTTTACTCAATATTTCAAAGGAGTAGCATAAAAGACCCTTATTTGACCCAAATTAATATTACTGCAAATTTGAAAGTCATCTTAATCCTGAACATTTAAAAATTTGTCCAAACTAGATTAAGGAGCAAATATAATAAAACGAGATTAACTTTAACCAGATGCTCTGCAGGGCCCAGCTTTATACGACCCCAGAGGTCGAATCCTGAACAGTTGGGCAAGTATTGACACAACATTTAAGCTGGATACAGCTCTTAATTTGGATAGTGAATAAATAGTTGACACAAGATAGGTTTCTGACACAGAATGAATGTGGTGTAAAATTAAATTGGAAATTTTCCTATTATTGTCCAATATCCAAAATCAAAATACATTGTTAGATTCAGCATATCAAATAACCCCAAGAATTTAATTTTTGAAGAAGTCTAATAAAGTTCCATTTTGAACCTTTTAGACCTCAATGCCGACAACTTTGATAACTGGTCCCAAATATCAAAAATTTAAATACATATGGTTAGATTCAGCGTATCAAAGAACCCCATATATTCCTTTTTTGTTAAAATCAAACTTAGTTTAATTCTAGACCCTTTGGACCTTAATGTTGACCAATTTGAAAACAGAACCAAAAATAAAGAATCTAATTACACGGTTAGATTTAGCATATCAAATAACCCCTATATTTCAATTTTTGATGAAAGTTTAATTTTGGACCCTTTTGGTCCCTTATTCTTAAACTGTTGGGACCAAAACCCTCAAAACTCAATCCAAACCTTCCTTTTGTGGTCATGAACCTTGTGTTTAAATTTCATAGATTTCTATTTACTTATACTAAAGTGATTGAGCGAAAACCAAAATTAACTGCTTACAAAATGTATTTGAGCCCCTTTGTTGCCCCTTTTTCATAAACCGTTTGTACCAAAACCACCAAAATCAATCTCAACCTTCCTTGCGAGGTCATGAAACTTATGTTTAAATTTTATAAATTTCTATTCACTTATACTAAAGTTATTGTGCAAAAAACAAAACAAAAAATGCTTATTTAAGCCCCTTTTTGGTCCCTAATTCCTAAACCATTGAGACCAAAATCAATCCAAACCTTCCTGTCTATAGTGTGCATATAAACTACATGTATCGACCTAACAAAAGCTTAAATTTCAGAAAGTTAGGAACAGTCTTAAGAACCAACAAATATGCACCATATTGTATTTCAATTTCAGTTTCTGCAGTTAAAAGTCTTCACTGTTGACTATAAGATGGCAATATTAGTAGTATAATTGTAAAAATGTGTTGAAACAAGAATTGGGATCCAAATTGAAATAAAAAAATTAGAGTTGTAATATTTGAAGAATAAAAAGATAGATTTTAGATATTTTGATTAAAATGCATTATGTACGTGTGCATCAGATAATTCATTTTAGCCAAAAATACAATAATATATATAAAACAATTAACACCTACTGAAAATATCAATGGATCGATATACAAACAAGTAATATCTTTTCATTAACTTAAGATGTAGGTTGACTGTTTCGTCCCTGCCAAGGGTACTCATCAGGTGGCAAATTATGGCTACCACTACAGTAATTGTTTATTGAAAACAAATAAGTTACAGCCTTTTTTTTTTAATTTGTTAACCAAACTGTAAATTAATATGACTTTGCAGTGTCTGTGCATTTTAATTTATGCTACGCGTATGGTACATGATTTTGCTTTTCTATCATATGCATTTTGTTTAAAAATCTACAAATAAGTCTGTGATACTATCTCATGCAGATGGAGAGTAACTTTTACAGCATAAAAATATGTCCACTTTGGTATATTTTTCTGTTAGTTTAAACACCAACACCAATATGGTGAAAATCATAGTGAATTCAACACTATAAGAGGGGAAATGCAAAATGTGAAAGCATTCTTTAATATCAATCTGATCAATATACATGTATTATATTTCATTTTCTATTTTTTTTTTTTTTGCATAAATGCCAATTAAATGAATTGTGTTTCTTTATTTATTTGAAATAAAAAACAAAAGTCGATAGGAAAATATACAAGTTATTTTTCCAAATATTATCAAAGAAGCTATTATCCTAAAAATCATTGCTATTTTGTAAAATGATAAAAAAAGAAAATGCTTTCATAAGCTTTACTAGCTTACAATTGTTCGTCTGCAGGTGGATATGAACCAACATACAACAAGTGTATTTCCCTTATTTACAGACTGATATATAATGAACTTTGTTAGTATAGAGCATAAATTTTATCTTCAAGCAAAAAAAAAAGAAGCGAGAAGCAACATAGGGCCAAATGAGTAAATTGAAGCAAAATTAAAAGATAAAGCAATTAGTGAGTTGCAAAGTAACACATGGTGGCCTGTGCATGATCAGCTGTTTGTTTAGTTGTATAGCAATCCAAAGTATAAATGAATAATATAATATACATGATATACTAGAAATAATGGACCCTCTCAATTTCATACTTGGTTTCCTGCAAAAGAATAAAGCAAAATTAAAAATGTTTATGGTGTATTTATCTTCATCATGTATATACAAATCATGTCTATTCTTAATAAACTGGCATAGTTAAAAAAAAATCACTTGTTATATTCAACATATATATATATTCATAATTGTTTTTGTCTGATAACTGTATTCCTGTCCATCAACTTCTTCCTCTTCTTCCATTAATAATTTACAACTGTACTCATGGTCATGGTCATTTGAAGGACTGTAATTTAAATTAATGGTACATTTTAACTTAAAAATAAAGCTAGTATTTTTAAGTGTTTAATTACTCCAATAGCTAGATATTGACTCAATTTCTACACACACTGTACATGTATTAACATCTTTTTACAATGTTTACTATGTATGATTTGTATGATTCTGTGTTTGCATGTAAATAGAGTAATGACACAGAAGATGTATATGAATAGCACAACATTAACAAACTATATAAAACTTCAGTACTATGTAGCGTTATGAAATTTGTGAATAAAACTTCAGTACTTTGTAGCAATGTGAATTTTGTGAATAAAACTTTGACAGTATGTAATGTACTACTAACATGTAAGAGAAGTTAATCAGTCTTAAACATTTGTGTTAAACTCTAGTTGAAAAATGAAATTGTCGAATAATTTATAATTTGATTCATATAATTAATTTCATGCTATACTCAGTAGTCTGTCTTTTTACTCCAGATGCCCCTTTAAATCATCTTTTTGTATAACGGTGTCATAACTGCTAAAATGAAAGGAAATTATACAAGCAGTAGTTAGAGATAATTTCCTAATGTATGTAGAGTAAGAATTTGGTTAGCTTGCTTGTTTTGTTTGTATATTGTACAACTGTTATTGGGATTACATTCAATTAAATTGAAAGTCAATATATATACAAGTTTAAATAACTATGCCTATCTAATTCTATATTGTTTGCAGGTTTCAATCCTAATTACAATGCATGAGCTAACATTGCAGGCAAGCCAACCAAAGTCTTATTTTACAAGCATTAGGAAAATAGCTCTAATGAGAATTATAACCACATTTCAGTTAAGTCATAAACATTCATTAAGAGTTTATATAATATATATCATTTTTCATGTTCAGTATAAAGTATACATTTGTACTTATTCAAATATTAATTTGTTTGATTGTCTAGAACTTAAAGTGTTTTTAATTTCAGTGTATTCATCATATTGACAGCTTACAGTCAGGCAATCCATCATGGTATCATTTGGCCTTTGTAAAAATTCAGAGAATATTTTTTTGTCTGATAATGTCACATGGACATAAACTACATAATTATTATTTCTACCTAAATATAAATGAATAAAAAAAAACAGATTCAAATAAATAGGTAAAACTTTCACCAGCTGTCCCTATCTATTCTTTCTTTGTGTGCATTTGATAGCAAAACTAAAAGAAAACTAACACATATTAGAAAAAGATTTATTATAAATCTAACTATGGTGAATCTAAGAAAGATATAATAATTGATTTAGTTATGCATCTACTATCATTTTACAATTTATTTATACTATCATATTTAATTTGTCGCTTTATAAACACTTCACTCTCTAGTCCTTGCTAGAAAACAAAATGATATGTGAGTACTTTTACTTTACTTACTCTGTTTTGTCAGTTGTACTTGTATCCCCTGCTGAACCAACTTTATTGGAAAAAATTGTGGAAGACTCTTTCTGGACAAACTGTACAACATTGAACTGGTGGTAGACTTTTAGTGCAAATATAATAATCAGTGGCAGATCCAGAAATTTTCATAAGTGGGGGCCCACTAACTGATATTATAATAAATCTTTGGGTATTGAATGTAGTCAAAATAATTATAAAAAAACATCTTCATCCTGGCAGAAAAAACAATATACTTGCAAGACATCATATTTATAAGGACTAAAGTGTGTAGGTATGAATGTGATAACTTATATCAAAGTATACAAATTGTAAACTAAGGAAGTGACAACCTACATATATCTTTATTTACAACGTATCAATAGAATACAGCATATACATATTATTTACATACATGTACATGTAGAGAGAGCCCAGCTAACGTCCACTTATGGATGTGGGGTATTGTTTAAGACCTATTAGTGGCTAGCAGGGTGTTTTGTTTTATACAGGTGAACAATTATTGGTGTTATAAATACTGTGTTGTCTCTATCCACCGCCCCTCCTTCCATTATTTGATTTCTGATGCTTTGTTGGTAAAAATGAGCCCTGCCAATAATTCTTCTTCCATCAAATGGCTTACATAATCGTTGGTTTATATTTTCTGTATAATACATGTTGCCTTTGCTTCCATTCCTTTATCTTCCTCACCATGACAAAACAAGCATAGATGCACCATATGTTTTTTTTCGGAGACAGGAATGTAATTCATCAATTTTTGTTAAAAAAAACGTGGCAGGGTCAAAATTTAAAAATGGTATCTCAGGGAACCTGTGCTATTACAGGCCTTACAGAACATACTAATTATTGCAATTATAGGTAGAAATTAATATAAAATCAATGTGAAATAATAATAAAAGGGTAATTACGGTAACAAAATAGTCCCTTCACAACCGGCTGTGTTTACGAATGACATTTAATCTCTAAAGGAAATGCAACTTTAAGTATAAGTTATCAAACATAGCAACATTTTCATTTTTTAACACTTATCTTCGTTAAAATGCGAATTTTTAATTTTTTTTTCCATAAAAAGTATCTTAATTAAATA
Source organism: Mytilus edulis (assembly GCA_019925275.1). Taxonomy (NCBI): domain Eukaryota; kingdom Metazoa; phylum Mollusca; class Bivalvia; order Mytilida; family Mytilidae; genus Mytilus; species Mytilus edulis. Next base: position 80,841,004 of record CM034354.1, on the reverse strand, counting down.
AACAGTAATTTAGATTTCGTTTAGAGATTGGGAACGAATAAGTACGCAAAAAAAGGTATGGCAGAGGTCATATTGAGTGTAGTGTTACAAAGTATTGAACGGAACGGATATGTGATCTCTGCGCCGGAGATTGTTAACCAATGTTAGATAACTACAATGTTATCGAAAATAAAACAATACCTACCTCAAAATCGCCGTTTTGATGTAATTTATCAAAATTTGAATCGTACAATTAACGTTATGACCTCCAGTTTGTTAGTTTTCATTTTTTTTTTCATTTCATGACGTCACGTTTAGTCATAACGTCTTTGTGCAAAAACCATTCATGAATTTTCGCGGAGTTTTATTTTATTTCATAAATGTACATTTTTATGCCCCCGCCGTGGCAAAGAGGGCATTGAGTTATATCCTTGTCTGTTTGTACGTCGATCCGAATGTACGTATCATAGTGTACGTCCGTTTTTACAGATCTGAATTGGTTTCCATTCTCTAACTTTAGTTTTCCTCAACCAACTGATATAAAACTTATGCACAATGCTTTTAGCCACAAAAACACAGAATAGATTTGAATTTTGATGTCGTCACTTTTACAGTCCTAGATTTATGAGGGGTCGGACAGGGGATACCTTTCTCCATTCTCCCGTCCCCTATCTCTTGTCTCCCGCCATAAAACCTAAAATAAACTAATGTATATGGGAAGCTCATTTCAATAGAAATCGGTCTAATATCTTGTGTTTTAATGGCTTGTCCCCGTCTTGTCCTTTCACAAGATAGAAGTGTTGTTTATTCTGCTTCAAGAACCCCGGTAACTTTTTCACTGACTGTTAAGCTGTCTCTTTTATTGAATGTGTAAGTCTGATGCACGCCGTTTCCGATTTTTTATACATTATAAATACAAATTATAGAAACGCAGGATTGAATGAAAAAACGGCACATTTTTGTGACATTTTAAGTCAATTTAGTTTAAAAATTTACATAATGCGCCATGTGTTTTACTTATAGAGGATGCATATATATATTCTCAGATATTTTTATTGCATAATTTTTCACGAATGACTGAATGTTGAACTTGATCTTTTCAAATGTATAGTTTGCAAGGTTTGTCCGCAAATACGCACACAACCCACACGTTTACATCATTCGAAGTATATTTTATTTTATCAATCACTTTTACAACCGACGGGGTGTTCTAATAGTATTTTTGTATGGATGCATTAAGACACAACTGTTGTATTGTGTCGTCCTGAACATGACTGAAGTATTTGCCACTTGACATTTTACAACCTCTTATCAAACAAACTTCTATGCATATCAGTCAACTTTGAATCAATTTATCTAAAAACAAGGATAACATAGAAGTACACTTGGACTTTTTTTTTCTAGAATATTTTTGTATATGAAATTTAAGTGAAAAGTGAAAATGGCACAATTTAAGCCGTGAAAGGAGATCTACTGGGAAATTGCAAAGTCTATATTTACAAAAGTGCAACCTAAATCAATTATTCACCAAAATTGTACTTTCCATGAACGATACGGCATATGACACTTTATTATATGAACTAGCCCATCAAATGAGTCAACCCCATTGTGTCATCAAACTTAAGTATCATTTGTAATAAGACGAGTGCAACTGACGGAGGACGAACTGCAAACAAAAAAAGAAATATGTGTTCATAGACGGTTATGTGTGTGGTATTTTTATTTAGTATTTGTAGACTGCTTTTTTACTTACATTTTTTACCGTTGTCCTGGTAATAAAAGATTTTCCCGATAATACATTTGTACCTTGTTTTGAATCTGATCACGTTCTATGTATCTGTCTCCTACTACTAAATTGCCGAAGTATTTTGGTTCTAATGTTCTTTTCGAAAAGAGAGGTGATCTTGATAAAGTGGAAAATGAATATTGCAAATATTTCATAACCCAAATATTGAATCGAAATGTTGTTTTTCTCACGTTTCGCATAGCAAACTATATTAACAAATAAAGATGTCAGTGGAATGAATCTTACCTGGGAAAACTGTTGAAATATCTGTTCTTTGCATGTTCGCATGTTCTGGATCTATGTTAAAAAGTGTTGAATAATAGATAATATACGACTACAGACAAGTCTGCAGAAATGCTGACTTACATTCAAATATTCACAATAAGGGTCTGTCAAAAAAACCGCAATACGATAGGAGAGATGATTTCAGCTACCGAATTCTGAACTTTTCATTTCTATTTCGCAACACTCCAATACAGCCTGCAATATAGCTTCTAAGTGATCCTATATCACAGTGCATGCATCGTAAATTTCTTGATACTTAAATACTTCTTAAAAGAAGTTAAAAAATCAAGGCGTTTTCACATTTTAGAAATAGATGTGCACTCAGACTATACCTTCTTGCATATAGTTTTTATAATGAAGTTTAGTGTATGTGACACAATTTTAGCCGTAAAAGTAAATCTCCAATCAATCATATGTCAATTGCAATGTCTATATTAACAGTAGTGACTCCTTCCTTATATGTATCTTAACAACGATCTTTTGTGGGTATTTTTCGAATTAAGCATAATTATAAAATTTTAAACAAAGCAGGGACCAAATTCAAGTTTAACCAACTCATGACATCTTCTCTTAATTTTTTAATGAACTGTTACGGCCCGTGTTTATTCATCCTTTTTTTTCAAAATAACACAAAATCATTGCGAGAGAGTAGTTTTAAGTTCCTGGAGCTCGGGTACTCTACTGTGTGACTTACTAGATTCAATATCAATGAAATTGTTAATCGACAGTCTGTACGTAACGCACATTTCCTATATGGTAGTTGCATAAGATGGAAATAGTTCTTTAAATCGAAATTAAACATTGATAACTAAGAGGAAAACTACATTTGGATATTGAAAAAAAAAACGGTTGTAAATGTAGAGCTAGCGGCGGAAATCAATCATGATGTAAATTCTTATTTATATTTGTTTAAGATTATTGTGTTTCGTGTTTGAGTTGTTGAACATTCTGTAAAGAGTACAAACATCACAATGAATAAGAAATAAAACTGTTCTGCTATACATAATTTAAATGTTTATTTTTGTTTAAAAAAAAACATTTTATTAAATACATTACTACTTTTAAAGCAAAATATACTTGTTCTATTTCATTATACAATGATTTCCTATATTTTGTATAATAAACCCCTGTACTTAATGACAACATATAAATTATGTTATTTCTATTCTATTTATTTCATTTATTAAGCGAACACTTTCTTTTACATTGGTTATTACATGTTATAGTATATACAATAATTTTACCCGATATTTGATGTCACATATCCTTGTACACATTAACTAAATTTCGACACACTACAACATAAATATTCAAACTTAATAGAGTATATACTTTTAAAAATGGCAATACAATTATTTGAATAGATTATTAGGGACAAGGAAACGAAACTCAGTGTATATAAAGTGCGAATCCAGCTAGTTCATTTTCACTGTCATAAGCGGGTATGTCTATTGTAGAATAAAGGATCATGGGAAAACTGTATTTGTTTACGTTTTGAAAATACCAAATTAATTGATTTGAAGGAAAGTTTTTACATATTTTCATTGTGATATGTCTTAATTATGTACAAACATAGCATTAAAGTTCAAATAAGTGTTATAAAAGCAACATAATATAGCATATCGATTTTTGAAAGCGATCCATTTTAACTATAGATGCGATGAATTATCACTGTTAGTGCAGTCATTTCTGATGTGGAATTTTCGAAGATGCGAGGAATTTTTATTGTAGAATTATGTGATAAATGCACTTGAAACAAATGAAAAAACTTAGTTGATGACTTTAGAATTTATGATAAATGTATTTTCAAATTGAAATACAAACTCCTCATTCATTCTTTATCAAATATATAGCTTTTCAAATTTATAACAAAAACGCTTCTCAAAAGGTCATATTGTATTCTTCAAATTACGTTTTTCCTTGATTTAAAAAAAAAATTAAAAGATATTTCTGTATTTTTTTTAAGTCAAAGATTGATATTGCGGAGTTTAAGTGCAGTCTGTGTAAAACAGAGACGAGTACATTTGAGGACGTTATCTTCCACGCAATAAATACACTTGCGAACAGAGAAATATGCATCTTGAAACACAATGGTGACAGAAAAGCTTATAAAAGATTAACTTTCCCCAGTTGTACCCTCAACTGCTTCAATTTCCATATTCTGAAAAAGACAGTTTTGGTAGAACAAATGTTCTTGACTCGATTGTTGCTTGCATGATTGTAACTGTATAAGGTGAAACGGTATGTGACATAAATTATCCACAGTCATTAAAACATGAAATGTAAGGTGTGGGCGAAATTTTTTATTTGAATTGGTACGTGAAGTAGAGCACCCTTGATACAAAAAAAAATTATCCGTAATGAACAGCTCGATACCAGAGGAGGATTAAGGGGGACAGGGGGTTGCCCCCTTTCTGGGAAAACATTTGGTTACTTTTATATGGAATCACTGGAGCGGGCCCCCTCTTAGGTAGTCATTAGACCCCTACTTATAAAAATTTCTAGATCCGCGAGTGGATACTACCACAGAGGTCAAACAATGCACATTTGGGTAATTGTACACAACATGCATGCTACAATTCATGTTTGATGATCTTAGACCCTTTGGACCTCTATGTGGGCTATTTCGGTAACTTGGTAAAAATCCCCAAACTGGATACAAGGTTAGATTCAGCATGTCAGAGAACCCCAAATATTCATAAGGTCTTTTGTCTATAAAAATGCATGCATGGGATACATTTGTTATTGAAGGCATGACTGTAACAATAGGATGAAGATAAAAAAAATATCTTCTTTTGGGGTCTCATTGGGGGGGGGGGGGGGGGTCTGATCCCTGATCCCGCTTACTGCTTTATCAGATTCCCGTATCCCGCTTATACTATGCAGTTCTCATTTTTTTAAATTTTCCGTGTCGCGCTATACTTTATTTCTCGTTTTCACGACACAATCATTTGACTATCACGTGTCACGCTTACAAAAAAAAATCAGCAATTCCGCGTCACGCTTATACCTCAACGCGACCCACTATTCTACTCTTTTCTGATTCATATTAAGCCCATTATAAATATATTAAAAAAGTGTGTTTTTTATCCCTTTTTATCCCGTCTCGTTTCGGGTTGAGCCACAGATAGATAAGATGTCATATGTGACAATGAGACAATTCTCAAAACGAGTCACAATTTATAAAAGTATACCTTTATACGTCAAAATACGGTGTTCAACATGGAGTCTTGGCTCACACCGAACAGCAAGTTATAAAGGGCCCCAGTGTAAAACCTTTTAAACGGGAAAACCAACGATTCAATCTTTATCAAGATGTACGTAATTAGTGGTGAAGTGTCATGGAAATGGATAAAAAAAACAAGGATATGGAAATGGATAAAAAAAACAAGGATAAAGATCCCTATACGATTCATAAGAAATTTTAAAAATGGAATACATTTGAAATAAATGTTATTTCTATTGAATTTATTTAGAGTGTTTTAAAATCAAACTTTCCTCCGTAAGTTAAATTTTATCAAATCCGTCTCTTACTTTATCTATTGTTTGAGCAAGTCGGCTAAATTAAGGCTTTACATCTAATTTCCTAATGCATGTAAAGCCAAACTTTGGTTGACTTGATTGCTTAGTTTGTATAATTGTTTATACAAACTTTGTAAATAAGGCCGTGTTCACACCAAACTCCATGTACACTAAACTTGTTTACAATTAGTTTAATATACTGGACATTGGTTTCACATTAAATTTGTTCTCATCTATACACCTTGTTTAATTACCTGTACATAAGATTTGTTCACACTTGTAAACTCGATGTCATTTAAATGTTCATTACGTAGAACAGAATGCAAACTTTTCGGACAACTATTGTAGCAGTAAGGAACGACCATTTCACTTTAAATCGGAAGGGGGGGTATATTCCGAACCCCAATTGGAAAATTGATCTGATTCTACAGATGCATGATAAAAAAAATTCTGAATCAAGAGTTTCCCCATACATTATAGTGTTAAATGTTGGAAAAAAATACATACCAGCATCGAAAAAAAACGGAATAAAACGTTTGCACGGAAAAACTTCTGACTCGGATAAATAAACAAAATACCCTCCTCCCCCCTTTTTGAAGTTCAGTGGTTTTTTCTTTATGAAAGCCATTTTGATGATTTACAGTAGTTTAAAGATACTAAAGATGTATCGATTAAGCATTAGCTGCAGCAGCGTGCTTACAGACGGAAGAAGAAGGATATATTAGGGATGACAATATTTCTATCTTTTCTGTTTGTTCAAGTGGTATTTCTTCTCCAATGAGTATTCGGCAAAGGGAGGGGGTATTTTTTTTTTTACTTTTAAGTGTAATTTAACGGATCCGAGATACTAGACAAATAATACCTTTACCTCACACTTTTTAAGTAATGCATTTATGAGTGAATCGTTGTTTGAGTAAAGACCAGTGGCAAATATATCTATTAAGTCAAGTGCAGGTGGAAGTTAGGTCCGCTGCTGTATGCCCTGAGGTATTCGGTGCCCTGAGGTAATCGTGGTAATGCGTCATTGATTAAATACGCACGAAAATATAGTTCTTATTTAGATAGATCTTAATACCAAATTTTAATGTGACCAAATACCAAAGAGGTCAACAAACTTCCCCAATGATTTTATTATTTTTATTCACCGATCATTCATTTCGTATGTACGTGTAGGGGTTCATGCAACCTATGCCAACATTTTGAAATTTAGGTATAAAAAAATATGCATAATAGTTCAGTGATAATGGACGTCATACTCAACTCCGAATTATACACAAGAAACTAAAATTTAAAATCATACAAGCCTAACAACGGCCAGAGGCTCCTGACTTGGGACATGCGCAAAATTGCGGCAGGGTTAAACATGTTTATGAGATCTCAACCCTCCCCCTATACATCTAGCCAGTGTAGAAAAGTATAAGCATAACAATACGCACATTGTAATTCAGTTCAAGAAAAGTCGGAGTCCGATGTCAAAAGGTGTAACAAAAGAAAATAAATAAAATGACAATAGTACATAAATAACAACAGACTACTAGCAGTTAACTGACATGCCAGCTCCAGACCTCAATTAAACTGATTGAAAGATTATGTGTTCATCATATGATTATCAGGCACAATCCCTCCCGTTAGGGGTTTAGTATCATACTATCATAAAATATATGAGAAGAACATAACCCGTGTCATGCCAACAACTGTTTTTAAGAAATAGATGTGTTTAGTTCCGATTCAAAGACTCTATCAGTGAATCAATATTAAAGCCAAAATATGCAATCTTTAATGACCTGACAACAGTATCGTAACTATATCCCTTTTTAATAAGTCTATTTAAAGGTTTTGTTAGTTTCTGAGGAGAATACTGACATTTTTGTTCTTTATAAAGAATATTTCCATAAAAAATTGGATGTGAAATACCTGAACGTATAAGATGTCTGCATGTTGAGTTATATTTACGAATTATTTCCTTATACCGATGATAAAATTTAGTAAATGTTTTGACCAGTTTGTGATATCGAAAACCCTGGTGTAATAATTTTTCAGTAATACATATATATCTCTCGCTAAAATCTAATACGTTGTTACATACACGAGAGAATCGTACAAGTTGAGATATATAAACACCATAAGATGATGACAAGGGAACGTCACCATCTACAAATGGATAATTAACAATAGGAAATGAAAAATTATCTCTCTTATCATAAATTTTTGTATTAAGCTTCCCGTTTATGATATAGATATCAAGATCGAGGAAAGGGCAGTGGTCATTGTTATCATTAGCTTAATTTAAAGTAAGTTCTACAGGATAAATTTCTTTAGTATACATACGGAAGTCGTCATTATTGAGAGCCAATATATCATCCAAATATCTAAAAGTATTGTTAACTTTTTGTATCAAATGTTGTTTTGATGGGTCTTTTAAGTCATAAATTGTAACTCATAACAATACAAAAACAGGTCCGCAATAAGTGGTGCACATTTAGTCCCCATTGAAATTCCAATAACTTGACGATATACGGAATCTCCAAAGCGAACAAAAATGTTATCAAGTAAAAATTCAAGCGCATAAATAGTATCAAAGCATGTCCAATTGACATAGTTCTTTTGTTTATTGCTACTAAAAAATGATCGCAAAGAGTTTGAACATATGTACTCGCATTCCGACTTTTTAAATGCCCAGTTAATTAGGGATGTGAATTTTTTCTTAGTAAGAATATGAGGCAAAGTGGTATATAGGGTAGAAAAATCAAAACTTTGAACAGATTTAAAATCACCAATATATGCATGCAACTTATCAAGTACTTCCAACGAGTTTTTGACACTCCAAAAGTAATTAATTCCACTATTTTCAAAGGACTTATTTGAACAATTTATTATCAGGTTTTTTATTGTACCAAGTGTACTAGTAAGTAAAACAGACAATTTAGTAGTTGAACAATGGACAGTGGCGGGTCCAGTGGTGTTCTAAGTAGGAACCCTTTTTTGGAGATCAATGCATTTGAATGGAAACATATAGTTGGAACCCCCTCCTTGTGTCCTGGATTGGGAACCCCCCTTTATTTTTAAATGGATGGATCCGCCACTGCCCCTCGTGCAGTCGGACAAGATGGACTGATTTTCAATAACCTATCTATTAAATGTTATCATTTTCTACTTATGTTACTTTAAAAAAAAGTAACCAAAATCAATATATGCGTATTCTGTCCATATGTTAGTGTCATATATTATTAACTATTTTAAAGCCAATCGAGTAAAATACGGATCTATAAATGTATGCTTTGCTTAAATGATAAAGATTTATGATTATTTATACTTTGATATAATTGATGGAATACTTTCACATATCGATTGTTTGTACAACTTTTATGGAAAAAAACGTATGTGCCTGCCCCAAGTCAGGAGCCTGTAATTCAGTGGTTGTCGTTTGTTTACTAGTATGTGCTACATATTTGTTTTTGTTCATTTGTTTTATATAATTAAGGCCGTTAGTTTTCTCGTTTAAATTGTTTTTCATTGTTATTTCTGAACCTTTTATAGATGACAATGCGGTATGGACTTTGCTCATAGTTGAAGGCCGTACGGTGACCTACAATTGTTAATTTCTGTGTCCTTTTGTGGCCAGTTGTCTCATTGGGATTTATACCACAGCTTCTTTTTTTATATGTATCATTATTGAACGCATACATATCGTTATCTAGGTTCTTCTATTTTAATTGTATATATATATACATATATATATATATATCTACTACCCCTTTCGAATAAACAAAGAATGGTACACAAAGAAGCTTTAAATAAAACACATTTCAAACAAAGATAAGAAAAAACCAACGAAAGTGGTAATTATTTAACAATTTTGCATTAGTGTTAATGCTAACTAATCTTACAGTGCAAGATGCATGCAGTACACTTAAATTCAAATAATGCCGTGACAGTTTATAGCGATATTTTTTGTAACAGCTCAGTGGCGGGTCATGGGGTGTTCTGGGGATAGGAACCCTTTTTTTGGAGATCAATGCATTTGAATGGGAACATATAGTTGGAACCCCCTCCTTGTGTCCTGGATTGGGAACTCCCCCTTTTTTTTTTAAATAGTTGGATCCGCCACTGCCCCTCATGCAGTCGGACAAGATGGACTGATTTTAATAACCTATCTATTAAATGTTATCATTTTCTACTTATGTTACTTTAAAAGAAGTAACCAAAATCAATATATGCGTAATCTGTCCATATGTAAGTGTCATATATTACCAAACACAATGATAGTCAAAGTTCCAACAGGACATTCACGAAACTTAGGCAGCAATCATTTCATTTTCAGGGGGGGTGGTGGCTATGGTTTTTTTTTAAGTTTGTTTCTCATTGTTTGAGAAACAAATAACTTGTTTTTGACCCTGAGAAAAAAAATTGTTTGTTTCACCCTCAGCTGCCACTATATGTAATGCTAAAATTGAAATGAAAGAAAAAAATGTTATCGACCTGTCTCCAAAAAAATTGTCTTTCGCCGAAGGAAAAAAATCCATTGACCCCCCCCCCCCCCCCCCCCCTCGAAAATCAAATGTTTGCTGCCTTAGGCATGTGTGGATAACTATTATTCTTTAATAGTTAGTTAAAATAATTGTATACATTTATTTACATAAATCTCTATGAAACCAGTTTTTGACAACTATCATTATAAAAGTTTAAATCGTCATTCAAAAAGTGTTTTCTTTTTAATTATTTTAAGTCATTTACGTTTCACTAAATAAATATCTGTTCACGTTGCAATGATCACAAATTAACCAAATATTTGGATTTTTTTCGTGAATTATTTGTCGTAACTTATAATTGTAAAAAATTGTATGTGTTCCTGTTTTCTCCTATTTTTCGCACATATACTGTCAGTCGAAATAGAAAGTACAATGATGTATTTTTAGTTTATTCTATTTTTAGATCATGTTATTACTACGCATATGGGCACTATTGCCACGATTACCTGAGGGCACCGATTACATCAGGGCATACAGCAGCGGACCTAACTGCCATCTGCAAGTCAAGTTGATTCGGGAAGATGTGAACGTGGAAAAAGTCGGACCAATGTATTTCTTATTTCGGACATCTAGACTTGTTTCTTATATTATTCAAATACATGTATTTCTACAAAGAACTTTATTAATTACTGTTATAAATATCAATTTTATTCAAACATCGTTTATTCCTTAAATATACACGGTGAAACTAAAGTTTTAAATGCCTAGTTTTGTGTACACTTAATCTACACAAGGCCTACATCGAGTATCGACTGCATGTAGACAAAACATGATTTACACTACATGTAAACATTGAGTTTTACCAATGGGAACGTAATTTTGTTTAGTTTACGTGTAAGTTACACTTACATAACACCGAGTTTAGGTCAATGTGAACACGACCTAAGATTGACATCTTTAAACAATATGTATCGGCATAGTTTAACTTGTATTTAAATAATTATTATATTTGAATTAAATTGGGTGTTATCATAATGATTGTACAAAAAAAACCAAAGCAAGCACGCTAACTAAAGTCTTGCTTTACATGCCTAAAAAAATACGCTGTAATAGATAAAAAAATAAATAGTGAAAATGTGCCGCATATACAATACTAATGAATCGCTCTACAGTGAAAATGAAAGAATAGTATCATTATTCGACAGTAAACATGACTCGCATAAAGAAAGCATCATAGTGGAATTCAGTTCAATATGAAGAAACTGAATGACAAAACCTATTCTACGTTATACAACTTTAATAATTGTGTTGAAATGAATATTTTTTCTGCAACAACATCTTATCTGTTAGTTATGTCGTGAAATGTCCTAAATATTCACCTATTTTGGTATATATTTCACAGCTATTTGGATTTAGGCGCGAAAAAAAAACCCGTTCGCATCTCTTACTTTGTTTTATTAGTACTATGTGTTTCTTAACATATACTTTTTAACTAATTTTCTTCATTTTCTTCAAAAATAAAAAAAAAGTCGTCTGTTTATTTATCATTCTACATCAAAAATTTCTGGCATATACAGTGAAAATGATATTTTAGGATCCGCACTTTACATACACTGAAACTGAAGATACGATAATTGCAACATATCCAATTTCATCTGTAAAACAGGATTCCATTACGTTCAAAAAGCTCGTGAAGGCGTTTGTCAAATTAACGATTGAATGATCTTAGTGTAAGCACTTGGAACTCTGGATGTCTTTTTTACAACATCTGATTACTGCATCAACTATAATAGATTGCTTCAAAATCACTTTGAATGCTAATGAAAAAGATATCAAGAAATTATAAAGAGATTTTGTTGAGTACTTACAAGACTCTACAATATAAAATTGTTAGAAAGGACACTATTGAAAGTTAGGTATCCAATACAGTGAAAGAAGATTGATGTTTGATGGAATAGATGAGTTCCGCATAGTAAGTCGTCACCAAACCTAACCCGGTTTAATGAGAGGACATCATCTTTATCATGTTTATAGCCGAACCTGAGGTTAAAGCAAACTTTATTTCATTCCTTCTTAAAAGCTTCTTTATGAGTTCGGTCTTACATGGTTAAAATAAGTCCGTAATAAGAGGAGCATAGTAGGTATCAATTGGAACGCAGATGTTTGTTGAAAAATCCATTCTCCAAACGTAACAAATTACTGTTAATCAAGATAATGTCAGTTTCATACTCAGTTTGTTTTTCTTTGAAGCAAAATGCAATTTTTCAACGAACGCTCTATCCTTTGCAAAGACAAGATATTTGCACCTACGTTTACCACCGTTTTTGTTTCATGAATTAAAAATGTTAAAGTAAAATTATTTCTTAAAAATTTGTGTAATGTCATCTGTTGGAATATATATTAAGTATTACACATTGACAGGATGTTCCCCATAAAATTAAGGTATTCATACCCCAGAATACACACAACTGTTAAATAGAAATTACTGATTTACCTGTAATCAGCCATACAACTTATCAGTTGACCAGCCATGCCACTACAATTTCAAAATTTGTTCAATAGATGAAAATGATGAAAATCATCATTTTGATGAAAAATTATAAAATTCAACACTCAAATTTGATTAAAAAATGTTTTTGAGTTGTTCTAATAAATGAATAAGTTTTCATAATCAAGACGAGAACAAATTTTTTGACACTACACGTACCCCCCCCCTTCCCTTTTTTAGCCACACAAACCTAAAAGATGAATTGTGGGGTCCAAAAGAGACACATGGTCACATTATAAACTGCCTACAAGACACCTATTTTAGTAAAGCATATTTGACTGGCAGTTTTGCGAATTGCAAAAATCTAAGTGCTGATTGTCAGTTTTATCGACTTATAATCGAAGTGAAAACAATCAAAACTAAACTACATGGGGGATTAATCAGGGTATTCCAATTTAGGTGAACCAAAAGGGTATTTTACTATACCAAATTAATCCTTGATTCTTCAAAGTTTAGCTTAGCCAATGTCATAAACAGTGCAGAATAAGTCTGTACATATTTCAGGCGATATTTATACTGTTGAGAAAGTGTCAAGACATATTTAAGACTGTCAAGAATGTGTCGAGACATATTCAGACATTATTGAGAATGTCAAGAATATGTCAAGACAGATTAAGACATTATTAAGAATGTCAAGAATATGTCAAGACAGATTAAGACATTATTAAGAATGTCAAGAATATGTCAAGACAGATCGAGACAAATTTAAGACAGTCAAGAATTGGTCGAGACTAATCCAGACTCTTATCAGATGATACAGGAAGTGTCGAGAAATTTTAAGACAATGTGCATACTGTCAAGACACTTGTCAAGAAAAATCAAGAACCTTATTAGACAAATAAATACTATGTCAAGAATTTTTAAATATTATTAAGACAAACTAAGAATGTCGAGTAACAATTCATGCAAATTCAGACAAAAACTGGTCTTTTCAGACAAAAACTGGTCTTTTCAGACTTTTTGACTTTTGTAGTGATGTGTCATGTGCATTCATAGACCTCTTTTTTTTAACTTTATCACCGTCCAAACAGCCTTAACCAATTCGGAAAGAGTATATTACTTCATTATTTTGCGTTTGGTAGATTTATAAGACGAAAGCACGACTCCAAGTGACGAGCTTCATGACTGAAAAATTAATACTGTTTTACATCCCAACACAGTAAACAAACTTAGATAACATTGACTTATATGTTATGAACCATGTCACGATTTCCGTCGTTGAAGCAAAAGTTTGTCAATGTTGTTTTTACAATGCATGATAAATCGTGTTTGATTACTTGACTTCATTGATGTATAAGCAGCTGCGCCACGAGCATATGACACACCCTTCGTCTTGTGTGTGAAGTTTTATGCAATAATCATCAATAGTTTCTGAGTCTGCGCTAAGTGTAGATATATCGAGAGTTTTATCACGGTGTTGTTTACAAAGCGAAAAAAGCACGTCATATTAGAATTATTTATAAATCATTTAAAACTAACCATATTTTGAACTACATGACCGATTTTACAACGTTTGTCATTTTTGGCACCATACACATGATACAATGGCTTATATCCTACCTACTCCTGTATAGTACTTCGAATTTTGCGTTCATTAACTTTCGAAGAAGAGGAAAAGGTAAGTGAAACAGATAATTTGGAACGTACATCGGACTAATTTACTGTGTCAGAATTTTTTTTGAAGGGGATGCCCTTCACTTTACTATATAAAGCTCTGTTTGTAATAGCTTTCAATTTAATCAATATGAGAAATGCATGTCTAGAATAACGTACACATTTGGAGATATTTGCTTAATATACAGACGCTTCTATGGTGTTGCTACATAGACATGGAAAATTACCAATTGGTAAGCTAAACTCGTCTTTTTTGTTGTTAAGTTTTTTTCTTAATAGCCAATAATTGTCAACTTCTAGAATGAAGTTAGGATAAGAGGCCGACTAAACTGTATCTGTTGTATCGTTTATTTCTAGGCTGAGGTGACAGATGTGTTGAACAGTCATCACACTTTGTTGTGTTATCATTATAATTATTGTAATTATTTTCAATCTTTACTCTGATTAGTGATGCCACAATTGTCACCACTAAACACCACATAGTTCAAACTTTCACAATTTGATAAAGATTCATATATAAATCAAAGTGCATATTATATCGTAGGTTGTAGTAAAAATTAAAAAATAATCGAATGATGCAATTTGTAGCGTTGGCTTTCTGCACAAAACAAACTGTGTGGGGCTTGCGCATTGCATCTAAGATACTACATGTTCAAGAAATGTGTATATGTTCATCTACTGTTGCTGTTAAAATGCACAAATAAAAAGTAAATTTGAATTTTGTCTCTGTACAAGGATATTCGTCATGTATATGGTACCAAAACAAATTCAACAAATAAATCATACACCTGAAGAAATAAATCAAATATAACTCAACAGTATAATAAGAAATTAAAAAAGCTAATAATGGAATATCAGACATCTTGTTAACTAAAATATTATCAGTTAATCGAAGTTGTTTGTAAAATATGTAAACATCATTTGTTAGGATTTTTTGGATCCGGTGGTGGTGGTGGTGGTAACTCAACTACTGGCTTGTCATCAGCATTAATCAAATCAGCAAGGTGAAATCTTTTTTCTTCTGTAATAAACATTGACGTTATTATTTACATATGAGGTGTCTTTACAAACTACGTTATATGGCTTACCTAAATATATAAATCACAAATCATGTTTATAAAGTATTAGATTCTAACGAATAAGGGTTTTATAGGAACTGTACAATTACCTATTTTAGAGGTGGTGTGAGCTTTATGGTGAAAATTAAACAAATGGTGTTGCAAAATATACGATCAAGGTTAATCTTTCACAGTATTAGTATACAAAAGCATTTGACCTTTTGATCTCATTTTAAGTTGTAAAGCATAGTGAAAAATTGTCCACTTTTGTTTCTTCAATCGGTATGGGAAAATATGATACAGATATCTTGTTTGCATATACATGATATACATTGATATATTGACTTGCAAAATGTCTGTTATACTAAAGGGAAGCAATTCTCTATAGCCAAATGTCTTTCCTGTGGCAATCACTGTTACTATTCCTTAAATTCCTTTTCTTTATATTTTAGAGACCGACTTCATTTAAATGTCATGACAAAGTCCGGAATATGGCAGTTGTTATCACCTATTCCGTTTCGATGAATGTTGGCGTTGGTTTTTGTAACTGTTCAGTGTTTCTGTTGTTCCTCTTATAGTAGCTGTGCTTGCATTTTCCTCGGAGTTCAGTATTTTTGTGTTTTTACTTTTTCCTTGGTTTTGACTTGTGATCCGGATTCGTTTTCACTGAATCGATTTATGACTGTTATACTGTGGTAAATTACTATTGCCTTTTATTCACATAGACGCTTTTCAACAGATAACAATTAAAATAAGTTGACAATATTTTGTTTCTATCCGATTTAGGATGATAGCCTTACAACGACGCATTTAAATCTGGTGAATTTGTCCTATTGTGGACTTCCGATTTACCTGCATTAATATTAAGCAATGTCTTAATGAATACGATATTCCAGGTCTCACATTTCCTCTGATCATTTTCCTGAAAGAACGTACCTGATAACACGACGCCAATCCCACCATCAGTTCCAGATCGCTAAGCTCAAGTCATCGTTATAAAGTTTAACAGACGCCGTATGCATCATGATGTGATTGATTGTTATGTTACTGTATGAAAAACAATTTTTTACCGGATTATCTTGAGCAATACGACGGATTATATACGATGATAACGACAGTTTTTATTTTATGAAGCAACCTATCATGCCTAGTGCACCTCTGGTGTTTAATTAGGTTTATTTTACACACCCACTCTTTAGTTGTATACATGTATGTGGTGTTTTGTCATTTTTTGTTTTTCTACATATGACCAGTGTTTATTATTATTGATTCTTGACTGTGGAGTACTCCTCTGTGCATACATTGTGCATACTATTATTATTTGTTTTATATTGGTTTTTTTTCTTTTAATTTATATCTAGCCAAAATGATGAAGAAGACTTCAATCTATGACAATATTCGAACATTATCAGTCAGTAGCATGCACTTTGGTTTAAATTGCCTTGGTCGACATAGCATCAAGTTGACTTGGTCGACATAGCATACAATTGTCTTGGTCGACAAAGCATACAATTGTCTTGAACGACATAACATACAATTGTCTTGGTCGACATAGCATACAATTGTCTTGGTCGACCAAGCATACAATTGCCTTGATCGACATAGCATACAATTGTCTTGGTCGACATAGCATACAATTGCCTTGATCGACATAGCATACAATTGTCTTGGTCGACATAGCATACAATTGTCTTGGTCGACATAGCATATGATCTTGTGTCTTTCATCTGCGAAAGTATGTTAATGAACATAAATTTCAACGAATTGCACACGTCCGCAGCACTTTTCGCACTTCACTTACAACAATAACTTTTTAATCCTAGAATTTTAAAGCTAGGGATTAATCAATATGTTGAAACGTTAAAAGGGAAAAATTCATTTGTAGTCATCTTTGCCTGAGGAACAATATGTTACAAATCACAAATAAATCACAGAATAAAAAATTAATTGACACTATATAAACAAAACACCTTATTGATACAATGTGCTGTAGAGTAGAAAGAGTAGGCAAATATTGTTCCACATGTGACACTAGTATTTTGTCGCGTGATAATTGAATTCAATAATAAGTCTGATAGTGTGAAAGAACCCAGTCTTTTTGCTACGATACATGCAACATATCCCTTGTAATTTTTATAACGGTTACCCAAATCTGAATGGCGTAATTTAAAAGGTTGGACAAATAACTGAGAGGCCTTGGTCGAACAGATTTTGATCCAGCAGCAACATTGTTTTAAGGAAATTATGAAAACAGACGTTAGACAACATTGTAGGTCACCTATCAGATACAATGACAATCAATTTAATGCACACAAATCTAAAGAGATATCATGTGTCTATGGCAATCCTGTATTCAAATGTTTGTATATCTACAAAACAAATTTAGTTTACGACATCACGAAGACCATAAACGTATTCAAAGTCTAATCACTAAAAATATATGATCTGGCTCAGCAGTATAACAATCTAGCATATCAATTGCCAAATTCAATAAATGAAATACACAGCCCATCAAAATCAACAAATACCATAGACAAGAGTGCACACACTGAAATGTTTCGCCTTCTTTACTAATCATTGATACTATGTTGATACTCCTAAATATAAAGCTTTATTACGACTGTCACATAAACTTAACAAGAACCATGAAAATGAGGTCAAGGTCAGTTGAACCATATGCCAGGCAGACATGTACAGCTAACAATGCTTCCATACAACAAATATAGTTAACCTATTGCTTATAGTTTAAGAAAATAGACCAAAACACAAAAACTTAACACTGAGCAATGAACCGTGAAAACCAGGTCAAGGTCAAATAAAACCTGCACGACTGACATATAGATTATAAAATATTTCCATACACCAAATATAGTTGACCTATGACATATAGTATTAGATAAAAAGACCAAAACTCAAAAACTTAACTTTGACCACTGAACCATGAAAATGAGGTCAAGGTCAGATGACATCTACCCGCTAGACATGTACACCTTACAATCATTCCATACAACAAATATAGTAAACCTATTGCATAAAGTATGAGAAAAACAGACCAAAACACAAAAACTTAACTATAACCACTGAACCATGAAAATGAGGTCAAGGTCAGATGACATCTGCCCGCTAGACATGTACACCTTACAATCATTCAATACAACAAATATAGTAAACCTATTGCATAAAGTATGAGAAAAACAGACCAAAACACAAAAACTTAATTATAACCACTGAACCATGAAAATGAGGTCAAGGTCGGATGGCACCTGCCAGTTGGACATTTACACCTTACAGTCCTTCCATACACCGAATATACTAGACCTATTGCTTATAGTATCTGAGATATCGACTTGACCACCAAAACATAACCTTGTTCACTGATCCATGAAATGAGGTCGAGGTCAAGTGAAAACTGTCTGACGGGCATGAGGACCTTGCAAGGTACGCACATACTAAATATAGTTATCCTATTACTTACAGTAAGAGAGAATTTAACATTACAAAAAATCTGAACTTTTTTTTCAAGTGGTCACTGAACCATGAAAATGAGGTCAAGGACAATGAACATGTGACTGACGGAAACTTCGTAACATGAGGCATCTATATACAAAATATGAAGCATCCAGGTCTTCCACCTTCTAAAATATATAGCTTTTAAGAAGTGAGCTAACACCGCCGCCGCCGCCGTAGCCGCCGTAGCCACCGCCGCCGCCGGATCACTATCCCTATGTCGAGCTTTCTGCAACAAAAGTTGCAGGCTCGACAAAAAACGAATAGTGACAGATATGTGTGTATTGAATCACATAAAAGCACTTACTTTGAGTCAGTAATAAACACATCAATAAAGAAAAAAAGAAAAAGAAAACTAACCAATGATCACTAATGATGTCAAAACTATAAATAATTGGTGTACAAAATACAAAATGGTAAACAAAACTTTTTAAACGACTTATATGCTGTTTGGAACAGATTAGAAGCGAACTTTGGAAGGTCATAAATAATGCCAATGATACAACTCTTCACAAGGAGATCAAATGACAAAGAAATTAACAACTATAGGTCATCGTTCGGCCTTCAACAACGAGCAAAGCTCATACCGCATAGTCAGCTATAAAAGGCCTAATTTAAGTTTTGAAAAAATAAACGAAAAACAAATATGTAGCACAGCAACAAACGACAGCCACTGAATTACAGGCTCCTGACTTGGGATAGGTACATACATACAGAATGTGGCGAGGTTAAACATCTTAGCGGGATCATTACCCCCCTCCCCTAACATTGGGCAGTGGTTTAACAGTTTAGTTTTATTTAAATTCTTATATAATAATTCTATTCATAGAATCGACAAGTTTACATCGATCGTATTTGTACCAAGTAACTCATTTCATTATGAAATACTGTTTAATATATTTAGAAAATATCAAAACATAACTGATTTAATACATTAAAATATTCATTAATTTAGTCTTTGTTTGTTTAACAATTATACGAAACAAAATAAAGAAAGATCATTTAATCATCAAATAAGTCTTTTTTTCATTAATGGTAATTATCCGATTAAACTGTTAGCTACACAATAATCTTGATAAAGCTGTTATATTTGGCTTTGTGCATTATCTATAACCCTTTACCATTTAATCGATTTTCAGTATGGTTCAGTTATGTTGTTTTAACAGTTTCAATGTAAAATTAAGGTTTTATTTAAGGTGAACAAAGTTATCATGCATGCGCAGTTGTAATTCCGGTGATATGAAAATGTAATTTTCTATGCATGTAATGCTGCATTTGTATTCGAGTGTATTTATCTTTTCGAAAATATACCTACCATGAAATTCGTGAAAATAAATGTACCGCGACAAAAAAACATATACAGTATCTTTTAATTATAAACTTGAAAAATCTCTTCATCGTCTTATTTAAAAAGAGGCAATTGACGTACACAGTGCTGGTTATTCCCTTAAATACCAACTCAGCATGTGAAAACCAGTTAGAAAACTGTTTCGATAGTATTTACTGTTCATGATTTCTCAAATAAGCTGCTGTCTTAATTTGATAAAACAAACTATAATTTTGAAAATAAACTTTATTTTTTTTTAGATAAATAATGATATATTTTACTTTCATAGTAATCTCCCTTTACGCTAGCGACAATCTATCAGGAGCAGTATTTATTAGTCATACAACATCAACATTGCAGCATCATATAAAAACTGCAAAGAATTATGATTTTCCAAGACGATTTACTGGTCGGATTTGGTAATTTTACATTGTTTTACTGTATAATACTTTACAAAAATTAACTATGTTGCAACTAGATTATCATAGATTGCAAATATAACACCTGAAATTCAAAATAATCTTAACATGCTAGATGATTTTTTTCTTTAATTTACTAAGATATTGATTGTGAATGTGAATTTAATAATCATATTACCTTTTGCATAATTTCCGTTATCTCCAAGTTCTACACCGCAACCTTTATAAGTTCCCTCTGGTTAGAAATAATATGTTTTATATACATAATAATCCAATTCGTTTATCTTTAAAACCAGTAAAGTAATTTGATTTGTTGTTTTTCCTAATGTGTTCTATTCCCGATTGTGAGATTTGACTGAGTGAGAACTCGTATGACTGGTGATAAATTATTAGCAGGAGAAGCACCCGGTCTCGCTCATTTTGGAGTTCATGTTATTCTCTTGATATTTTGTTATCTCAAAGTGTCCCTTCTTAACCATTTTACGCGATTTGAAATTCATGAACAACTGCTGCCTTAAAAATACATTCTCAAAACGAACATGACTTTTTACTTGATATGTTATACTATGTAATTAAGAAAGATACAAGACTGATATTTGATCGCATCTATTAAAATAAATCACTGATATTTGCAGCATATCATGTTTTATTGACAACTGTCTATTAACAGTTTGTTTTTTACCGCTGCATACAATAAATAGTTGTGTTTTTTGTTTCCTTGCAAGTTTTTCCTTATTGACACTTACCCCAAAATTTTCATCGATAGCAAATTACTTCAAAAATATTGTAAAAAGGGTAAGTAAACTTACCTACTGATGCTGAAGGTTTCGGCTTTACCTGGGCTGAAATATCATTCAATGTTAAATACGTTCCATTTATTCAATATAAACCCGCTGTATCCTTTTAATTCATAAGTCAGGGATATCTTTTTTATTTGACTATGGAAATACCAGTCTTCTTTTAGATTAAATCTAACATACAGGAGGGAGGTAGGGTTTTTATCAATACATACATTTTAGACTCATTAAGTAGTAACACTATGTGTATTGTCTTAGAACTCATCTTTCTATAATACATGTAAACGCATAAAAATATCTGTTATTATAATGTGATGTGGGATGCTTTTCATTTCGATTGTTTGAAAAAGTTTTTAAATGAACACAGTTTTCCCTAAAGACATACAAAATGTGAGAAGTATTTGAAAAGGAACATTGGAATATTTTATTTTTCAGTACACAGAAGTACAAGATCTCTTAAGTCCGAATAATCATTTAGCATTATGACTTCAGACCATATAACATGTTTTGTATTTACCAAACATCTTCAAAATGAAGTTTAGACAAACGAAGTCGAGAAAGTCAAACATATAACCAGTTAAGACTAATAAACGAGTAAACGAGAATGACTTACACAGAAAAGTACATAACAGTTCAGTTGCATCAAAATTGGCTTAAACTGAAGTAAAACACTGTTTATTATTGTTAATTGAAAGTGGTGAATACTCAATTTTCTTCAGTGTTTTAATCGACATCATGCATGTCAGAGTCTTTATAACAAGCCTTTTCAGCTGCAAGATATGACAAGCGCATCTCACATTTAGAAGAAATAAATGTTTAATGACATTACAATTCAATTCGTTAATTTTATTAGAAATGACGAAAGAGCTAAGTCGGATAGAAATCGACCATATGCACATGTACATATACAGGTACATGTATCATACTTTGATTGGTTTTGGAACATTCCAATATGAAATGAAAGATGAATTTTGGTTTATTTATATAAAATTTAGTTCTGTATTTATGAATATATTTAAGTAAGTACTTTTGTAAAGGTTTGTTGGTGTTTCTCAATATTTTTCCTACAGCTTGTGGTTTTTCATCTTTGAGGCAGGTCATTACAGATTAGATGGTGAGAAAGAAGGGGCATTTAACAGAAACAATAGAACGTTTATATCGAGATTTTGTTTGAGAGAATCCCGTAAATAATCGATTTGTTTGTGTAAATCAGCATTATGTGTTATTTGCTTTTTGGTCGGGTTGTTGTCACTTAGACATATTCCCCATTTTTCAATTTTATCATAGTCTCTATAACACAATTTTGTTGTTGGAAATATTCAGGTTTCATATGACAAGTGCATGTCCCTCTTGTTAGAAATAATATGTTTTATATACATAATAATCCAATTCGTTTATCTTTAAATACCAGTAAAGTAATTTGATTTGTTGTTTTTCCTAATGTGTTCTATTCCCGATTGTGGGATTTGACTGAGTGAGAACTCGTATGACTGGTGATGAATTATTAGCAGGAGAAGCACCCGGTCTCGCTCATTTTGGAGTTCATGTTATTCTCTTGATTTTTTGTTATCTCAAAGTGTCCCTTCTTAACCATTTTACGCTATTTGAAATTCGTGAACAACTGCTGCCTTAAAAATACATTTTCAAAACGAACATGACTTTTTACTTGATATGTTATACTATGTAATTAAGAAAGATACAAGACTGATATTTGATCGCATCTATTAAAATCAATCACTGATATTTGCAGCATATCATGTTTTATTGACAACTGTTTATTAACAGTTTGTTTTTACCGCTGCATACAATGAATAGTTGTGTTTTTTGTTTCCTTGCAAGTTTTTCCTTATTGACACCTACCCCAAAATTTTCATCGATAGCAAATTACTTCAAAAACATTGTAAAAAGGGTGAGTAAACTTACCTGTGAATTTTAAAGGTTTCGGCTCTATGAAATGAAAGATGAATTTTGGTTTATTTATATAAAATTTAGTTCTGTATTTATGAATATATTTAAGTAAGTACTTTTGTAAAGGATTGTTGGTGTTTCTCAATATTTTTCCTACAGCTTGTGGTTTTTTCATCTTTGAGGCAGGTCATTACAGATTAGATGGTGAGAAAGAAGGGGCATTTAACAGAAATAATAAAACGTTTATATCGAATTTTTTTTTGAGAGATCCCCGTAAATAATCGATTTGTTTGTGTAAATCAGCATTATGTGTTATTTGCTTTTTGGTCGGGTTGTTGTCACTTAGACATATTCCCCATTTTTCAATTTTATCATGGTCTCTATAACACAATTTTGTTGTTGGAAATATTCAGGTTTCATATGACAAGCGCTTGTCCCTCTGGTTAGAAATAATATGTTTTATATACATAATAATCCAATTCGTTTATCTTTAAATACCAGTAAAGTAATTTGATTTGTTGTTTTTCCTAATGTGTTCTATTCCCGATTGTGAGATTTGACTGAGTGAGAATTCGTATGACTGGTGATGAATTAAATAGCAGGAGAAGCACCCGGTCTCGCTCATTTTGGAGTTCATGTTATTCTCTTGATTTTTTGTTATCTCGAAGTGTCCATTCTTAACCATTTTACGCGATTTGAAATTCATGAACAACTGCTGCCTTAAAAATACATTTTCAAAACGAACATGCATTTTACTTGATATGTTATACTATGTAATTAAGAAAGATACAAGACTGATATTTGATCGCATCTATTAAAATAAATCACTGATATTTGCAGCATATCATGTTTTATTGACAACTGTCTATTAACAGTTTGTTTTTACCGCTGCATACAATAAATAGTTGTGTTTTTTGTTTCCTTGCAAGTTTTTCCTTATTGACACTTACCCCAAAATTTTCATCGATAGCAAATTACTTCAAAAATATTATAAAAAGAGTAAGTAAACTTACCTACTGATGCTGAAGGTGTCGGCTCTACCTGGGCTGAAATATCATTCAATGTTAAATACGTTTCATTTATTCAATATAAACCCTCTGTATTCTTTTAATTCATAAGTCAGGGATATCTTTTTTATTTGACTATGGAAATACCAGTCTTCTTTTAGATTAAATCTAACATACAGGAGGGAGGTAGGGTTTTTATCAATACATACATTTTAGACTCATTAAGTAGTAACATTATGTGTATTGTCTTAGAACTCATCTTTCTATAATACATGTAAACGCATAAAAATATCTGTTATTATAATGTTGTGTGGGATGCTTTTCATTTCGATTGTTTGAAAAAGTTTTTAAATGAACACAGTTTTCCCTAAAGACATACAAAATGTGAGAAGTATTTGAAGAGGAACATTGGAATATTTTATTTTTCAGTACACAGAAGTACAAGATCTCTTAAGTCCGAATAATCATTTAGCATTATGACTTCAGACCATATAACATGTTTTGTATTTACCAAACATCTTCAAAATGAAGTTTAGACAAACGAAGTCGAGAAAGTCAAACATATAACCAGTTAAGACTAATAAACGAGAATGACTTACACAGAAAAGTACATAACAGTTCAGTTGCATCAAAATTGGCTTAAACTGAAGTAAAACACTGTTTATTATTGTTAATTGAAAGTGGTGAATACTTAATTTTTTTCAGTGTTTTAATCAACATCATGCATGTCAGAGTCTTTATAACAAGCCTTTTCAGCTGCAAGATATGACAAGCGCATCTCACATTTAGAAGAAATAAATGTTTAATGACATTACAATTCAATTCGTTAATTTTATTAGAAATGACGAAAGAGCTAAGTCGGATAGAAATCGACCATATGCACGTGTACATATACAGGTACATGTATCATACTTTGATTGGTTTTGGAACATTCAAATATGAAATGAAAGATGAATTTTGGTTTATTTATATAAAATTTAGTTCTGTATTTATGAATATATTTAACAGGTCGGGACCACTACCTTATATGGAAATGCATAAATTAGCATACTTATGTTCTCGCACATGTAATTGTTTATTTACATGTGACGCAATTTATTTTTACCTAGGTTTTTGACCAATCCACTAAATGAGTCACAATGCATGATGGACTACTACGTGTTTACAGTCAACCAAGAACACATGTTATTTACTGAAATACAACACATTTTTTCGTACAATGCGGGATTCACAATTTCGCTTAGTTTTTCATTTTGTGTATCCTCATTTATAGTTCGTGATATAAAGTATTACTTCCATGCTCAGATTAACGAAGAGTTGTTTCTATGTGAAGAAAAAAGTGTTTGAATTACCCGATATATAGCCATTAACATGTTTGATGACAAACTTACTGGTTTAAAGAAAGCCGTCGATAACAGCCGGTACTGATATTCAAGAGTACAGCAATGTTCGTATAGATAATTAAAGGCAAATGTGGGATCCTTGAATTTTGTGTTCGTAAAAAAGGCGAAGAAATATTTACATACATGGCAGTGTTAACAAAATTTATAAGTATTTTTGTTGGTCACATTTCAGTATATGGGACTTCCAAACTGTTCCCTTTTTTTGAAGGTAGTGAAGTTAGCAAATGTAGTTTCAGTTTGTTCGTTTTTTAACGGGCTCGGACATTTGCCAAACTGAATAAAATCATTACAGCTGATTTCTTAAACCTGCAAAGTAAAACTTTGGTTGGTTTTGCTCCACATGCATAAGAAGTAAGCTGTAATGATTTTATCAATATGTATGTGCGACAAGGTGAAAAATGTGATATGTTTTGTGAAAATTGCAGCGTTGGATCTATAATAAAAAAGAAGATGTGGTATGATTGCCAATGAGACAGCTGTCCACAAGAGACCAAAATGACACAGGAATTAACATTTATAGATCACCGTACGGCCTTCAACAATGAGCAAAGCCTATACCGCATAGTCAGCTATAAAAGTCCCCGATATGACAATGTAAAACAATTCAAACGAGAAAACTAACGGCCTTAATTATATAAAAAAAAATGAACGAAAAACAAATATGTAACACATAAACAAACGACAACCACTGAAATACAGGCTCCTATACAATATTTTTTTTTTTGATGGGATAGATTTCTTGTCCCTTTATATATTTAATTGGGCCGGTTTTTTTTTGTTTTTTTTGTTTGGATTGTTTTACACAAGTAATTTTTGGGTCATTAATAGCTTACTTTTCAGCATTGGACCTATGACTGCTTACTTTACTAAATTATGTCTTTGTTGGAAAGATGTCTAATTTGGCACTCATACCTCATATTCTTATTTCTATATACAAAGCACGTTTTAGAAAAAAAATAAAAGGTAATATGGCACCCACTATGATCCAGAGACTTTTAATATTGGAGATATTTTACATATGTCAACAGGACAGCAGCCGAACGATAAAAAAACATCTGAGGTATATTTTGTGATAAAATTAGCAACAAACGGATATTATCGATGGATGAATTTAAACTATAAAAAATGTATTGAGCTATATACCGTACCCGCTCAGTGGCGGATCCAGGGGGGGCGGGGGTTCCGGGGGATGAACCCCCTTTCTTTGGACGATCAGTGCATTTGGATGGGGACATGTAGTTGGAACCCCTCCCTTTTTGTCCAGGGTTAGGACCCCCCTTTTTAAAATGGCTGGACCCGCCCCTGCCGCTTTCATAACACTTCTTTTTAGCATACTGAATATTATGATGTTCTTACTATGAGTTCAGGTCCTGATAAAAAAAATACACATTCAGTACAGAAAGAAGTGTTTCAATGAAAGTTTCGTGTTTTTCTAGGCAGAAATGATTTTGCAATGACATTATACAGGTTTAAAAGAGCTCAAATGATTTTCTTACTGGACAGTGGTCACTTCATTGGATATTTCACTGTGTCATGTCGTGAAATTAATGCAGGTTCAATTTATAACAATGCACAAAACCGGTTCAACTACTTTTGCAAGGCGAAAAAGAAAGTCGAATCGTGAAGCCAATAAACAATATTTTTTTAATCTGAGCATGCAAATTGAAGATTACGTTATATATTTTACATTAAATATATTTGCAGAATAAAAACTTTGGTAATGAGAGTCCCAGACAATATATTAATTGACTGTTTTCCCACTAATTCCACGTGTTTTAAGTAGTAGTTTACTCGAAGTAGCCCACAATGCACTGTAGTTCATTGAGTCGATTGGTCAGTTTTTCAAGGCCATATTGGCCTTGTGTTTTGGAAATTACTATGCAAATATATACTGACGTCAGAAAATCTAGAGTTCTCGACCTGTTTAAGTAAGTACTTTTGTAAAGGATTGTTGGTGTTTCTCAATATTTTTCCTACAGCTTGTGGTTTTTCATCTTTGAGGCAGGTCATTACAGATTAGATGGTGAGAAAGAAGGGGCATTTAACAGAAACAATAAAACGTTTATATCGAGATTTTTTTTGAGAGAATCCCGTAAATAATCGATTTGTTTGTGTAAATCAGCATTATGTGTTATTTGCTTTTTGGTCAGGTTGTTGTCACTTAGACATATTCCCCATTTTTCAATTTTATCATAGTCTCTATAACACAATATTGTTGTTGGAAATATTCAGGTTTCATATGACAAGCGCATGTCCCTCTGGTTAGATATACTATGTTTTATATTCATAATAATCCAATTCGTTTATCTTTAAATACCAGTAAAGTAATTTGATTTGTTGTTTTTCCTAATGTGTTCTATTCCCGATTGTGAGATTTGACTGAGTGAGAATTCGTATAACTGGTGACAAATTATTAGCAGGCGAAGCACATTTTGGAGTTCATGTTATTCTCTTGATTTTTAGTTATCTCGAAGTGTCCCTTCTTTACCATTTTACTCGATTTGAAATTCATGAACAACTGCTGCCTTAAAAATACATTTTCAAAACGAACATGACTTTTTACTTGATATGTTATACTATGTAATTAAGAAAGATACAAGACTTTTTTTTACCGCTGCATATATACAATAAAAAGTTTTTTTTTGTGTCCTTGCAAGTTTTTCCTTATTGACACTTACCCAAAAATTTTCATCGATACTAAATAACTTCAAAAATATTGTAAAAAGGGTGAGTAAACTTACCTTTTAATTTTAAAGGTTTCAGCTCTTTCTGGGCTGAAATATCATTCAATGTTAAATACGTTCCATTTATTCAATATTAACCCGCTGTATCCTTTTAATTCATAAGTCAGGGATATCTTTTTTTATTTGACTATGGAAATACCAGTCTTCTTTTAGATTAAATCTACCAGACAGGAGGGAGGTAGGGTTTTTATCAATACATACATTTTAGACTCATTAAGTAGTAACATTATGTGTATTGTCTTAGAATTCATCTTTCTATAATACATGTAAACGCATAAAAATATCTGTTAATATAATGTGATGTGGGATGCTTTTCATTTCAATTGTTTGAAAAAGTTTTAAAATGATTACAGTTTTCCCTAAACATGCTAAAGACATACAAAATGTGAGACCTAAAAAGTAAGTATTTGAAGAGAAACATTGGAATATTTTATTTTTCAGTACACAGAAGTACAAGATCTCTAAAGTCCGAATAATCATTTAGCATTATGACTTCAGACCATATAATTTTCGGTGAAGGCCTTTTTTGGTCAAACAGTCAGTTCTATGTGCGATAAAAATTAAACGGTACGGATTGTTTAAAGTTTGTTATTAGCATATTATTACTTTCCATCCCACGTAGGACGAATACTATTTTTTTTAGAAAAGTTGATAAAATATGTATCAAAGGTACCGGCTTATAAATCTCACGAATCTAACAAAATGTAGGAAACATAGCGAGCAGAGAACGACAAATGTATTATTTGTGTGATATAGTATATTTATTATTAACTAATTTTTGGCCTGCCTCAGGTGTCAAATATAATAGATTTTAATATGACGTGCTTCCTTTGCTTTGTAAAAAACACCATGATTATATTTTCAATATGACTACATTGTATATAAACTAGGCACAGACTCAGAGATGTATATAACAATGGACGATGCAGTAATTTCACATGCCGCACACGTAAATTATTTGCAAACTCTATGCCGATTTTATTGTTTTAAAAGTTGAAATTGAAAAAAAATACTACAGAATTTTAATTCTTATTCTAAAGCGTAACAATAAATAATGCACAAGAGCTCGGAGAAATAAACAAAATCAAAATAAGATAAAATTCCGCGAAATACCATGAAAGATTTTTTCGAATTTAACATGTTTAATCATTTCAAAATAAAACGTTTTACAAATGAAAACTCAACAGCTGAAGGTTTTTCCGTTACGTGAATAATCGAAATTCGAATAATATTACATTAAAATGGGTGTGTTGTTTAATTTTCTATTATATTTCGTTATTCGCCTATTTAATGGTTTCAGCAAGTCAACATAGCGGCTCCTTAGTTACGAAATGTTAACTGCAAATTTGTCTGTAGCTTAAGAGAAAAATAAGTAAATAAAAAATGGCAAATATTGGGTTAGAGCATCAGTCGAATTTAGCACCTTTTGTTCTAGTGGTAATATAAGAAATGATTCAACTCAAGCTATGAATAAGAGGGTTTTGCTTTAGTCTTTAATAACCGCATTTATCTTGTTAAAGTCGGAGTCATTCATGGGAGCCATATATTTGCTTTAAATTTACACATGGCCTGGACCGTGATATGCGTTAATTTTAGTCCTCGCTAACTCTCAGGGTAAACTGAAATATCATGGCCTAGGCCTTGAGAAAATTTCAAACAAATTTGTGGCTTCCATGAGTTATTTCTTACTTCACAAAACGTTGTGCTGAAGCATAGCATGTAAAGTTATGACAGCGTAATGTTGATTTGAGTCATCAAAATGTTAACTCTGAATTCGGTATTTTTGTACCTAAATTTTTTTCAATATGATAAGATGAATATGCATTATATTGACTTGCAATAACAAGTACTTTAGTTATGATTATTTTATGATAAGTCACGCCAATAACACGTAATGTTGTGTTAAAACTACATGATGTGAAGTTGACGTTGCATTCCGTTGGCTTGAAAATTAATAATCCTCAGTCATCAACATTGTAATTATAACCAAACAAAAATTAATAGCTTTAACATATGGTGTTGATCTGATTCTAACAGAAGTTGACCTGAGACAGTGCGGTGTTATATCATTGTGATGTAATAATAGGTATATCGTACAATTTGCTGATTAAAAATAACATTATGTACAGTTAAAAATACATGATACTCAGTAAAGAAAACACGATTCAATCCTTTATTTAAACGAACGTCTTACCACACAGTTTTGTACAATTTTTGATGTATGATTATCTACGTCATGTTCCTTTTGAGTTAAGGTGGTATAAGAGTCTTAATTAAAAATAATATAATTTGTTCATACTTTGCCATAATGAGTATAAATTGACAAATGTTCAAAATTATAATAAAAATGGTAGGTCACCGCGCATTTTTTCAAGATACAGCTTGTGACAAAAATGACACAATTTGTAAGTAATATTCAGGGAAAAAAATTATGTGATTGGAAGCTCAACAAAATAATAGAACTGTAAAATAAAAAAACTAGATGACAGCTTTTAATAAATGCTTTAAGTATACCAAAAATAAATATTGGGTCACCGTGCGATTTTCCCGGCTAAATTACAAAAAAGCAAAATTCGTTGTAGATTCCTTCAGAAAATGCACTATTTCAGAGTTACATCCCTTTAAAATGCCAATTTAGAAACATAAAAATCAAATATTGATTATTATTAGTTATAATCTTATAAATTTGTTCTTTTAAAGGCACATTCTCATTATTTATCTGCATTCCTGTATTAAATTTTGCCAACTTGATTGAAAATCTGGACCTTATATTCTCTGTTTTTTACTATTAATCCACGATGGCGAAAGACAACCATACCACCTTACATGCAAATTCCTTACTTTTTATGTATTACGTTGGTTGATTTTGTTAATTAAAATATGAAATTGGAACATTGGGAAACTACTGTTACCCTAATTTGAAATATAAATGCTAAAAAGGATACATGTCATATGATATTACTATTTGTTTATATCATCTATTATACCTTTCCGGTTGATAGATTGAGTATTGATGTTTAAAACTTTTCAGAACCTATTTCGTGCACGTGGCGACCACTTTTTATTGAAAGATGAAGCCGGAGTGTCTTGACAATACCACCGACTATCGAAATGAAATCTAACATTCCTAGTCAATTAAGATTGAAGTAGAATGCACCCGTTGGATATATTTTCCAAAATTTAAGAATATATCCTCACAGAATATCACTGTCTTAACTTTAAATATGATCAAAACATGTATCTTTATTATATCGGCTGTTTGCATTTTCAAATTTATGTTTATTAGTTTTTTTTCAAAAAATGTGTGAGACAAAACAACGTCTAATATGGTATTCATTTAATATTGAAGATGCACACGATACAAGGACTATTTCCAGTGATTTTTTTAAAATAAAATCGAGCATTTCTGCCTCAAGTAAGACATGTTTTGAATCGCATTAATTCCAAGAAAAAAACAATTGAGACTGGGTGCGTCACCAAGCTGCATTCCCTAGATCAAAATGACGCAATAGGAAAAAGTACATAGTCAGTAAATTTACAGATTAACATTTTTCATCTTTAAATTACATGAAATTTGTTTCATGCTAATTTGAATTTTCGCCTTTTACCTATGATCTGACATGTATAGGTTAACTGAATTTAAAGATGTACTTAGGTGAGGTTATGTGAAAATTAATAAATCAACAATCTAAAATTGATAATATAAGCTGTTAGAGCATTCGTTACGGATGAAAAATAAGCTAAACAAAAGAAAGAAAATCAAGAATCTTCTAAACATTTTGGAAATGACCTTTCATGAGCTATTAAGTCTTAAATGAAAATATAAATGGGTGTTATGGGGCAAAATATTGTATGTATTGTATGGAAAAACACCAAGGAATCAAAACATTTGACACGAATTCCAAAACCTCACCTACATGTAATTCCACCCTTAAGTTCACGTTTCTTACCTTCTTTTTGATCACACTTCATAAGAATTGCTTGTACGGGCGTATCTGATGGTATATGTATGTTAGTTGAAGACATGACTGCTTTGAAAAAGGATTCCATATTCGAAAAGAAGTCATTTCTATTTGCAAACGTCTTCTTTTGTATATTCAAATGTAATTTCACACCTTGAATATCATGAATATTCCATGGATCCAGCACATCTTCTGTCAAATAAGAATCGTCACTGGAAATAGTCCTTGTATCGTGTGCATCTTCAATATTAAATGAATACCATATTAGACGTTGTTTTGTCTCACACATTTTTTGAAAAAAAACTAATAAACATAAATTTGAAAATGCAAACAGCCGATATAATAAAGATACATGTTTTGATCATATTTAAAGTTAAGACAGTGATATTCTGTGAGGATATATTCTTAAATTTTGGAAAATATATCCAACGGGTGCATTCTACTTCAATCTTAATTGACTAGGAATGTTAGATTTCATTTCGATAGTCGGTGGTATTGTCAAGACACTCCGGCTTCATCTTTCAATAAAAAGTGGTCGCCTAGTGCACGAAATAGGTTCTGAAAAGTTTTAAACATCAATACTCAATCTATCAACCGGAAAGGTATAATAGATGATATAAACAAATAGTAATATCATATGACATGTATCCTTTTTAGCATTAATATTTCAAATTAGGGTAACAGTAGTTTCCCAATGTTCCAATTTCATATTTTAATTAACAAAATCAACCAACGTAATACATAAAAAGTAAGGAATTTGCATGTAAGGTGGTATGGTTGTCTTTCGCCATCGTGGATTAATAGTAAAAAACAGAGAATATAAGGTCCAGATTTTCAATCAAGTTGGCAAAATTTAATACAGGAATGCAGATAAATAATGAGAATGTGCCTTTAAAAGAACAAATTTATAAGATTATAACTAATAATAATCAATATTTGATTTTTATGTTTCTAAATTGGCATTTTAAGGGGATGTAACTCTGAAATAGTGCATTTTCTGAAGGAATCTACAACGAATTTTGCTTTTTTGTAATTTAGCCGGGAAAATCGCACGGTGACCCAATATTTATTTTTGGTATACTTAAAGCATTGATTAAAAGCTGTCATCTAGTTTTTTATTTTACAGTTCTATTATAATTTTGAGCTTCCAATCACATAATTTTTTTCCCTGTATATTACTTACAAATTGTGTCATTTTTGTCACAAGCTGTATCTTGAAAAAATGCGCGGTGACCTACCATTTTTATTATAATTTTGAACATTTGTCAATTTATACTCATTATGGCAAAGTATGAACAAATTATATTATTTTTAATTAAGACTCTTATACCACCTTAACTCAAAAGGAACATGACGTAGACAATCATACATCAAAAATTGTACAAAACTGTGTGGTAAGACGTTCGTTTAAATAAAGGATTGAATCGTGTTTTCTTTACTGAGTATCATGTATTTTTAACTGTACATAATGTTATTTTTAATCAGCAAATTGTACGATATACCTATTATTACATCACAATGATATAACATCGCACTGTCTCAGGTCAACTTCTGTTAGAATCAGATCAACACCATATGTTAAAGCTATTAATTTTTGTTTGGTTATAATTACAATGTTGATGACTGAGGATTATTAATTTTCAAGCCAACGGAATGCAACGTCAACTTCACATCATGTAGTTTTAACACAACATTACGTGTTATTGGCGTGACTTATCATAAAATAATCATAACTAAAGTACTTGTTATTGCAAGTCAATATAATGCATATTCATCTTATCATATTGAAAAAAATTTAGGTACAAAAATACCGAATTCAGAGTTAACATTTTGATGACTCAAATCAACATTACGCTGTCATAACTTTACATGCTATGCTTCAGCACAACGTTTTGTGAAGTAAGAAATAACTCATGGAAGCCACAAATTTGTTTGAAATTTTCTCAAGGCCTAGGCCATGATATTTCAGTTTACCCTGAGAGTTAGCGAGGACTAAAATTAACGCATATCACGGTCCAGGCCATGTGTAAATTTAAAGCAAATATATGGCTCCCATGAATGACTCCGACTTTAACAAGATAAATGCGGTTGTTAAAGACTAAAACAAAACCCTCTTATTCATAGCTTGAGTTGAATCATTTCTTATATTACCACTAGAACAAAAGGTGCTAAATTCGACTGATGCTCTAACCCAATATTTGCCATTTTTTATTTACTTATTTTTCTCTTAAGCTACAGACAAATTTGCAGTTAACATTTCGTAACTAAGGAGCCGCTATGTTGACTTGCTGAAACCATTAAATAGGCGAATAACGAAATATAATAGAAAATTAAACAACACACCCATTTTAATGTAATATTATTCGAATTTCGATTATTCACGTAACGGAAAAACCTTCAGCTGTTGAGTTTTCATTTGTAAAACGTTTTATTTTGAAATGATTAAACATGTTAAATTCGAAAAAATCTTTCATGGTATTTCGCGGAATTTTATCTTATTTTGATTTTGTTTATTTCTCCGAGCTCTTGTGCATTATTTATTGTTACGCTTTAGAATAAGAATTAAAATTCTGTAGTATTTTTTTTCAATTTCAACTTTTAAAACAATAAAATCGGCATAGAGTTTGCAAATAATTTACGTGTGCGGCATGTGAAATTACTGCAACGTCCATTGTTATATACATCTCTGAGTCTGTGCCTAGTTTATATACAATGTAGTCATATTGAAAATATAATCATGGTGTTTTTTACAAAGCAAAGGAAGCACGTCATATTAAAATCTATTATATTTGACACCTGAGGCAGGCCAAAAATTAGTTAATAATAAATATACTATATCACACAAATAATACATTTGTCGTTCTCTGCTCGCTATGTTTCCTACATTTTGTTAGATTCGTGAGATTTATAAGCCGGTACCTTTGATACATATTTTATCAACTTTTCTAAAAAAAATAGTATTCGTCCTACGTGGGATGGAAAGTAATAATATGCTAATAACAAACTTTAAACAATCCGTACCGTTTAATTTTTATCGCACATAGAACTGACTGTTTGACCAAAAAAGGCCTTCACCGAAAATTACCCTTTTGTCATCTACGTTGCAAAACGATTACCTTGTTCTGTATAGTCAGCTATTGCCAAAACCATATCGAAATCTGACACGTTTGATCTTTGTATTTCTTCATGACAGAACATTGCATTAATGAATATTTGTATTTCATTATGTAAATTTTCACAAGAAGTGAAACATTGTCTGGCAATTAAAATATGCAGAATTACGCTGCCCAATTCAATGTCTTGTATTTGAATAGCATGAGAACTACACGTTTCTTTAGAATCCTTTAAAACGTCGACAAGCCTTTGGCATTCAGTTTTTCCATCAATATAGAGTTTCATAATATACTCATTTGATCCGGTTTCTAGAAAAAGAACAAATAGAACAAATACGTGTATAATGTAGTTGCATTGTGTCTTTGTCAAGTGTAAAAAATTACATTGCCAACTGACATACTGTCGTTTTATCATTGGTGTTATGCATTCTTACGGTAGATCATATTAAGTAAATCTTTTTTGAGACAGAATTTTCTTATACTTAGCCAGAATGAAGATTTTAATATGCTCTTTTTAAAAAATATAATAAAAAGTAGGGGTCACCGTGCTATTTTTCAAGCTATGAGTCGTTGAAAATTGCCTACATTTGGTTAAATTGTTAATGGAAAACACAATTGTGTGCTATAAAAAATAATCTATGAGATAAAATTTTGAAATAAATTGTGAAAAAATAGGTTTTGTAATATGTTTTAAGAAAATAAAAAGAAAAAATGGTGTCACCGAACTTGTTTTCTTGCTACAAGTAAAAGAAAAAAATTCCCTATCTGTCCAATATAAATTTTTTACTAAAAGAGTTATCTTCCCTTAAATGGCTCATTTGAAAAAAATGATTCAAAAAGCAAAATAAAATGATATTTGATTAATTATTTTGAATTATACAATAAATTGCCAAGTTTTCTTTATATTATTAAAACAGTCTAACCATCAAATTGCAAATATGTCTCCAAATTTGCAGATTTAGGCAAATAACTAGACCAATTTTTTACTGTGATTGTTCAATCCAAGATGGCGGTATACCATGAATCTACCTTAAAATAGTTTCATGTTTCAACATTTTATAAGGTCTGTCCCCCTGTTCCATGGAAAATATTTCCACGTGCTGAACTATTATTTCAGTAGCTGTCGCTAAGATATTTTTTATATGATATCAAACAGTTGATAAGCTTTTGAAACTGACACCACTTAAGGAGGCTCGAGGGTATAAAAATTTCGGAAAAAAAAATAAACATTTGTTTTTCATTTTTAAATTTTATTTGTTACCTTTTGTAGTTGTTACTTATCATATGGTACAAAAATCATTCAAAACAAACAATTCGTGTTGGCCCCAGAAGACTTTTAAATGTATATATCATTGAAAAAGTTCCAAATTATCTCCCTTAAAATGCCATTTTTTTGGCTTTAAAATTGAAATATCTTTTTTAACTCATCGGTGACCTATATTTTTTAATATAATTTCCATATAAGCTGTACTTAAACTAAATTATTGTAAAATTTGAGCGATTTCTGTAATAAATTTCTTTCTTTTTTTTTATTTCTCCTATTACTTCAACAGAAAAAAACCTCCTTTACAAAAATGTATGCTTCTTTCGAAGGCAGATTGTAAGCGCAAATGAACGGTGACCCCACTTTTTTATTTTATTTTTCTATCAACTATAAGATAAAGTTCATTTATAGAAAAATATAGAGAAATCCTATATAAATGATTTAGACCCGCAAACCCCCTTAACCGAATATTTTTCTTTGTACAATTTATCTTCGAATTTAATGTTTATCTTGTGTCCACTGATTCGTCGGAACTACAAAAGAAACCTACAAATATGTTTTACTAAATTGCTCGTTGTATCATAAGGATATGCAGAATACATTTGACCAAAGAGGTTCCATATGATTATTAGTTCCATTTATGATTTTGGTATTAGTGATATGCATTCGTTACTGGTGATGTAGAAGTAAAAGAGACCAAGGCCATTTTGATTTGAGGTTCTTGGTCAATCAAAGCATAAATAAGGTTAAAGTCAAAGACCAAAGACACGTTCCTTATTATTCATCTTGATAAGTATCTCTTCTGTTAACATCCGGATCAAATTGCGACAGAATATTTTTTACAACTTATTAGTTGCGACATGTTGTAACATGTTGTAACACATTGATTTTAGCTGAAAGGGTAGTTGGACATTTAATGGGTGTTATTTCCCCTCTTATGTCAAACACATCGAAAATGGGGTTATAATTTATAATCTATATAAAATAAAGACAAATGATATTTTGACATGGAGTTCTTGCTTTAAAACCTCAAAATAGAAACCAATGTAAAATTTGAATTTGACGTTCTAGATTTCGACCTTTGCTGTTATTAACTAATGTCTTTTGCATTATGTCAAAGACATATAACTTAGCAGAAGATCAATCGGAAGTTAAGTTTTGTGTACTGAAAGTCGCCATTTGTCCATATTTGTCATGAAAAAGTACAAAAAGTTTTCTTTGTTGTAATCAGTGTAAAGTCATATGCAAATGAAATTAGGAGTGAAATTTCACCAGGAGAAAGTACCTTCGTGTCTTAACTTTTTAACTTGCGTCAGCTTTTGAGGCTAATATTAACATAGAAACAGTACAATACACAAACTTGGTTTATTGGTGTATTTATTTGGAATGATTCAATTTGACATTTTGGATTGCCTATATTCCCGTCAATTTGTAATAGTTAAAGTAGAAATAGCACGATATGCTTGTGGTTTAGACCATCACACTGAGTTTATTTTATTTGGTAAATATTCTTGTGATGACATTCTTACATATGGACATCTTGAATATTGTACCATATGAATGTGTAGCCATTGTGTGTCGTAATTCAGAGCAGTTTATTTTTTATATATATTTTGTTTGATATATTTTTAACCTACAACGTAATAACACTTGTTTCGGGACATTTTCTGAATACAGATTCTTATTGAAGTTGCAAGCATTCGTTGGAACAGTGTTTAGTTTTTCTAATCAGGTTATTAAAAAAACGGCTTTCCGTTTCATTTTGTAACAATTATCAAAAGTATAACTGTAAAACAATACTGCGAGATAATGTATGTACCTTCATTTTCATAACATCGAAATTGATCGGAAATGTCGTTTCCATAATACAGTGACACTCTTGTTGGGTTCCCACCACTGCCTGAATCTAAGGTGAACAAAAATATTTCTGAAAACAAAAGTGAAAAGTACATTATTTATAGCTCAAACATATACATGATATAGGTTCTATAGAAGGCACGTTTTTCAAATAACAGTAAGCGGTTATGTCGTTGTATCAGGGGCTGATCCTGGTAAATGTTAAAAACAAATGCGCTTCCCATTTATATGACTAACCAAGTGCTGTTTTAATTGTCTATAGCAATAGGTCAGTAACATTTTTAACATAACGTTCCTAAAGTGTCCGTTTATGAATTGATAAGTTATTGAGCGATAACCTTAGGTGAATTTGGCTATTATTTTAGTTCCTTGCCCTGTTCTTATATACAACCCTGAATTTCAAAATATTCCGATTTGAAAATTATTGATCATGATGACAGTGAATACAGAGGAGTTTTTCAAACGCTTACAAGTATTAAACTCTAGTGTTTTTTTTAATTCCAAGTAAGAAACAAAACAAACTTTTCTCTGCAATCAGATCATTACTTATTTAAATATTGATCATCATTTATGTCATTGTCGCAGTCATCATTTATATGAACGCATTATAATGTAATATGATATGCATAAGAAAGATAACAGACAAAAAGATACACTAGAAAGTTTAAACCATTGTCAAATAAATCATATAAAAGCTTGCATTAAACAAATAATTATACATATTGTTTACCTGATAAAAACATTTTGTCTCTTTCCACATCACTTTCACGAATCACATATGTCTTACATTTAGTGACTTGTTCTTTGAATCTATTTAATGAACATACAGCTATGTCAAGCCTTCCAGCGATTTCACTACTTTTAATGAAGAAATCTTGAAAATCCTCGTCAGATACTTTTAAATTAGGTATATGGACATAGAAGTTGCGAAAAAATCGCATTCTTTCCGCATCATCTCCTTGGTTTATATGATGATCTTTAGGTTTTTTCCCCCATCCATTGGTAGGTTTCTCAATCAAATTAAAACATCTGATTATTTTATACATAATTGGTCCGTCAACTTCTCCATACAGTGAAGTATTGACACTTTTAATTCTTTTTCTTTCTGCTTGTGTGATAGTTTTGCAAAACTTGCCACCATTCAATTCTATTAACTTTGCCACTGCTGGAGGGGGATACATATTTAAAATCATGTGTTTATATATATTTGGAAAGACGTCTAGTAATACAGTCCGCACCCGAATCGCATTGCTATCTATATGATATTCCATTTTACTGAAAAGAGGTATCATAAATGTATATATCAGGTTTCTGAGTAGATTATTAAAAAAGGTTTTATGTGTAAATGCAGACATTTAACGGTCTCAATCGACAACCCTATTGACAAATAAAGCTGAAAATAGAACATACATATCAAAAAGCATATGCTATACACAGAGGGCTTCGTGTCAAATGTTTTGCAACGAAAAGAGAGAAGAGAGCAATAGTACCCAACTAACTTTTACAAAGCAATATTTTCAAAACATTATGAAATTGCAATAAATGTAGGAGGAAAAGTTAACAGAGTTTAAAATTCGTACCTGTTATTATCTCCTCTACAAAGGCTATACAAGTTCAGATTTCCATCATGACCAAAAGTGTGTGTCTATAAACATATTGCATGTAATAACTGTGTTCATAGAGAGTGCTAATATCTTCAGACCATACTTAAACATTATTTCTTACTATTTTAAAGTTTGTGTTTTTTAACAGAATGTATCTATTTCAATATTATATTTTGATAGCACTATCATATATTTTAGTTACCTAAACTGGAAAAAATGAATAGTTAGTTGAATTAATCAGCATAATTCTAACTCAACAAATTCTGTTAATTGATTTTGCAAGAACGGGTTTCTGCAAAAAGTCAAAGTGAACAATTCTCTAATGATT
Organism: Mytilus edulis; assembly: GCA_019925275.1. NCBI lineage: Eukaryota > Metazoa > Mollusca > Bivalvia > Mytilida > Mytilidae > Mytilus > Mytilus edulis. The sequence continues at coordinate 80,800,503 of CM034354.1, read as the reverse complement.
AAGAAAAAGTGTATTCAGTAAATGTTATACTTAAGGAGACCTAGGTCGTCTACGACCTTTGATTTACGAACAATTAATATACATCAGACTAGCCATCCGAAAAAACAAGACAATCAGTGAAATGTCAACATTTATAGTATAAAAGAATAGTTGTAATTAGAATAGACAGTGTATTACAATGTAGTAGTGGAACAATGTCTTCCGTGTTAAACCATTGAAGATGAAAACCACTTTCTACTCTACTGTCAAAATAACAGCATATCATCATGATTATGTATTTAACGTGTTATATGTCGCTCAACATATTAAATATATGGAATTATGTCATGCTCTATGCATATTTTAATATGTGTAGGTATTTTTTTTGTCAATATTTTACTCATAGCGTTAGGGAGGTGTGAAATATGGTCAAATATAATGCCTACCTATGTTAAAATGAGCAAAGAGCATGACATGCATGTTTATTTCGATTATAATTAATCATGTATGATTTTTTTAAAGATCGAAGCGTACAAAAATACATTTAACAAATTTGGCTGTTCTCGTTTCCCCCCCGGAGTCATGACATTTTAAAATAATTAAAAATCAGTACAGTCGAGTACAGATATAGGCCATTTCAGACTTTAACTGGTTTGTAGTGATATTCTTAGCTATAATTATAATTTTTAAATTTAGCCGGATAAAGCTAAATTGAAGTGATAACAACCATCAATTGTGATAGCAAACATCTGTAGGCTTATACAGGGCATCATCTCCGTTATTGGTATACTTAGACAGTTTTTAATAAGTTTAAAACAAAGGAAGTCGATCCGGACATATTCTTTAGGGATGATGCAAGGTTTAGTTGATTTATACATATTTGAATAACATTATCTTACCATATACAGTGGTCGTCAGTCAGTTTCCGTACAGAGTTTATAAGTTAATAGGTCCCTCCACATCTCTTACTTCGTCCACATATTAAAGTTGACTTCACTTGAACCATGTCTGTCACGATAATTTCACGAATATATAAAAAATATTAGATGTATATACATGACAATAATGTTTTAGTTTCAAATCGGAACAAATGAATTCATGCAAATGATTCAAAATGCTCTCAGATATGGTTTAATAATATATTATACTAAAACGTTTTAACCTAAACCGATATGATCATCAGACTGACTAAAAATGTATTGTATGGTAGCCGGTTAAGGCCATTTCTCGTTTTCGCCTTTCATATTTTTTAATGCGAAAACGCGAAAACACGAAGTCGAAAACTTCACCTTTTTGCGTTTTCGCGTTTCCGACTTCGCGATTTCGCGTTTTAACGATATACATGTTATTATAGCATTATATTTGAATTATAATTGGAGACAAGACTACAAAGTACAACTCATCCAAAAAATTATCATATAAATTTCATATCTGTGACGTATTTTGAATACTTTCATAAATAAAACAATTTCTTTACATTCTTTGTTGACAATTACTGAACAAATTTAAAAACAGATCAATTTGTATAAAATGCCTTTGACCATACAATTTGCTGGAAGTTATAGTTTGGACATTTAATGAAAAAAAATTAAATAAATCATTATTATCGCCATGATTACTTAAAATACATAATCTTTCATGTAATGCTCTTGTTGTTAATCTAAAATTTTTAATATTTAAATTAGCATGTGTGAACAAAATTTTAAATTTAATACATTGTGGAGATAAGACTTTTGTCAAATAAAACACGGTTTCTCGAAGCTATCCTAAGACTTGTTATAAGATACAAGAATATGTTATGACATGTCTTATGATCCTCTTAGGACTATCCAAGACCTCGCCTCAAAACTATCGTAGGTTGATCTTAGCAAAGATATCCTAAACCTGTCACATGTTCTTTTAATTTAAACAAAAAGTAACCTGGATTTATGGAAATTCATGTAAATGTAGAATGTGTTTCCGATGTACTAGTATTACTAAACGCGAAAATATGATTTCAAGCAAATTGTATGCTCCAAGATATTTTATGCAAATGCATCTGTTTTTAAATTTGATCAGTACGATTTTAAATAAGACGCTCTAAATACAATATCAACTACATGACTTAAACATAATTAATCTACCAATATACACATGTAAACAATAGATGTACATAAAGAAAATATAATTACAACAACAAAAACCGCCAATAGTTTACATTGTGCCTTAACTTATAAATTTGACATTTTTAAAAAGATGATGACTTGTTAGAGTATTTATAACAAAGAAAGTAAACCACAGATATGAAATTTATATGACAATCATTTGAATGACTTATACTTTTATAATCTTGTCTCCAATAATATTTAAAATGTTATGTTATAATAACATGTATATCGTAAAAAGGCGAAATCGTGAAAACGCGAGAAGGCGAAAAGGCGAAAAGGCTAAATCGCGAAATTGCGAAGTCCAAAACGCGAAAACGGTTTTGCGTTTTCGACTTCGCGATTTTGCGTTTTCGCCCTATAGAATATAAAAGGCGAAAAAGCGAAAACACGAAATGGCCTTAACCGGTCACCATAGTATTGAGACATTTTCAGTTAATTTCTTTCCAGTTTCTATTGTTTTTGCACTGTGGAGTTACCCCACATCTAAACTTTGCAAAAGCACTTTTGTTTTTAATTGACAGAATATTTTAAACAAATAGCAGTTGGCCAACAGTATATTTTTAAGCCCATTTCGCTCAGTTGAATAGAAATTTCGATTTTTACTGTTCTGTTGTAGAAATGTCATCATGTTATTGTTTGTACGTATAACATGTATCATTAAATGAAAACGTGTCAGTCCCAGCCAAGATTCACTGAATAACCACGAAATGTTTACGGGTGATAAATAATTTTTACACAAAAAGTCATGAATCTGTATAAACGTTATGTACGATGAAGTTAATTACGTGTTCACAAGAAAGAAAGAATAAATGTAACTTTTATTTAAAGTCGGAACATACATAAACACTTTAACCGTGAGATAAAATATAAGCTTTGATGACCTCTATAACCGACTGTCATATTAAAACCTCAATGAATGAACATTACAGGATTAAAGATGAACGTTTGAAAAGTGTTCGTTGTCTTATTTAACAGCTATAAACGATTGACGAACGCACGATGCACGCTTAAGAATGAATGATTGATGAACGCACGATACACGGTTAAGAATGAATGATTGATGAGCGCACGATACATGCACGATACACGATTAGGAATAAACGATGCACGCACGTTACACGTAAAATACACATAACGATGAATTATGAGCGCATGATACACACACGATACACGCACGCAACACGCACGATACAATATGAACGCACTGAATAATGGTCAGTTTGAATTTTAGAAGGTCTGTATATGACTCTCTTTTGAGCGCACGGACTTGATTGCCAATGAGATAACCCTAAAAAGAGACCAATATTACATAGAATTTAACAACTATAGGTCACCGTACGGCCTTCCAATATCTCATAATCAGATATAAATGTAAAATTGAAAAAAAGAAGAGAAATACTGGCATATATATATGTACAACTCAATGTAGGAGTAACAAACTTTAAGGTGGTTACATCACTTAGTCACGTAACTGTCACATATATCAATTAATGGGAGACATTGTGCTTGTTTCATCCAGTTAAGTGAAGAGGTTGATTAAATATTGTAAACTTACATCATAATTTATATGAAATGACATATGGTACACAGCAAAACGAGTCTCCCAGGTACAATCAGGAGTAACATTTCTACCTACACATTACACATGTTTGAAATTAAAATGGATGTTCATACAAGATTAAATTATTGTGAACGTGTTAATATTTATCGGATAATATATGTACTTTGTCCTCCGAAATCACGTATATTTCATCATGAATGAATTAGAATGAAGTAGTATAGATAACCTAACATGTACGCTAAAGTAGAAAACTAAAATACAACCACACATCAGGTAGTTCAATTTAAACAAAAAAGTTGAACTTTTCATACAAAATGTACACATTTTTTTTGACATTTTTTAACACATATAAACAATAAAATGCATAAGGGCTCGCATATCAATAAATGACCCATCTTTGTTCGGATATAAAAATTATGAACAAAGAAAAGATCAAAATATGTCCTTGTTGATATAAGCTGAAATATTTTGTAGCCTTTCACTACGAATTTTCATATTTTCAATATTTGTTGGTTATAATTGTGTTTAACACGTAGTAGTCCGAGATTACTCTGATGTCCAACGGCTGTTTTGCCAGACAAGCTGGGGCCGTGGGACGTCAGAGCTCGTCCCATATTAAAAAGTGGATATTTGCCCACCCGAAATAGATGCGCTGGTTCGTCGCTTCTGGTGCCGATTGAGGGCCTTGAAATTATATAAATCGGGCATCAATCTGTTCAATTTTCATTTATCTCGTCATTTATGTAAGTTTCACCTACCTGCCAACCTTTATTTTTTCATATTTTAACAGTTTTCCCAGAGACCCATCGATTTCTGCATTTTGACTTTCATTTTCAAAGATTATCACGTGACCACGAGAAAACAGTGCAAATGACCATAATGTAACACCTCGTTTATTTACGATGCAAGTTATCTAAATGTCCGAGAGCTTCCGAATGTTATCGTGGTCGGAGCTAAATGCTAAATACCGATCTCCTGTAAAGGAGGTGAAAAGTCGTGGCTGGCTTCTAAATGTTAAACATCGATCTCATATAAAGGAGGTGAACAAATATAAACATTTGCATATTTAAGTCTGGAGGCCACGAACTCTCTCATAACTTGACGTCCATTTGAAAGTGAAAGTCAAAATGCAGAAATCGCTGGGTCTCTGTGAAAACTGTTAAAATATGGAAAAATACAGGTTGGCAGGTAGGTGAAACTTACATAAATGAAGAGATAAATAACAAATGAACAGATTGATGCCCGATTTATATAATTCCAATGCCCCCAATCGGCACCAGAAGCGACGAAGCAGCGCATCTATTTAGGGTGGGCACATATCCACTTTTTGATAAGGGACGAGCTCTGACGTCCCACGGCCCCAGCTTGTCTGGCAAAACAGCCGTTGGACGTCAGAGTAATCTCGGAGTAAACACGTAGTTGCACGTTTTTTACCTGCTTTCTGTAATCAATTGATCTATATTTATCAACTTGTGCGGTGATTCATTCATATATTTGGAAAGGAACACTTGTAATAAGCACTGTCTGATCTGAAATCGAGTTGCAAATATGGAAACCCAAATGAAACGTCAGCCAATTTAACACGGATTTGCATATATCAAATAAAGTTATAGTTGATTAAATAATGAACAGTGCTTCAACAAAATTTAAGATTTCTTTATCTAAAACTAAACAAATACGATTTATGCTAATCTTCACTGTTTGAATTCTCTTGTGTTTCACAATGTGCAAACTAGAGGCATCCATCAAGAACATACTTATCAACGCGAAATTAAAACTTAATCAGTAGCTCATGTGCTTCTATTTAATGTCGCAGTCCAAATTAATCGTTTGCCAATAAACGTCCGGTACGGGTTCATTTTGGTCTTAAATTTCAGATACAATTTTGAACATTTATTTTACTTACGTCTTCTCCAGCTGATTCACTTAGTTTTTGTGAAAGATTTGAACTGATTTATTCATTAAAGACGCCCAAATTCAAGCTTAAATATGCAAAATCTAGAAATTATGCCATAAAATGTTACTTTTCAGATATTATTGTATGTGTCATCATTAAATACATCGTACACTTTAATATAATGACCGAACACAATATTTTGCAAAACTTTAAAATGCTAGTACCCGATACAATGCAGTGTATTGTAAAAAGTTTCCATATTTATGGAACAAAACAATTCTACTGTCCATTTAATAACTACGAAGTAAAAGTTTACATTTTAACATTTTTATAAAACTGCTATATTTTATGGCCAACAAGGGGTTTTACCGGTCCGACTCATTTATAATGTCTATTAGAGAATACATGGTAAACTAGCGTTGCCTTTGTGTCCGTTTAGTCAGTAGTACTGATTGATATAGTTACCCGTACACGCAGTTACTGTTCCCATTTACTTTATTGTGGAAACTTGAAATGATTGCATTTTCTGGCTTTTTTATATATGGCATATTATAAAAAAGAAAGTATCGCTTACACAATATTTTCCGAAATTGTTTGTTTATACATACTGCAAAACTTCTAAAATAGAAAGTTTTTTTATTTTAATAAACACATTTATTGCGGTAGGTTTAAATAGCTTTTTCAAGACGTGAACCCATTGTTCAGGGGTTGTCGTTTGTTGGTGTGGTTCATATAAGTTTCTCGTTTCTCAATTTTTCGTATAAACAAGATAACCGCTAGTTTCCCTGTTTGAAGAGGCCAGTTCAAGAATATCAATTAAACCCAAATATTATGACATTTTATAGTTATAGATATTATTAGTTACATAGTGTGCTAGTGACCTAATACGGTATATATGGGGTCAGTAAATTCCATATGGGGTGAGAGCGAAGCTCGAATCCCCATATGGAATTTACTGACCCCATATATACCGTATTACGTCACTAGCACACTATGTAACGAATTTATCTTACCGACTATCTTAACGTGTGAAATTAAGACTAGTGGTTTTCAAAATGAGCAAGTCTGCAATACTGTAAGCACTAAAAAAATACTTCCATTGATCTTACAAACACAGATGCCAACAATAACTTGTAAGGTTTAAATGTGTTTTATGAATTTGTTTCAATCTTAATCATCAATTTCTTCGTCTGTTGGAACTTTTAAGATTTTTTTTCTCAGTACCGTTTTGTTTTTTATAAAGGGACATAACACCATTACTAACCGTGTATGAAATAAGCCCCGCCCCTTCTTACCTAATAAGGAATATAAAGGGACGTAACTCCACTACTAACCGTGTATGAGATAAGCCCCGCCTCCCTACTAACCTAATATCAAATATACACGGTTTGCACGCGGACGCTTTTAACCAATCATATTCCTGGAAATGTATAGGAGGTAAGATAATAATGTTGATAACCGCCGACTTATAAAGCTCTCAATATGTGTAAAATTATTCATCCTTAGGGATCAATAGAACAGATTTTTAGTGCAGTTGCATAATATTCTAAAAATTGGAAATATTGGCACCTTTCTGTTAATGCGACAACGAATTTTCCAATTTCACTTTTAAGTTTCTCCACTTTTGTTTCTGTCAATCCAACCTGGGGTATAAAACGCACTTATTAACAGGACATTAGAATAATATTAATAATAAAAACATGAAATATTCTAACTTTTTATTGTTTTAGATATATTTATTAGTAACGACAGACTTAAAGAGCTCTTCGTCGTTAGAGACCTAACGATTTAAAGCCGTTGTATGATCTTCTAACATAATGGAAAACATTGGTATTTGTTTTGTTTTTTACTGCGACAACAAATTCAATTTCAAACTAAAATTTATTCATTTGTTCTCTAATAATCCATCCTGAGGTATCAAAAATATTAAATTACTAGGACAAGACTAGAATAACAATATAAAAAGAAATATTATTACTTTTAATTGTGATCTAGTTAAAGTAACTGACGACTTATACAGTTCTCCATTTGAGTAAAATATTCACCCGTTAATACCGTTGTATGATAATCTGACACAATGGAAAATATTGGCACAGTTTATGAGACAAATCTTTTTCAATTGTGCAAATATCTTTCTTCACTTGTATATCAAACAACTTACCCTTGTTTAAAAAGTACTCAATATGAACTTATATTGATATAAATAATATTATGCCACTAAGTATACATATTGATAGGTAAATCAATATTTGATTGGTAAAGACTATCCCACGTGTCATTGAACAAATCTTCATATTCCATTCTGAGGATCATATTCCCCTCTGAAATATCGGGATTACATCGTGCGACGTTACGCGCTGTTAATGTACATAACGTTTTGTCGAATACGTTCTCCTATGTATTTGTATTGTTGTCCTGTAATTTTATGTTGTCATTTCAATGTTATATTTAACATTGCCATCAAAGTGCGAGGTTTGGCATGTCACAAAACCAGGTTCAGCCTACCATTTTTATCTGTAAAAATGTCCTGTACCAAGTCAGGAAAATGGCCATTGTTATATTATAGTTCGTTTCTGTGTGTGTAACATTTTAACATTGTGTTTCCGTTGTGTCGTTTGTTTTCTCTTATATTTGAGAATGAATTCACATTACTATAAGACGTTTCACGGTTCTTTTCTATCCCTAATTAATGTATTTGGTTTTGATGTTATATTTGTTATTCTCATCGGATTTTGTCTAATGCATGGTCCTTTTCTGTGTATGTTACAATTTAATGTTGTGTTGTTGTTCTCCTCTTATATTTAATGCATTTCCCTCAGTTTTAGTTTGTTACCCAAATTTTGTTTATTGTCCATAGATTTACGAGTTTTGAACAGCGGTATACTACTGTTGCCTTTATTTGAACTTCTTATTATTATAGCAAAAATCTTTATTATGTTCTTTATTTAAGACGAAAAAAAAAACGACTAAAAATAAATAATTAAATGTTGATCAGTACTGTTTATCAATGGATATGTCGTGTTTTGATTAACTTATAAAAACAAGCTGATAAGAAACAAAAAACGAATGCAGAATAATATTTTATATATTGATAGTGAATAAAGTACAGGCAGTGGAATAAAACAATTATTTCCCTTTGCTTCGGGAGATATGAAGATTTTCTTACCCTCGAAAAAACATATTTCCCTCAGGCAGAGCCCTCGTGAAATATGAAAATTCTTAGATGAAGAAATATTCATATCTCCCTTCGGCACGAGAAATACATGTATAATATCTATAGATTTCTTAATTTATGTAAAACTGTTCATCCTCAGGGACAAGGATTAGAACTTCAATTCGGTTATAAATATATTTTCTAAAACATTTTAAAATATTGACACTTTTTTACGCGACTACAATATTAACATTTTTTGACTACGTTATAAATATTTATATTTAATACATCAACAGTCAGTTCGACCTTGAATTTCTGCCGTCCATATATTATAAAGATTGTATGTGTAACTATGATTAAACTTTAATGTTCTTGTAGATTACTAGCTGTTGACTTTGTACCACTATAATAGATCAGGGCGGGTTAAGTAATAAATAACACACTGTAGATTTGCTTTGCAATTTATCGACCTTATAAATAAATTTGGTGTATTTACTGTCTTCTGATTGGTTAAAAGTATTAGTATTATTTTCAATGTTGTCAATGTCTATAGCGACACGCCCATTTTTACCGGAACTACTTTTTTATTGATTCGAAAATTCTTTTACTTGATACATTCGTAGCAAAACGATTTAGAGCAAAATAATAAAGTTTTGTTCAATCAGTTGTTGTTTTAAATGTTTTAAATTTGTTATCCTACCCATCTAACCCCGAACTACATGTACTGTATGACTCCGCCCCACCCCAACTCCTGTCGTCTGTTCAATACTATAAGACAAAGATGGAAGAGTTGCCGGATTTCGACATTGGTGGGGGCGAAAAGTTGATTGAAATGGAGTCGTACGATGACGAAGATTTATTGGGATGGTTGTTCAAAGATGACCTGCAAAATATTGAACTTGTTGAGCTTAACATTGCTCCAGAAAATCCTGGATTGGCACCACAACTGCAGCCACAGGACCCATCGCAGAATCCGTTGGCACCCAAGCCGGTTGAAGTTGAAAGGCCTACAGTTTCTGGGCTTCAAAAATCACAGAAACGATTTAAAACAGTTACCCCAGAAGAACTGAAAGAACTGCAAGACAGTCGACAGGCTAAGTCAACCAAACAAAACACAAAATGGGGAGTCAAAGTTTTCCAAGGTAAATACAAACTTATGGAAACCTTGTTTTATATCATTTTGTAATACTTTGTTTAATGAGTACAATGTACAAACACAACTGTTCTCCTATACACTCAAAATAAACGATGTAAATTCAGACCAGGATTTGAACCTGGGACCTCTCAAAAACATGAGCGCCCTGCCACTGAGTTATCTGAATCTATATAATAATTAAACTTTACATGTACAATGTATTTGCTGTTTTTTCTACCAATATTGAATATTTCCTCTTTCCTATGTTTGAAAATCGAATTGAATTTCTTATTTTGTTATTTTTCAGAATGGTGCATGGAAGCCCTGGATAAGGTATTTGATTTCGCGACTACTGAAACAGAGGAATTAAACAATGTTTTGGCTAAATTTTACGCCGAGCCAACCCCAAAATTTTCCGAAAAAAGAGGCAAGGAAATGTCAAATGCCCAGTCAAAAGAATATCACAAAAATTCAATGAAAAACATAAGGGCAGCAATCAACAGACACATTCATGATTTAGATAGGGATATTGATATCGTTCGCGATAAAGAATTTAGGAAGGCGAATGAAACTCTTGATGGAAAATTAAAGAAAAACCTTGAAAAAGGTCTCTCTCGTCCAACAAAACATAAACAGATTATAACTATGAATGATTTGGAAAAGATAAATTCTTACCTGTACTCATCTGATGGTCCAATTATCCTACGATTCCGTGTTTGGTATAATATTGCTATTCATTTTGTGACCCGTGGGATAGAATTTCATCAGCAACTTCAGATAAATTCGTTTGAATTCCACTTTGATGAAAACAATCGTGAATATGCCTGTTTGTCACACGAAATGAAACAGAAAAATTGGCAAGGCGGATTAGACTCTGGAGAAAATATAAATGACAAACGAATGTATTCATGTGAAGGCGATCGCTGCCCAGTTTCTTCATTAAAAATTCTGATTTTGAAAACTGATCCAGATGCACCTTCCCTATTCAATCACATTAATAAAGATGCGTTGTCGTCCAAAACTCCGCACATTTTACAACTATCGTACACTAACATATCGGTCAAATCTTACCAATTCACTAGATTCATGGCAGATGTGTCGAAAAATTCCTCCTGTAGTATGATGTACACAGCTCATTGTCTCCGGGCAACAGCGATCCAAGCAATGAGTGACGCTGGCTTTGAAATCCGACATATTATGTATATGAGCGGTCACCGGAATGAGGCGTCTGTACGAAGCTACAGTCGGGACTGTTCTACCCTCCAAAAGAAATCAATGAGTGACACACTTTCAACACTATCCACAGGACGCGCACCGCCACATACTGGGATGCCAACGCCGATGGCTGTACAAAGCAATCCTGCCAGTGACAGTGTGATCTCAGTTTTGGCGGCTCGTGACACTCCAAACGTAAACACTATGAATGCCGCCTTATCGTCAAATAACTTCATGTCGTCTGGCTTTATTTCTAACTCAGCTTTCCATAACTGCACATTTCAAATCAATAATCCACAGTAAACTGTTGTTTTTGGAAAAGAGTTTACCTGTCTCGTAACATTCAAATGACGTGGCGGCCATGACAGTTCATTCATTCTTTTGTGTATTCATACGCCAACATGTGTTTTTTGTTATTGTTAATATAAATAATGTAAAAAGTTCTTTGAGCCTTATTTTTATAGAAATTAATTTATAATGAATGGCAATAATTTATTTTGAATTTATTGAACCATAAAATTAATTTTTGACTCTTCACATTTTACATAATCCGCTTCGCGGATTATTCAATGTGAAGAGTCAAAAATTAATTTTATGGTTTAATAAATTCAAAATAAATTATTGCCATTCATTAAATAACAAAACAAAGTGAAGGTTCACCAGAAGTCGAAATTGCACTTTTTTTCCCGGCCAATATACTCGGTTACGTAAATATCACAGATGCACTTGGTGCGGTGTTGGCTCATGTACGTCCGACCGACTGTTTCTGGGACGTTTTACAATCTAGAGTCTAAGTTTTAAAAGATACCTCGCTTTCGACAATTTTAAGGATTAATATCGTTAGGTTTTTACAAAGTTTGATTTTAAACGGAAAAATATTACATGTACCAGCATGAACAATTTCTGATAAAGGTTTATTTATATCATTTTGTAAAATCAACAATTAATTCGACCTTGAATTTCTATCGTCCATAGATAACTCGGAATGTACTGTACATTACTATCTGCATGTTTACATATTTCGATATGTATAGGTTCCATATCTAATATCATATAACAAACTGTCGAATAATTAAAAAAAATCAATCAATTGTAAACCAGCTGAGACAGGAGATAATAAAAGCGAAAACAAACTGATCGGAAACTTACTGCTATCGTTATGACAAAGAAAACCTGAATGAAATAACAAAATATAAAACAAAAAACCGATATTTCATAATTCATTATTTAACTCAAGAAAAAACAGTCAGAGTCAAATCTAAATTAAAACTCTCACATTTAGTCCTATGGTAGAAATGTCAGAATTTGTTTTCTCAAGACCAGTTTTAATATGTGATTTGTCTTTAATTCATCTATTATAGAAGAATTGTATGAATCATATATAGGGAAGAAGTGCAAGAGTAAGTGCAGGGTAGAAAATAAAATCGCAAAAATACTGAACGCAAAACGGAAAACGGAAAGTCCCTAATTAGCTGGCAAAATCAAATGATAAAACACGTCAAACGAATGGACAACAGCTGTCATATACCTGATTTCGCACAGACATTTGTGAATGTAGAAAATGGTAGATTGAACCTAGTTTCAAAGCGCCATATATACAAATCTACATTTTACTCCTATGCTCTATTTTTAGCCATGGCGACCATCTTGGTTAGTTGGCCATGTCACCGGACACATTTTTTATACTAGATACCCCAATGATGATGGTGGCCACGTTTGGTTGAATTTGGCTCAGTAGTTTCAGAGGGAAAGATTTTTGTAAAAGTTACGATGACGGACGACGACGAACGACGGATGCCAATATATGAGAAAAGCTCACTTGACCCTTCGGGCCAGGTGAGCTAAAAAACGAGAAGCGAGAACGACATCCACAAACGACAACTACTGTTTTTTTTTGTGTGATTTTTTTATTACTAGACCAAATATTTCATGATTTTTTATTATCTAGGACTGTATTTTTGATTAATAATTGATTAACATGATTGTTTAATAATACATATGTGTGTATAGCAAACATATTTACTTTGGCTTGAAAGGCGTCTCTTTAATTGCATTCGACTCGCTCTGCTCGGAAAATTGACAAGAATAAAATCCTAAGATTGAGCGCGTTCTTTCTCATACACATAAGTATAACGAAATCAGAGATATACCTTCTAATTAGATTAGTTCTTCTAATTTACAAATGTAGTATTATCTGTAGTAAATTTACTGACTTCTTTAATAAAGGATTTGAATAAAAATGTGTCCATAGTACATAACTGCCCCACTCGCACTATAATTTTCCATGTCTAGTGGACTGTTGAATTGCGGGTCATAACTCTATATTTGGCATTAAAATTAAAAAGATCATATGATATAGAATATGTGTACTGAGTTTCAAAAAAAATATATCTGTACATTAACTTCACTTTCAGGTATAGAGATGTAATTTTTTTTCTGAGACAAGTGCTTGTGACAATCCAAAAGAACTTGTAGTCATTCGATGTTCAGTACTTCAGTACTTTGATTGTTTGAAAACGAGGTAAAAATACCCTGCCACATTCGGTATGTGTTTTTGTTAGACGTTTTTTTTTCTTCTGTTTTGTATCGATCTCATGCGTTAAGCCCTTTCCACTGATTTGTATAGTTTTTTCTTATGCTGTGCTGTAACAAAACTGTCCCAGCTGCTAACAAGCATGTTAAACGCCACAATATATTGCATGTGCCTGCTCCAACTCAGGAGCATGTAGTTCAGTGGTTGTCGTTTGTTGATGTCTTTTATATGTGTTTTCGTAATTCATGTTGTTTTAGAATAGGCCGTTATTTTTCTCAATTGAACTGCGCGGGTATGTTAATGCTGTAAAAAAATTCAAAAAAATGAAAAATTGATACTTAAATGTCAACTTTTAATAAAAAGACTTTTTGACTCATTTATATTTTAATTTGTTATATTTTTTAGTTTTGCTAGTATGTTGACAATATAAATTTTCGTTTTCAAAAATAACATTCTCAAATTATCACGTGACACTCAAAATCTATTTATAAACGTGAAAACAGTAAACTCAAAAGTGCTAGCGTGTAGACACTCTTGTTTTTCTAAGTATTGTTATCTGTGGATAGCTTATGTACCAAAGTATTAGAAAAGTGCTACTCGCCTCCTTTGAATAAAAAGATTAATTAAATAAACGGAGATTTTCGACTGAATTGCGCCAAAAATACTATGACCTTCAGATATTACATCGTCTAACACTTAAACGGTATAAACAACATGAATCGAGTAGCAATTTTCGTAAAATACTAATATTCAGCTTTCTGTACGTTAATTTGAATCGAAATTTCATAATTTCTACACGCTAGCACTTTTAAGTCAAAGTTAACTTGTTTCACAAGTTTTCGGGTCCGTCATTGTTTACAAACGCACACGTGACTTTCTTCTTCTTCCAGGTAAGGAACCGGATTCAATACTGAATGTTCATGGTTCCGCGCGAAAACTTTACGCAGTGTCGGGCAACACAGAAAGCTTTCTCTTGGCTATTTACAAATACATTTAAAACGTTCGCAAAAATATACAATTAAAATTATTTACAGCTGGGTTTTCCTACTTCCTTTCAGAGCATGCCTTCAGGGCAGCTCTGAATCCCTCAACGGTGTTGGTCGCTGTAACTGTTGTTGGTAGGTTGTTCCAGTCCCTGATTGTCCTCGGGAAGAAAGATTGGCCGTAAGTGTCTGTACTTGTTCCTTCTTGGAAGAAGCGGTGTTTACCTCTGGTCCGGTTATCATTCGGTGTCAAATATTGGTGACGGTCTATATCTATAAGATCATGCTGGATCTTAAATAGCATGCATAATCTATTTGTTTTCCTCCGTTCTTCTAGACTTTCCCATTTAAGATTTTTAACCATATTTGTGACACAGCCAGGTGTTTGTCTGTGTAGTTGTTATTCACAAATCGTGCAGCTCTTTTCTGGACCTGTTCAATTGCCTTGATTTTATTTTGGGCGGTTGGGTCCCATATTGTGCTTGCGTATTCCACTGCAGGTCTTACCATGGATACATACGCAGCTGCCTTTACAGGTTTTGTACAGCTTTTGAGGTTTCTACGTATAAATCCCAACGTTCTGTTTCCTTTGCCTACTGTATTGTCTATGTGTTTATCCCATGTTAGGTTGTTGCTGATGGTTACTCCAAGATATTTACTTGCTTCCTCTGTGTCTAGAGTATGACCGTGTCGCTGGTACGATGTTTGTATCACTGGTCTATTTTTTGGGGATATTCTGATGACAAGGCATTTTTTGGCATTAAAACTCATCTGCCATTTGTTTTCCCAGTCTTCAAATGCTGTTAAGTCCTTTTGAAGTAGTTCACTGTCAGCTTGGTTGGTGATGGTACGAAAGAGTAGGCTGCCATCCGCGAACAATTTGGTCTCTGATGTAGATGCTGTTTCTGGCATGTCGTTTATGTAGGCCAGGAACAGTAATGGACCAAGGACTGTGCCTTGGGGTACACCAGAGAGTACTGGTACTTGTGAGGAGACAGCACCCACTAATATCACGCTCTGCTTTCTGTTATGTAGGAAGGAGCGAATCCATTTATTGGTTTTGGGGTTGACGCCGAAGTATTCCAGCTTGTGTAGGAGGCGGTGATGTGGTACCTTGTCAAATGCTTTTGCAAAGTCTAGCAGGATGATGTCTACTTGGCCGCTGCTTTTTAATTTTGATGCAATGTCGTTGATGGTTACGATTAGTTGGTATTCGCATGATCGTCTTTTGCGGAATCCATGTTGTGCATCAGTTAGTATTTTATTTCTGTCAAAGTGGTCCATGATGTTGCTATGTACAATATGTTCTAAGACCTTACAGATATTGGTCTGTAGTTAGATGCTAGGTGCCTTTCGTCTTTTTTAAAAAGTGGAACTACATTGGCATCTCTCCAATCTTGCGGGACTATACCAGTGTTCAATGATGTTTGGTATAGGTCTGTGAGTATCGGAGCAAGTTGTTCTGCTGCTGCTTTCAGTATAAAGGCTGGTATTGAGTCGGGACCAGTAGCTTTATGCGGTTTCAGGTTTTTTAACAATTTGTTAATTTTTATGTCCTTCATGGTGTAGTATGGACTTTTTCCTTTATCTGGAAAGTTATTTAGGTTTTCTTTGGTAAATACTGACTGGAATTGGTCGTTTAAAATGTCAGCTTTGCTCTTGTTGTCACATTGCAGAAATCCCATTTTGTTTTTTTAACGGTGCCACTCCTGTCCATTCTTGACCTTTGCTTTTGATATAAGATCAGAACTTCTTTGCATTATCTCTATAGTCTGAACTGACCTCTTCCATTTTCTTGTTGGCTTGCCGGACCTCCCACTGAACTTCTTGTTGTGGTCTTTTATATCTATCTTTGTCTCTTTTCTTTATAGTTTTTCTAGCCTTCTTGTGTGCTTTCTGCTTTTGGTTTATTTTGCGTCTAATGGTTGTATTGATCCATGTATGAGTGTTTCTTCCAAGGGTTATTTTTGTTGGTACTCTTTTCTCTATGGTGGTTTGTACAGCTGTTTTAAATGCCTGCCATAAAGACTCAACGTTTCTATCTTTGATGTTTTTGAAGATAGTTATAAAGTTTAGTAGGTCTTCCTTTATATTATGTATTTCAGCTTTTTTCCCATAGAAATATTTTTCTTCTGGCTGGTTTAGGTTTAAGAGGTTTACAAGCCATATCTAGGAGGACAATGTCATGGTCGCTGTTTCCTATTGCTGGTAAGGGTTTGCATCTTAATTTAAATGAAGGATGAGAGGTAAGCAATAAATCTAAGGTATTCTCTTTTCGTGTTGGAAAGTCCACAATTTGTTCTAGCCCGTTGTCAGCTACAAGTTCTAAGAATGCCTGGTTGGTTTTGGTAGGATACTGTCTATGGTCTATAGTTTGTTCTGCCCAGTTGATATTGGGTAGGTTGAAATCGCCACCAATAAGGAATATGTCTTTTTGATGTTTTGCTCTGATGTTATTTATTTCGTCTTTCATTTTATTCAAGTAGGTGTCATCTGTTTTATCAGGTGGTCGATAAAATGCACCTATAAGTATTTTCTTTTTTCCTTCTAAGTTAATAGTGCCAGTCAGTAGTTCTATTTCTGTGCTTTTTATGATGTTACCCAGCTGTAATGTTTGTTTAGCTGCTATCAATACCCCTCCATGGGGGTCCTTTGGACGATCTCGGCGTTCCGTGTCATAACGGAAGTAGTCTGGTATAATCTCACTTGATTTGATGTTTGGATCAAGCCAGGTTTCCGTGCCTATTATAACGTCTGGCTCAGTTGACTCAATGATTGCTTCGAGTAGTTTGCCTTTTTTTCTGAGACTTTGAAAATTGATGTTTAATATTCTTAACTGTTTTTTAGTGGCTGGTTTGGTTTTAGTTGGTTTTGGTGATGATGTCATGATCGGTATATCAGTGCTGAAAGATGTTGTGTTGAATGATGGTGAATTAATGCTGGAACCTGATGTTGATGGTATTGATTCTTCTGATATACTGTCTACCATTAATGGATTGGTCGATATATTTTGTATTGAGTGCTTGCTGTCATCTCCATTTGGTATAAAATATATTTTTGTTGAAGAATTGTTTGGTTTGCAGCAAGATGGGCAGGTCCATGTATCTTCACTTTTGCCTAGGTTGCTGTATTCTGATGTTGACATACCAATGCAGTTTCTATGTGTCCACTTATCACAGTCGTCACAAGCTATAGATTCTATTTTACATGCTTTTTGGCATATCGTGCAAGGAAATCTTGGTCGTCTTGGTCCTGGGTTTGTCTCTATACCACTCAGTAAGAGTAAGATGAGTCTTTGTGTACTCCTCCCGTGGACAGTTTTAAATTTTTGTTGAGTCAATTGAATATGTTTTTTACAGCTTTTTATCCAGTGGTAGGTTTGTACAGATGATGTTACTGGGCTAAGATGGTGTTCAGATAGGTATATATTCACCCCTTCTAGAACATTGTTTTTGTAGATGCAGTCCTGATGTCTTGGTTTGTATTTATGTTGTGGAGTAAGTATTACTTGGTGTACAGTAAAAGCTTGTCTTGTCCAAAGAGTAAGTGTAAGCATAAATACAGTATAATAAAACATTTCGGTTGATGATAATGTATCTTATACTAACGGTACTTACAATATTATGGGTGTTTCAATCTGAGTCTGTGTTCTTTTCAATCTGAGTCTTTGTGTTCTTTTCAATCACTTCATGAGTCCAGTTCTGGAAGAGAAAACATTGGTTGAGTGTTTTGTGTGGTGATCCTATACAAGAGGTAAGTAGCAAAACCTGATAAGATTAACTCACCTAGAATTTTACTACTCGTCTTGTCTGTTCATTTTTGGCACCTTTGTTTTCTTGGTAGTTTGAAGATGTTGATTAGAATAAGGAGTTTAATTCCTCTTGTTCAACACGGATTTGTATAAATTCAGATTCTTGGTCGATATTGAAGCATTCGGTGTATGTGTCCAGCAATATGTTTTTAGTAATCGCTAGGCTCAGTAGACGTCCAGGATGTATGCCGTCCTTGTTGTTGATTGACAGGTTGACTGATTTACGTGTTTGTCCTTTCCTTCTCCTGCACCCTCTGAAAAAGTATTTGCTTATTTTTACTGATGTTTTGTTGAGTCTTCTGTTGAGTTCATATATTTTACCATTTAGTTCCTGTATTTGTTTTGTCGCTAGGAAATCCTCAACTTTGTATGATTCTGGTCTTTTATGTCCTTTACTCTTGTTCCAGTTTGATATAGAAATGAGTGGGCAATCAATAAATTTTATTTCAGCATGTTGATAACTGTCAATAATACTTATAGCTCTCTTGTATTGATCTTCTATAATTTTGATTGCTCTGTTATTATGAAATTTAATTTTGTTAATCTTTGTTAAACAAACTTTATTATCAATTCACAAGTACACTGACCTTTCAATTCTACAAACGTTATTGTAAAGATGATAAATAGGCTATCTGCTTATGATCAAATTCTCACTTTGTTGACAATTCATTCAGTCAAGATATAAAACGTAGATCATCAGATGGACGTCCAGCGTAACGAAATCATTATTCTTTTTCATAAATATGACGGTCCTTAGAATTTGGGTTTGAATATATTGTCTGCGTTGATCTGATGTCAACATAGAGTTCTGGATTTAATAATCCGTGTAAAAATAGTAAAGGAACCTGACCATTTTGAATTATTTTTTTCAGAAAGAAAAGTAGACAAAACTGTATTCTTCACAAGATTCTGTCATTGCGGGTAGCATATAAGATGGTAATGAGCAATAAACTAGGAAAGAGGTATAATAAACTTCTTAAAAGTATCTGATCGCCATAAAGGCTTAACTTCAGTGGAATTTGAATATTATAGATATATAATTCATCTTTATACATTGCTATTCATAAAAAAATTGATAAAATTTTTTTTCATATTCCATCATGTCAATACTAAAATTAGTTTAGATGTGTTGTAAAAAAGGCCAGATGCGAATCAATCGACAATTTTAATATGCAAGGTCTAGAAATTAATAAAAGTATAGTTGTATCACAGAGTAACATTTTTGAAGTTAGAAGAAAATAGATCTAAAGAGTAACATCACAAAAATATTGAACTTAAAAACTAAAACACATCAAACGAAGGGATGAAAACCAGGATCAACCAGGGTGTCCACTGGCAGTCGCCATATTCGCATTATGCGAAACAAAAATAATTTTGGCGATTACAATTCATCGTTTGCGAAAGAATTTGGCGAAAAAAATATATATAACGATTTAATTTCATCCATTTTGATTATTTACTTTGTTTTGGGTTTATGGGACTTTACCTAATCAGACCATACTTGATCAGAATTGACCTTAAGGTCGTTAAGATTTTGACAAAATATCAATAATCAGCTGATTGCATTTTATAACTAAAGGCAACTAAAGACGAATTAAAGGTGTTGATTGTATTGTTTAACAAAATAATATAGTTAAATGGCGTCCGTCACATGTCACATTTATTAACCACTTTTCGACGCACGTGTTTGAAGCAAACTTTTGACGTCTTCTCTCCTTTTTAAAATAACGATAGTCCGGAAAGGAAAACTGTTGTGAAGATGAACAATGTTCATATCAAGATAAATCTCCGACTTAAAACGTTATCCTTCGTTTTTTATATAGTTAATTGATTTGAGAGGGTCTTTTTAGCGACGCACATGTTTTAAGCATACTTTACGTCTAGGAATGAATCCCCTCTAAAACACTCAAAAGATCAGTTGTTTTTTTACTTTTATTGACAGTAGATTTAAAAGAGTTTATTATAAATCCTGTTTAAAAATCCTAATAATGCATGCAAAAGAAGTCATATTTACACCATATTTTCTTGTAAAGATATATAAAATACAAACTCAATTTTGACGCAATTAAACTAGGCGAATTATTGAAACACACTTGAATGTATTGCCACAAAAGGCGATGATTTCAAATTGTCAATTCAATGTAAATCCGACATACTGAATACATTGAAAGAAAATTTCATGATTGCAAAAAAATAAGTTAAACAAGTATTAAAAATATTGGAAATTTGAACTCACGTGATATCATTCAGAAAATAAGCGTTAAAAACCATATTTGATTTCATTTGAAGATTAATGTTTTATATCTTTAAATTGAACGAATAAATATACATTTGCAATAATCAAATTTAAAAGAAAGTGCAGTTGAAAGGTATTCTTTTTTATTATAAGAAGGGAGAAATTTTATTTAATTTTCATATAAAATAAAATTAAAATAAGATTTATAAAATATTTTGCGCATTTGTCTTCATCATAATAACATAGTTCTTATTTTACAAAGAAACCCAGGAAAACTCAAAATCGAACATAAAACCTAATTAAAACCCGGGGTGATTTATTGATTAGGGATACAAGAAACGTATAATACATATTTCCTTACCGTTCATATGTATGATTCTCTAATCAAATTATGCATTTTATTGCCGCAAACTCTCATTTTTCATTATAACATACAAAACGTATATCTAAATATAAAAAATATATATACACAATAAACTATGTATGGACAAGATTATAATACATAACAGCAGTTCGTGTTTATTTTGTTTACACGCCATTAAAGGTGTAGGTCCGGTAAGGGCCGATATTGACCCCAAATGTCAGGTTAGTCTGACGAAAGATTTTGGAGACTTTTTAAACACTTAAGTCGCTATTTCAGTTGATTCAATGAGTTGATGTAAAAGATTTTAACTGATTTAGTCATTAAAAACGCTCCGATACAAGCTTAAAAATGAAAATCTATGAAATATGCCAAAAAAGTCACTTTTTAGATAGTTTATGTCAAAAATGAAAGTGGCCGCATCTGTGTTCATCCTCAACCATTATATATATTATGTAATAAATAAATTTGGTGTATTTACTGTCTTCTAATTGGTTAAAATTATTAGTTTTATTTTCAATGTTGTCAATTTTTATGGCGACACGCCCACTCTGACGTTTAGTATTCATACGCCAACATGTGTATACGTTGATTTTGTTAATATAGATTATATAAGTTTTTTGCGCCTTATTTTTTTATAGAAATTTATTTATAATGAATGGCAATAATTTATTTTGATTTTATTGAACCATAAAACTAATTTTTGACTCTTCACATTTTACATAATCCGCTTCGCGGATTATTCAATGTGAAGAGTCAAAAAATACGTTTTATGGTTCAATAAATTCAAAATAGATAATAGCCATTCATTAATTATCATCAAATACAACTTACATTTCAATATTATGAATGAACACGAGTGCGGCCACTTTCATTTCAGTCGAAAACCGTCTAAAATTTAACTAAAATGCTAAAATTATAAAGATTTCAGTAATTTAGTATGACTATTGACTATGAAATTGTAAAAACAGCCCATATTTATGTAGCAGAAGCATTCTACTTTCCAATCAATAACTAAAAGTTAACAATTTAAAATTTTTGTAAAACTACTATATTTTGTGGACAAAAAGGGGTCTTACTAAACCTTCTCCTTTACAAGTTACATTACTTCTAAATATTGCCTGTAGTCATCCCAGTATAAACATAAATAAAGATATAAAAAGATAGCAGGCACGTGCAAATTAATTATTTTTAGGTCTGTGTTGTTCTGTTTATAAGGTTAACAAGGAAAGCAATTTTTGTCTACCTGTATAAGAACGTTTTCTTGTGGATAGAATTTTTTGAAGAAATAGTTCCCTATTGTTTCACTTTCAATATTGACATTATTTTCTTTTCATTCTTATTCATTCCTAGTATTATCATGACCCGTCTACAGCTAAGACTTTCAATTGAAATTAAAATTATTTACTTGCAAATCAATTAATGGTCAGCGATTTGAGATTCTTTTAACAAATATGGGCCAAATTAAGTGCTATTATTTCAAAATTTAACTTCGATTTACATTTTAACAACACAAATATTATTCTAGTCAAAATCGTAGCTTATGTCCGTTTAAGATTAAGTTGACATTTTATTTAAACTTATAAATGTACGTAACCCTAAAGAAGAAAAATGTAGCATAAATAGCAAGAGACGAATCAAATGTTCACGCTTTACGATCTCTCACTGAATTCTTTATTACCTCAGTTTTCGCTTGTTATTTGATATATCTTCATTTAAATGATTGATGGAATTTAAATGTCGGTGAGTTACTTTTTCGTTAGATTAAATATGTCATTTCAGTTAAAATTTCGTTCAATGACAAATAAAGTAAAGAGAGAAAAACTTCCTCAAAAAACTATTTTTTTTCGTATCTTTTGTCTAAAACATAAGTGCATTTGTAAAGAAGGGAAATATCATGTTAAAAAATCTCGTGACAAGTTCAGATATTCCCTTTTTTGTCAATATCAGATCGAGGTAACTGATACGGGAATGAGCGAATAACATTGATGCAAAAGAAAAAGGGAATAAACGCATAATTGGTAAGCAGAATTAAATTATTTCGAGAAAATAAGACTGTTAACAATGATACCTTACAAGGAAATCAAAATAACAAAACAATGATGGAGTAATTATTTCAAGCTACCCGTCACTGTATCATCCAAGACAAGAATATCAGAACACAAGAATTATAACAAGTTGTTTACAATTTTATTTCTTTCCCACTTCAATGAATGATACCAAACGCACCTCTAACTGTTTGCTCGATTTTGTATTATCTATTGATAACCAATACTTGCGCTAGAGTCATATCGGGAGACCTTTTATCAAGAGAAATGATTTAAAATAGCGTATTATTTGTGTTTATAAATTGAATTGACACATTTTTATATTATATGGTAAAGGTTTGTTACTTGGTAACATCGGCTGCAGTAAAAACCATTGATGAGTGTATTTACGACACCTATTTAACTGTTGTGCAGAGAAATCTTCTAGTTAACTGTTAAATATCATAATCAGCTCACATTAGTTAATCAATTGCAGAATCCACTAGTATACTGAATGATAAAATGTTAATATAGCTTGCGTATCAAACATAAAAATTATAGATTTGAACTCAATAGGTTTTTCATAAAAAAATAATAATGATCATGTGTATTAAATAGTGTATTTTATTTTCTAAAGCAAGTCATTGTCTGAATGTAATTTATTTAATAGTAGGACAATTGTTTCTGTTATGTGTATCAATTTTCACCACATCTACCCTCATTTAAACTATATAATGAAAAGAACGAACAATAAAACGCCCGTGTTTTTGTTGTGAGAAAATAACATTTGAACGTGTAGAATTTTTAATCTTATTTTCTTGTGTACAATTTCGAGCTAAGTATGGCGTTCATTATCACTGAACTAGCATATATATATTTGTTAAGAGTCCATCTGAAGGACGCCTCCGTGTGCGGGAATTTCTAGCTGCATTGAATACCTGTTGCTGACCTTCTGCTGTTGTCTGTTCTATGGTCGGGTTGTTGTCTCTTTGACGCATTCACCAATTCCATTCTCAATTTTATATTCATTTTAACTGTATATGTCATTATGCATAATCAAATTGATATTAGATAAATAGACATATCAAATGAATTTTACTATTAGAAGATATACATGCGGAAACAAATACATGTCGTGTATATTTAACAGGAAACACACGGCAGCTAGAAACATGACCAATCCCCAGATAAACACATCCTTTTGACAAATTTGTTTTACACGATGTTAAAAGTAAAAAAAAATAAAAATGTGCAGCTTTTAGTTTTGATGTTCCCAATACAGATTTGTCATGCCGGTTGTTATTAATTATATATGAAAAGTATTCCCTTTTTTTTTATTATAATAAGCCTTTAATATATGTCTTCTTCTCATGAGTATCGTCTATGTATGCAACGTCCGATATAGCAATTGCTAGTGCTTGAATTTCAATTGAAAAAAAACCATATATCATTATTTTTGATGGATTTAAAAAAATATAGGAACAGATAGTTAGATAAGGCATTGTTTACATACAAATTTCAAGGGAAAATTCTGTTAGGTGAAACAGATAACATTGACATACACGCTGATACGTTAGAGATATGTTTATGGTAATGATATTAAGATTGAAAACGTTCAAAATATAATCATTATGATTTAAAGGTATGAAGCAGGTAAAATATTTCGGATACGCGTGAAAATGAAAAGAATCATTTTTTTTTAAATTTTATTTAATAAAAATAAATATAGTTCATTTACCTCGGAGCATAATTAGTTATTTACTGTAATTATGTGTCTGTCAGATGTTGGTGTTATCTTCCAAAGAATAATATACCTGTCTATGATTTTTACGTTTAATTATTATTATTAATATTATTTATATTATTACCCAAGTGAACGGTTTCTGGAAAGGGAAAATGAGCTTAAACTATAAAAACCATTGGCCTTCAATTCATGGTGTGTTTATCTTTATAACCGTGTCAACATTAATGTCCTATATATCGAAATTTGTGATCAAATTCTAATTCAGGGTTGTAGAGGTTTAAGTTGCATCCAACGTCTTTTTATTCATATATTTTTATGTTATTACGATATTTTTTTATTGGATGTTACTATAATTTTTTTTCCTTCTCTGCTGATATTTTATTTTCAACCTAAAATTTATGATTTAAAGACCTTTTGTGCATTATACCTTATAAATTACAAACATTTGATAGTATGACTGAACTTTACATATTATATACACATGAAGTATGTTAGAATAATTAATCAAACTAACATCATGACCCTAAAGTGGTATTACAGGTTTAGTGTTAGATGCATGATTTCTTTAATTAGTTTTTAGTGGCTTTGAACTAGCTGTCAGATAACTGCGAGTACTCTCAGATCTGTTCCTACTGTCTTTTTGTTGGCGGGATGTATAAGTACCCGGCCACGTCTACTTGTATTTTTGTCCATCTGATGAGTTAAGCCTATTTCAACTGACTTTTATAGTTCGTTCTTCTGTTGTACTGTTATACCACTGTCCCAGGTTAGGGGGAGGGTTGGGATCCCGCTAACATGTTTAACCCAGCCACATTATATATGAATGTGCCTGTCCCAAGTCAGGAGCCTGACATTCAGTGGTTGTCGTTTGTTTATGTGTGACATTTGTTTTTCGTTCATTCTTTTATATAAATAAGACCGCTAGTTTTCTAGTTTGAATTGTTTTACATTGTCATATCTGGACCTTTTATAGCTGACTTTGCGGTATGGTTTGTGCTCATTGTTGAAGGCCGTACGGTGACCTATAGTTGTTAATGTCTGTGTCATTTTGGTCTTTTGGCAATCATATTACATCTTCTTTTTTATATTTCTAAACTTGATATTGATTTCAAGTTTTATTTTATATATGGTTTTACGACACTTCTTAAATTTGAATACTTCACTGATACTTAATTGTTAATAATACACTCGTATAATCAAACTTTACATAGTATGAACACATGAAATATGTTAGGACAACTAAACAAATTATCAAACTAACATCATGACCTTAAGTGGTAATAGAGATTTTATAAACTTGATTTTGATTTCAAGTTTTATTTTATACCTGGTTTTACTACATTTCTTAAATTTGAACACTAAAATGAAGGCAACAGTAGCATAACGCTGTTCAATATTCATAAATCGATAGAGAAAAATAAAATCCGGATTACAAACTAAAACTGAGGGAAACGTATCAAATATCAGAGAACTATGACACAACAGAGACACAACACCAAAATGTAAAACACACAGAAACAAACTATAATGTAACAATGGCCATTTTGCTGACTTGGTACAGGGCATTGTATGAATAAATAGTGATTTGAACCTGGTTTTGTTGCATGCCAAACCTCCCGCTTTAATGGCAATGTTAATTATAACATTAAGATGACAACATTACACGATTGGGCTACAATAAATAAATGGGAGAAAATATAGGACAGAGAAATAAACATAGCCATCAAAAGGTAACAGGTTAAAAAATATTTTATACGCCAGACGCTCGCTATACTGGTACGTAATTGTTAATAATACACTCGTATAATCAAACTCTAGGTCAACAATACAAATAAATTAAATAACATAGTTTTGACAAGATATTTACTAAAATTGTCTCATTGATATTTAAATAGTGTGTTTTTCCGAAATCCATCAAAGAAAAATCATTAGATCTGCATTATACACCTTTAATGATTTGAAAAGAATTATCAAATAATGAAAACATTTTAACAAAAAATACAGTACAATATACATCTAAAAATACATGTAGCTAGGCGGAAATGATTCAGTTGATCACGCTAGGTTTCAGTTCCTAATCACCTGATTTCAATAAGTGGTTACTATATTACGTAACTTATAAATAGATGAATAGTGTTGAACATACGAGCTGGATAAATTAAATCTTCATCGGTAAGTTTGTGTTTTACTTTAATATTGTACAAAGATTTTTCAACCAGGTCCTTAAAAGCTTGCTGCTTGGTGTTAGCCAAGACTCAATGTTGAAGGCCTAACTTTGAACTGTAATGGTTTAATTTTATAAAGCGTGGCTAATATGGAGAGTTGTCTTATTGAAGGCTTCAGTAACTGTCATTTCCATTCAGTTGCTATATAATGTTTACTGTTAATGATAACCGTGTTAAAATTGTCGACAATTTTTCTTTATATCGTCTAGATATTAGGCTTTTATTATTAATGATAATTCTTTTACAGTAGATATATATCATATTTCAAAGGATAAGTATTTATTATGAAATACACCATTAAACCTACATATATGCGTGTGATAATTCATTTACAATGTTCAATTTGTTAACGAATAAATCAGATCGTAAAAAATGATCACAGCTGCATATCCGCCTCATGAATAATTTGTTGAATCATAATTAAAAATGACTGACAGTGTTATAAACAGCATAGCACACGAAAATGTATCAGCAAGTTTCATTCAATTTTTTTATGAAATTAATTGAAAATATTTTTATTCGAATAGAATATTAAGAAATATTTTCAAAATCTACTTTTCATTTATTGTATTCGCTGTTCTTAATAACTGTCTTGCTATTTTTGAATTTTTTTTTTCTACATCTAATGAACATGTTGCCATGACGTTTCCAATTTAAATTGATTTATCAATTAATTATGCGTCCTTGTTATTTCCAGCTTCTTCTTTTGATCAGCATAAACCTGCAGCGTTATTTTTCTGTTATTCAATATGTTGTATCTTTCTTAATATGCATAAAAATCCGTCTGCATTGAATACAACTATTTCATTTTCTACATGTATGTAGTAAACAAAACACTGAAGAGATTTTGAAATCGTTGTAATACTATTATACATGTATTTAATATTTTCCTCCTTAACATAAAATCTCATTATAAATTAATATTTTTATGCAAAAAAATTGACAAATACAATGTTTTTTTTTTAATAAATCTCCGCTTATTTCATTTGCTGACTAATTAATGCGTTATGTTTAATTGTCCTTCTGGTATGTTTCATATTTTTATATTAGTTCTGACCATCATAAATTTAATACTTGAAAAAATAAAACTCTTTATACAACCGTCTTTGCAAAAAATAACATTTGTATAACTTGGTCAATAAAGCAATTTTTATCTATTAAATTTGTGTAGAACTCAATCTGAAAAAATAAATTCGTATTTGACATTTTTGTCTTAAAATATACTGTACGAAGTGAGGAATATGGCAGCTGTTTTCTGCAATCCGGAGAACGTTTTTTAATAGATAATCGACTCTATTGAAGTCAAGTTGTTTTACAACTGCTATATTTTTTCTCATAGAGTACTATTTGTGAAATAGACAACTGAAAAACATCATTATACGGTTTATAGAATAACTAAGTTATACAAAGTACAATAATTGAAATTTAGAAATATTAACAAATGTCTGAACTGCAAATACGTAAACATTTTTAAAATATAAATCAAGCAAATTCTGTATATGTTAATGAAATGAAAATAGCAATGAATTGACGCATATATTTTCTAATTAAACGTAATATTTATAAATTGTTTAAATAAAAGATGCAAACAGGTATTTCTGAATAGTTATAGGGATTTGCGTGCTATTTTCTTTTTCTCTTGTCACATTAAGACAGAAACCAGTATCAGTATTTCACTACTTACATGATAGTAATAACATAATCAAATTCTGAATTTGAACATATGATCATGCACCATAATAAATTTTAAATTTTGGTAATTTTATCTTGACATTGATAAAAAAAATATTCTAAAATATCGCACATTATTTAATCCTCTTTTTTGTTCACGCATCGTTGTAAACATAATGGAATTTGATGCGACTGTCATTCAATTGAATATTTTAGCGCTATAAAACAAAGTTTAATCCACCATGTTCTACATTTGGATATGCCTGTACCAAGTTAGGAATATGACAGTTGTTGTCCATTCGTTTGAAGTGTATTATCATTTGAGTTTGACATTTGATTAGGGACTTTCCGTTTGGAATTGTCCTCAGAGTTTAGTATTTTTGTGATTTTATTTTTTGTGTTCTCCGCCTGCTTACTTAATCAGGTATATACAGTGAATGTAGGTGTCTCACCACCAATTAAAAGTCCCTATCTGTTCAACCAAATTTTGCAATTTTCACAGCTTTCTAAATATTTTACATCAAGTTTAACTATATAGAAACTAGGTATATGCTGAATTGTACAGGTGTCACTTTTCTGCATGCCAATTTTCAACATACATTCAAAATCATATAAGAAAGAAGAGAGCGCCCGAAAGGAGGTACCACTAAAAATAACCCCTGGTTTTCTGGAAATCTTAAATTAGTATACCATGGAGCGCATTAATCCTCAATTTTAAACTCCTAGACAGGTAAAATTTGGCTCAAAATGGTCTTTATATATTTCTCTTTCAACAAAAGTTTCATTTCTGCAAATTTGTTGGTTCGTTAAGGTGAACAATGACATAAAATGTGCTATTTTTTGTCTGAGTAGGCCTACCTTCACATACGTTCTCAATTTTAGGGAGTAATTGGTGGTATGACAGCTAAAGAGAAAAAAAAGTTGATTGGAAATCTTTTGTTTTGCTTTATTTTAAATCCTTAGTCAATTTGTAGTTAAAAACAGTCTTTCTGAGCATAATGCGACTTATATTAACAAATTTCACAGCTCAATTTTAAATGACTGTGATGTATTACTTTGATAGAAAATACTTTAAAATTTCATTTTGGGCTACATGAACATAAATTTTCAATATCAAGATCAGTTTTCGCTAATTTATTCCTGTTTGTTCTACTACTTTAAAGACTTTCAACAATTTTTGCAATGAATTTAGTGAAAAATCTTAGGTATTGAAGTGTGAAGGAATATTGACCCCCTTTTTTCATCTGGTGTCAGTTAATTACTACAAATTGATCAAAAGTGCAGTCATGGTCATTTAACTGTTTTTATTTACATCAGTTAATAAAATTTAAGTAATAAAACATTTATTTGGAATACTAATTGCATTTTTGTGAGTTTCTGCAGTGTTTACATTAGGCTATTCTATCTGCCAAGTACATAGTATGACGCAATGATATAAGGGGTAAAAATCAAATAATTTCATTAAATCTGCATGACAAAATTTGTTTGGGGGTAGTTAACAACCTATGTTTTAATGTTTAACACCACAGAAACAACTTTCTGTGCATTTATAACAATTTAGGACATTTTTTTTATAAAAGCATATTGTCAGGGTGAGAAAAGCTAAAATTAGCACAAACTCAAGTTTTAGGCTCTAAATTTGCAATATGTGACATTTTGTCCCCAAAAAGATTGAAATGTGGCTACTATTATTTCAAATGATCAGTTAAGACTAAACAAAATCAATTGTTTTCTGAATTTGATGTTTCACCGCATTTCGCTTAAAGGTGTCACACCACCAATTAAAAGTCCCTATCTGTTCAACCAAATTTTCAATTTTCACAGCTTTCTAAACATTTTAGCTAAAGTATAACTGCATAGAAACTAGGTATATGCTGATTTGTACAGGTGTCACCTTTCTGCATGCCAATTTTCAACATACATTCAACATCATATAAGAAAGAAGAGAGCTCCCGAAAGGAGGTACCACTAAAAATAACCCCTGGTTTTCTGGAAATCTTAAATTAGTATACCATGGAGCGCATTAATCCTCAATTTTAAATGCTAACTCCTAGACAGGTAAAATTTTGCTCAAAATGGTCTTTATATATTTCTCTTTCAACAAAAGTTTCATTTCTGCGAATTTGTTGGTTAGTTTAGGTGAACAAAGACATCAAATGTACCATTTTTTGTCCGATTGGGCTACTTCACATACGTTCTAAATCTGAGGGAGTAATTGGTAGTATGACACCTGTATTGTCTGTCTGACTTTTTGGTCACTCTTTCATATGTGTGTTTTGTCACATATGGCAGTACCTGCATACTTAAGCTAATATTTAGCGACGGGTCATCGCAGTGACCGATCATTCCTAGATCACGCGAGGAAACATCATCGATCTTATTTTTGGGATATACAATGTATGGACTCATTGTTCTGATCTGTCTTAACACTATGATAACTTTGTGTAGCAATCAAGTAAATGCATTTTTTTTTTCACGAAACGATCGAATCCTTTTAATCATTAAAATGCGTAAAATACACAATTTAATTTTAGTTTCTTGTGTATAATTCGGAGTTTAGCATGACGTCCATTATCATTGAACTAGTATACATATTTGTTTAGAGGCCAGCTAAAGGACACCTCCTGTTGCGGGAATTTCTCGCTGCATTTAACCTAATTGTGACCTTCTGCTGTTGTCTGCTCTATGGTCGGGTTGTTGTCTCTTTGACACATTCCCCATTTCCATTCTTAATTATCTTTGGTTTATTTATCAAAAATCGTTCAAGGATATTGTCAATCAGTACTTTATCATAAACAACGTATATTTCATTTACAGTTTATCGGATTTTTCTTCTTAAATAAAATATCATAAATTTTGAAAATCAGTAAAAATGAAAAAAAAATGTGCACTCATTATTGATTTACGTACTCAAAATATTTTGATAGATTTTTCAAAAAAAGACATAAACATCTAATCATAGTTTTTGTTGAGTGTGCAGTGTATGACAAGCATTTTTACACCGGAAATAAAATTGTATACAAGGACGTATTTATGAAAATATTCTGTTGTACATGTACATGTATATAAGACTGATCCTATCGGTATGGCGTTAAACATATATATAATACACCTAGTACATAAATTAGGCCGGTTGCAGGGTTTACATTTGTCATGTCGATGCCTTTTATAAATGATTATGCGACATGAGCTTATCACATTGTTGAAGGCCGTACGGTGACATATAGTTGTTAGTTTCTGTGTCATTAGTCGTTTGTTGGATGTTGTTAAAAGTTGTCTCATTGGAATTCATAATACATCTTCTTTTTATATATACCTCACAACATCAAAGTTAAAAACTGTATTTTGCCTTTTTTATTTTAATAATTTATTCCTTCTTCAATTATTAGAAAAGTAAGGCTACCGCATATTACCAGTTGTCTGTTGTTGAAAATCAATAAATCTATATTCATGTGTAAAAGCAAAAAGATTGAACAGCAAATCTTTTGCACATTATAGTATTTTGGTCAACTGTAAAAGCGTCAATAAGAAGCTGTTCATGCCACAATATATATTAATTGCAGTCTAAATATAAATAGAAAGTTGTCGTGGAACAAAAAAAGAAAATTTGTTTTTCTATTATTATAATTACAAATCTTCCCTAAAATAGGACGTTTAAAATTCAATTTTTTTTATAACAATATCGATTTACCAATGCACTAGCAAAGAGGAAACAAAATATAAAAATATCTCCTTTCTATTAATAATATGTTATCACAAGACGTGCAAAATCAAGTTACAGTTATCTTTAAAAATACATACAAAGTAGTATTTTAAACTACAAGTCTTTTTGAAATGTAAAACCTGACAAATAGTTGATAAAAGTCTTTTGTTGACTTCACAGATATCCCCGAGGAACCAGTAATGACGCACCTAACGTTGTGTTTGTCTCTGCATTTAATCTACCATTTAAAAGAAAAAGAAACACGGAACAGAATGAAAGATTGATGACTTGTTAATGTATTTCAATCATTAAACAGTTGATTTTTGAAACAGTAAAAGCAATAAAAATCATGTTTGCTAACATTACAAACGGACTGTCAACTTATGATGGGTACCAGTAATGACGCACTATAAACAAACCAGTAAAAACCACTTGCAGTGTACCTGATGTTCGAAAAATTGCTTCAATCCGGATAATTTAAAGTTAACACTATTCAACAAATTTAATTTTAATAACAAATTTTGACATTTACAGTCACTTTTATGATCATGTTGATAGCAACACATTTTTTTTCTTTAATTTAAATGTAACCTATATTTTATTTCAAATTTTATATAAAATTGTTAAAAATTTATCAAAGTGACATATATATTCCATATACTTGAAAATAAGAAATAATTGCATTCATAAAACAACATTGACATTAAAACATTTATCAATGTATACTTCGTACAATGAATGAAAAAAATCGATAAACAATAGAAAATTATATAAGCGACGATCATTTGTTCTACAGTGATTCCCGCTTAAATGTAAAACCATGTCACATGACAGTCATATGATTTGAAAAACACAAAACTGGGGCAGCATGTGCTTACATACTTTTGCCGGCCAAAGTGGATTTAGGACTGATAATCATTCTGGGAAGGGTAGACTGTTTTTGACCTTAATAAAATGGCGGAAATTGCATTATCTTTACTAATTCAAGCAATAATAACATTTCTGGACAGAGTTTGAGGCATCTATGTTGTAGTCATATGACCTTCACCATCATGTTATGAATAGTAATTATCGATGACGTCACAGCTTTTGTTTAGAAATATAAAACCCAAAACTAAATTGGTGCGTCATTTCTGGTCCGCGTCAAAACAGGTACCAAGACGATATGTTTTTCAAGATTAGTAAAAACAAATTTGTTTTTCGTTCGACATATACGTTTTATATAATAGATCAATACTTGTCGTCTGCTAATATGCACACTCTTACTCTGAAAATATTTCCTCCCTTATATTAAATACATGTTGACATACAATATATCTGCTTTTATGTTTATAGTAACTACGTTATATGCACACTCAGAGTTGGGTGCAGACAAAGCATACCATAACGTAAACGCATGTTAACTAATGGTTTTCTATGTTGTGATGTTATGCTGTTGTTTCAGAAAAGGGAGAAGGTTTGGTCCCATTAAAACGTGTAATCCCGCTGCAAATGTTTGCACCTGTCCTAAGTCAGGAATCTGATTTACAGTAGTTGTCGTTTGTTTATGTATTTTATACGTGTTTCTCGTTTTTCGTTTTTTATATAGATTAGACCGTTGATTTTCCCGTTTGAATGGTTTTACCTTCCGGAGCACCTGATTTCACTCCCGGTTTCAAGTGGAGTTCGTGTTGTTTCTTATTTACTGTTTCTTATTTATTGTTAATAACTGTTGATGTAAATGTCCTTTGGTTTTATGAGTCTTTGTTTACTCCTTGGTTTTCATTGTTATTGTCTTATTGTCCTTTACACTAGTAATTTTGGGGCCCTGTATAGCTTTTTGTTCGATGTAAGCCAAGGCACCGTGTTGAAGGCCGTACATTGACCAATAATGGTTTACATTTATAATTTGTTTTTCGGATGGAGAGTTGTCTCATTGGCACTCACACCACGTCTTCCTATATCTATTTACTTTAGTTACGTAAAAACGGTCAATATGGAAATTTTAACTCGAATTAACGGGCGTTTATTTCGTGACACGGTTTAGTCAGTATCTTAAATGCATCACATTCAGATGTCTCTAAACTTAGTAAACACACATTTATTGTTCTCGTTTTTTTAATTCAAAGTTTGAATATGAAACCATAACTTACTAAAGTGCCCCATCTGATGTTAATATATAGTAACCTTAATTGCAGCAACTCAATTTAAATACCATTTTACAGTCCAGTTTTTTCAATAGCTTTTTTTCCTTTGTTGCAAATAATTTAGATGCGTTCAACAGTATTCCTAACGGCAGATTTTACTTAGATAACTTCTTAACTTAAAGAAGAACAAACGACATCAAATGGTCCTATTTAAAATATTTGCCGTGGTAAATCTTTTACTAGTTATCTATATTGCATTATGTTTTTTTTTTAATTCGTTTATCCCTGCACACCACAGCTACTGCATTTTTATTAACAAAAATCAATAAAAATAATTCTTCCCTTTTAAATCAAACACAATTTGTCAGCTATAGCTAGTAGCAGGCCTCGAAATGACAAACTATTCAGTTAACATGAATAGAAACAACTGTTGATAGTTGTCAAACATTCCAATGTGTTCCTTGACGAATAAATATAGGAAAATACATCACACAGGACACAGCCTGATAAAAAGACACTGGAATTGAATACAACTACTCTTTATGATAACATTTGTATATTTTGTTGATCGTAGTCAGTTTTAAACCTTTTTATGTAAAACATATAAATGATATCAAAAACTAAAAATATAATATTTTAGGATTTTTATTTTACCAAATCATGATTGATCCTTAAACAACTACTATTCAAGCTTTTTTTTTTTTCTTTTTTTTTTTTTAAATAAATCATGTTTTATTGATAGTTTTTCACATTTGTTAGTGGATACATCAAATACCAGTACCTTATCCCGGGCTCGTTAACCGTTAGTAGCAATAATACATTTTGTTAGTACTTTGTTAGTTTAATTTGTCTGTAATACATACATATTATGAATTATAATTTATCTAACTAATTGTTAGTTAATTACAAATAAAAATATATTACAATAGAAGCATATATAATTGCAAATCATTCACATTTACAATTACGTAAATTCCGTATTTGACTTTTACATCCTCATTATAGGATACAATCTACCTGACACATACTACTCGTTTAGAAAAATCGTGCGTGTGTCATGTGTGATCAAATAATCGTAACCTGACATGATTGAAGGATGATATAGTTAATGTGTTAATCTTTTCGCTTTTGGATTATTATCAAAAGGTTAGATAGTATATGTTTACTATTATCGAAATATAAATTTATTGTCTTTCACAATAATATGTACGTTATTTTTGTAAATTGAGAAACCTATCAACGTTATAAGATTTATGTCATTATGATGTCAGTCTCCGATATCATACCTTGATCTTTTCCTCAATATTGACGTAGATGGACGACTTCACACGAAAATCTATGATAAACGGAACGATTTCAACTTCCCAATTATCAATTTCCCATTTCTCAGCAGTAACATACCCTCTGCCCCTTCGTATGGTGTTTACATATCACAATTGATACGTTATTCACGTGCTTGTTCACACTATACGGACTTCATATACAGGAGTGTGCTCCTTACGCAGAAACTGCTCCAACAAAGTTATGAGGAGGATAGATTAAAATTGACACTCCGTAAATTTTATGGACACCATCACGAATTGGTGGATCCATATGATGTCTCTTTAACCAAACTAGCTAAGGACATTTTTACCACATGGTAGATTGTGGTTTGTCATTATGTCGTCTAATCTTTTAATTAAAACGTGACTTATTCCCGATTGTGACTGTTTTGCTGAATGTGAATTCGCATTACTATAAGACGTGTTTCTGTACTTGTTTATCCCAAATTCATGTATTTAGTTTACATGTTTAATGTTATATTTGTAATTCTCATCGGATTTTGTCAAATGTGTTGACGTCTTTTTATTATATTTAGGTGTTACGGGTAGAAAAATTAATCACCGCCTTTATTAATTATATTAAATTTTGTACGATTATTTACGTTTGAAGTTGGATTCATAACAAACTGGACATATATATATTACAGTTAAGTGCTATTAATAAGTATTGCAATATGCATTTTGTTTAAATTAATTATCAGTATTTAGTTCTGATATAATCTTATATCAATCCTAATTCTATCTCACTTTGATAGTTTTTCATATGTGACGTCATGCTGTTTCTAAATTTCATAAATTCAAATATGGCATAACGTTTGTACCTTTTCGCCATCGTATGTGACGTCACATTTTTGTAACTACGTTGACGCCTGGACTGATTCGGGTGTGTCTATTCTGTGTTAAACTTTAATAGCATTTAGTTTTCTGTAATTAGTTAATACTTCAGTTTCATTATGTATATCTCTTTCATATTCATTTGTTAAAATTTACTGTTTGCAATAGCATGAATTGTTCTATATAATAAGGATGTTCTTATCCCGGGCATAAATACAATGCCGTATTTGGCAAAACCTTTTCAAACTTTTGATCTTCAGTGCTGTACAACTTTGTACTTTTTTCACTTTCGATCTTTTATATCTGGGCGTTATGTATTCGGGTTTAGTTTTCTGTAATTAGTTAATACTTCAGTTTCTTTATGTATATCTCTTTCATATTCATTTGATAAAATTTACTGTTTGCAATAGCATGAATTGTTCTATATAATAAGAATGTTCTTATCCCGGGCATAAAAACAATGCCGTATTTGGCGAAACCTTTTCAACTTTTTATCTCCAGTGCTGTACAACTTTGTACTTTTTTCTCTTTCGATCTTTTATATCTGGGCGTCACTTGTAAGTCCTGTGTGGACAAGGCGCGTTTTTGGCGTATTGAATTTTAAACCTGATGCTTTTTGTTATCTATTAATCATGTTTTTCTTTGTCTAATATGTTCTATTTATTTGTATTGTAGTCCTGTAATATTATGTTGTCATTTCAATGTTATATTTAACTTTGCCATTAAAGTGCGAGGTTTGGCATGCCACAAAACCAGGTTCAACCCACCACTTTTATTCCCCTTTAAAAGTGTCCTGTACCAAGTCAGGAAGATGGCCATTGTTATATTATTGTTCGTTTCTGTGTGTGTTGCATTTTAACGTTGAGTCGTTTGTGTTTTCTCTTATTTTTGAGATATTGAGATCAGACGTGGCACGGTACTTGTCTATCCCTAATTCATGTATTTGGTTTTCATGTTATATTTGTTATTCTCGTGGTGTTTTGTCTGATGCTTGGTCCGTTTCTGTGTGTTTTACGTTTCGGTGTTATGTCGTTGTTCTCCTCTTATATTTAATGCGTTTCCCTCGGTTTTAGTTTGTTACCCCGATTTTGTTTTTTGTCCCTGGATTTATGAGTTTTGAACAGCGGTATACTACTGTTGCCTTTATTTATATCCAAAGACTATAACTATTAAGTTTATTTTCTTACAGAAGTTTATGATACTCATTTTTTCTGTTATTTTATTCCACAAGTCTTTTAAAAATTCATAATCAATAAAAAAAAATGTTGAATAAATTCTAGCGATTCAGTTGTTATTGTAAGTGATTTTAAATTTTGTAAGTTCTAAATACATTTTGAAGATAAGGAAGTTTACTCCGTATTGTTCAAAAAAGAATTTCGGAATAATTGACCAATTTTCATGTTTTGACTCCATTAATCTTGAATCTCATTTAATTTTAAAAGTGTATTAAAGTAATTGTCGATATCAATCATATTGAGTCCTCCTGTACTGTAATCTGCTATGAAAGTTGACTTTTTTACTTTGTCTTGTTTACCGT
Organism: Mytilus edulis; assembly: GCA_019925275.1. NCBI lineage: Eukaryota > Metazoa > Mollusca > Bivalvia > Mytilida > Mytilidae > Mytilus > Mytilus edulis. The sequence goes on along the minus strand of CM034354.1, from coordinate 80,762,302 downwards.
TCCAAATGAAATTAAAACTATTTCTTTCTAGATTGTCACGTGCACTATACGTTTTATTTATGAATGTCATACTTGCTAAGTATGTGAATTGTGGAATAATAAGTGATTTGATTATAAGAATTTTACCGATGATAGAAAGATGTCTTTTTTCCCAAGATTTCATGAGTTTTTTGGCTTTTTCAAACTAATTTTCCCTAATTTAGTTTCGCGCATTCTGCTTTATTTGTGTCGAAATACAATCCTTACACTTTAACGGGTTTAGTTGTAAATTTTATATTATCTACTTTATCTTTACAATTGTTTAGTTTTCCTATCCAAATGCCTTCCGTTTTGTTTTTATTTAATTGAAGACCAGAAAATGTGCAAAATATTTCAATAACGTTTAATACTGCTATAATTTCATTTTTTGATTTAAGCAACAAAGTGGTATCATCTGCTGACTGGGAAATTTTCAAATCATGTTTTGAATGGTCAAGTTTGATTTCAAAACCCTTAATGGTAAATCATTCCTTAATTTACATGCCATGATTTCAAGTGCGATCACAAAGATCATAGAAGAAGAGGGGCATCCTTGACGCACCCCCTTTTTAGACTAGGTGCAGAAATCCATCCATTATTGAACACTGACCTATTTACATCTGAATATTACGTCTTGATCCAGTTAATAAATGAACTATCAAAGTCGAAAAGTTCGAGAGTTTGGTACATGAAGGTCCATTTTAAAGTATCAAATGCTTTTGAAAAGTCTAGAAACAAAATTGCATCTTCAACATTAAATTTGTCGGGGTAATCTATGATGTCTTGTATTTGTCTGAGATTGAAGCCAACATATCGTTTTTTTATATATCCTGTTTGGTCTGCATTGATTATTAAATTTAGTACATATTTTATTCTTTGAGCTAATGTGTAAGATAGTATTTTAAAGTCTGAGTTAAATGCGGAGATTGGCCTATAATATGAAAGATCTAGTGGATCATTCTTTTTGTATTTAAAATTGAGAATACTTTGTCTTTGGGAAAATGGTAGCTTTTGCCTGTCGTAGTTTGTATTACAGATGATAACAAGGATTGGTCCTAATAATTGCCAAAGTTTTTTTATAGATATTTTTATCCATTTGGTTTATTTCATTATTTTTATTGTAAGCTTTTCTTTTGCAATAATTTATTGTAAACAGTTTAATAGCAAGTTTTATCGAGTCCTAAAGAAGATGCACATCCGTAGTGGTGTCTTGCATGATGGTTTTGTATTTTGCAATCATTATTTCTATTTCTTTACAATATTAATTTTCTTCTAAAATAGAATTATTTAATTTCCAGTATCCTGGACCTCTACTTTTGGCTGTTACGCTTTGTAATTAAAGAGAAACGCCTTGGTGGTCTGTACTTTTTATTCATGCGGGTCTTTTGTCGCTTGATTTTGTATTCAGCACAAAATCTTAATTAATTACAAGTAATCAATTCGACTGAAGTATTGTCTTTTCCAGGTAAACTGTATTTTTTGGGGTATTTAAATATCGCCATATATCTATTAGATTGTGTGTTTTAATTAAGGATTTTAAACTATTTACTGGTTTTATATTTTTGTGTTTTCCATTAGTAAGTGTTCTATCTAAGTTTGACAGTGCATCGTTCATATCACCACCTATTTTCATCATTCCAATTGCATTATTACTTATGAAATAAGACAGATTTTCAAGGAACTTGTTTTTTTCTGTTTCTATGTTTGTTGCATATATGTTAATGAGCGAATAAATTATATTTTCTATTTCTATATTTAACATTAGTATTCTTCCGTCTTTGTCTTTGTTTTCATTGATTACTTTACATTCTAACTTATTATCAATTAGAATGGCTACCCCTTTACTTGGGTTGTACCATGACTAAAATAGATAACGTTACTAGTTTCAGTATATAATTTTGGTCAAGATTGTCATCAAAGTGACTTTCTTGTATAAAAGTTATAAGACTTTTCTTATTTTTTATCCATTGATAAAATCTTGTTCTTTTCTCTTTATCTCTGAGTCCTTCAAAATTAAGCGTACAAATATGGATGTCGGGATTTGTGATAATTTTAAAATTTCCAAGATGGATTTTAAAGTAAACAAATACAAAATAATTTGGCTTTTAATAAATATATTTTTGGGTAAGTTGATACTAGCATACGAGGTCATATCAAATCTAAAACTTTTATAGATTAATAATGATTAACCACCATATTTTATCAATGTAAACATGTTAATTTTGAGCTATGGAAATCAAGAAGTTAGTGCATTTTTCCCAGTAGGTTTTAAAAATTTCAAACAAATGTATTTCACTGTGGGTTAGCATTCACTAGATGTCACTATTCTATAGATTTACCACTGTTGGTCATAATGATAGTTTATAATCGTCAGTGAAGGTGGCGCACGAATTCGTGTTTAATAATTCTTTTGATGTATCATTTGTATGCAAGAGTTGCATTCCTTTGTACTATGTGCAATTCACAATAGTCAATGTTGATTGTCTACCTTGAACTGGTCATAATTCAATCTTTACGTGTAGTTATTTTATTGAGCAGCTTTAAATTGCTCCAAAATTAATGTACTAGATCTTAGTATTCTTTATTGGTTTATTCAATTTTTTAATGAATATATTATATAATGTATGTGTTTTTTAATGTTCAACATTAATCTATGCCAACATAAAGATTTTTTTTTAAAGACTATAAATAAACTAACTGGCTGTACGAGGAATGTGTATCCAGTCAAGATTTATGTTGCCTTTGAAGCGAATGAAAATAATATTAATGAGATACCATTATTTTTCAACACTAGTGTTACAAAAGAAGGTAAATTACTAAATTATAAACCTTTCATTTTTTTAGGTATAACAAAAGTTAAACATTTAACGTATGAAAGAATGCATGGTTTTCTGAAATTGCAATCCATTAAATTTTATCTGAGAAAATTAACTCATCAAAGATGCTGATCTAAAATATGATGATGTCTGCAAGTTTTATAAAAAAATGTACTTGTCAGTCTGCATCCTGAATGGGTACATTTTATCAATGAAAATATTAATCCAGTTTTTGAAATAACTGCAGATTGTTTTTCTTTGTCCGTTGAAGATAAAGAAGTTCCTTTATCACAAAGTAGTCGAACTTTTTATAATCTCTTAATACAACTTGTTGAAAAATCGCCTGTATCAGAATCTCTTATTGGATCGAAAAGTATCCAGAATTAGAATTTTCAAAATGTTATATTTTTTTTAATTTATATATCTTGCCTGGTGAATTCGGGGAACTTAATTTTCAAGTACTTCATAGAACTTTTTTTTACTAAAGTTAAACTTTTAAAATGTAGCATGACTGATAATGACACTTGTCCAGTGTCTGCACAATCTAGAGAAGATTTAGAACACATGTGTATTAATTGTGTAAAAGTAACAGATAATCATGCAGTTCGCTTGACTGGCTTGTAATAACTTTCTTTGTTGATAAATTCTATAGGTGTAACACGTGACAACCTGATGGGAAAGTTGTTTAAAGCTTTTGGGTTACTTTTAGTGCTATTCATTAAAATTTTAAAGTTGTTTATTATTTTGAATCTTATCTTAGGTGGTTTATGTATTTTTTCCTTTCTTAGCGTACTTTTGATTTTAAAAAATGAAGAAAAAAAATAGGCATTGTTTTGTCTATAAACATACAGTTGTCATTCATATAGATATATTTTTTCTTGGACTTTAAATATACTTTTTTTTATTTATTAGCTTTTTTCCCTAAATGTGCTAAGTTTAGTTAAAGTTTTCACTAGCCGTATATAGTCGTTTGGGCTGTTTGTTCTAACTTTAAATTTAAACTTTAAGATTTTTTCTGATCTTATACATGTTATAAGATGTTTACATATTATATATACAATGTATACAGTATATAAATACGAGTACATAACAGTAGCGCAAGCATGCAAACCATGCGCGTACAATGATGGTAACACACATGTATGATAAGAACAGAGAGTTCCTATACGATGTTAGAAAGTCTATTGGTATCTCAGTTGTAATCTTGCAACGAAGAGTATACAACAAATTACATATTAACCAATGTTTATATAGCTGTAAATGTTCACATTGCGTTATTTCAATGTAACAAGTTTTAGAACACAGTCATTCGTTTATTACACGATAATATTACCGTGTTACATAACTCGTGTTTACGTACCCGAAAACATTTATCTACAAGCAGTATCATCATGTACAGATAATATGAAATGTTATGCATATAAATATGTAATACTTTAGTTAATTTTATTGATTTATTTTTAGGTTTATTAGACCAGATTTGACGGTCGGTAATTGTCAGATAATGTAAGTATTACCATTGATTTCTTTTCTTTAAATACTTTTTGTTGCGATTTTGTTGCATTATATCTGTTGTTATTAAAGTTTAATTTGTTACTAAAAATAGATATGGGAAAACCCATTTTTGAAAATGTATTGACTTAATACATTTCTTACAAGTAAGTATGTTGAAAAAATACAAATGTACCTGTATCATCATCAATGTTGAATACCTTAGATAACTGAATGTATGACATATTGAATTCGTTTGTGTTATTATACTTTTGTTATAAATTATAAATAAGTATCGAAAAGACTATATACATTATATACAATGACCTTATTTTTTTTATATTTTTGTACGTTAAGATACATTATTTGTTTTCTCTGTCCTAGTCTGGTGGAGTTGGTGGTGTTCTTCCTTTTAGCGTTCCTTGTTTTCTGTTTGGAGTAGTAAATCTGTTAATGTCCAATCGTTTTTGACATGATTTTGCTTTGGTTGTTTACCTGTATTGTTGGTTTATAAGACTACACTATGTGATAGGCTTTAATTTTTTTCTGGTATGTTTTTCCTTTTTCTATCTTTTTCTTCTCTGGGGATATATCTTTTTTGTCATTTATGGTAACTGTTCTGTTTTGTTCATAAATATCACTTGATTGTGTTGATGTGTGATATCTTCTATGTTTTCATTTTTTTCTGTATTTTGCATTGTAGTTACGTTCAGCTATTTGGTTTTCCTTCTCTTGTTTGTCTTTTGTCTCTTTTTGCTTCATGCTTTCAAAAAATGTTGGACATTCTATTAATTTGTGACCTGACTTGTTGCATCCTCTACACATCCATTCATTGGGACAGTCACTTGTAAAGTGGCCATGCTGGAGCCATTTACTGCAAATGAAATGAGTGTTCATATCTATATGGCCAAAGTGTGAGATTCTAGCAAGATATTTTCCAAACTGCATTGTTTTTCGTATTTGTTTCTTAAGTTTCTCACAGAAATCCACTCTGTCTCCTGTTTGGCACTTTGTCATTTGATTATCTCAATCTATCTCTGTTTATGGATATAAATTTGATGTTTCTCTTCTCCAATTCTCTTTGTATCTGTCCATCATCTGCAGATAATGGCACATTCTTTACCCTGAATTTTCTTAGATAACTTTTATAGTTGAAGTTGTTTGGGTTATGTAGAAGGAGGGGGATGATCTTTCCTCTGATGACTACTTCTTCACTCAGGAGTTTAAGTCTGTCTTCCTCTGCGTCTAAGTATAACCCTCACATTTTGCCTGTTATCTTTTTATTGACATTACCATTCCTCTAAATATTTCTAAGTGGGTGAGCCGGAGTTCTTTGGGTGGGTTTGAGGCTCCAAAACGTCTGTTTCCTTGATAAATATCGGTTTTCCACAGTGTGTATCGTTGTTGTTGTTCCGTTTGTATATGTATTAATTGTAAAGTTGCCAGCAGTTACTTATGCATATATTGGCGCCATACTGTTTACATTCTCAGTTGAGTCTATTCAAGCTTACTTTACTCCTTTATGGTTAGAAATGTCTGACTTATCTGAGGTAATCGAACATACCGGATTATTGAAATCGCACGAATTTCATAAACAAAACATCGTTACCAATAAATGATTTTTTCGTTAAACAATGTGTTCAATCCATAACAACAATTGAATTATTTAAAACTGTTGCATCTTAATATTGACAAGACTTAGCAATGAAAATCTACATCTGGTGATCAGAATATTAAAGGCAGGAATACACAAACGTTCTGTTTTTCCGAAAACTTCACGTCAGAAACTCATTTTACTTTCCTTACAAAAAACGGTACAGACAGACGGGATTTGTTAATGACCATCTATGACCAGATCAATGTTTATTGACAAGGCAACGTCAATAAAATGTTATCATGCTATGCGATTTGCGAGACATGTTAACGGTCGCAACGTCAACTGTTGATCGAGACAGACAGATGTATTCCAAAATGTTCCCATATTTATCATCTATTAATAAGCTGAAAAACCAGACGAGTGCATATCACATTACTTAAACTTTAGAAATAATGTCATTAGTTCAACTTTTGAACTTTTTATTCAGATAGTTAAGAAATTAATCAAATATTAGTATATGTTTATACATTTATTATTACAAATTGCCTATTTAAAAATGGGAATAAAAAAAGAATAATCTAGTGTTTTGTTTATAAAGCCCGTTCGTATATATGACTGTTTTGATAACAAAATAGGTTATCTATTCATGATAACATTTTGATTTCGTAAACCAAATTTATAGTCTATTGATTTAAAATGCACACTATCAGTAAACATGTTACCATCACGAAGTGCGCATAAAGGTAAGAAAATGTGTCATACATTTATATTCTCGTTTGGCTATGCGTTGAAAAGAATTGAAAGAATAGAATATACTAAGATAGATTATAATATGACGGTTATAAACTTACTATAATAGATGTGAATTAAAAATGGCCAATGTTGTGTTTGAAAATTTGAAGAATTTAACACATTTCTTGTTGTGGTTATTTTAGAAATAATTTATGCAAGCTATAGATTTATTATATCTTTTTTAGTTCAACTTACCAGGGGGTGAAATAGGACAGACACACACACACGACAAACCCACCCTCGCTTCAGTTTTTTATTGACCGTATGTGTTTTATTATTATTGAAATAATTTATGGAAGCCATACATTTGCTGCTAACTCTAAATATAAAATTCCAATATCACGGCCAAGGCCATGTGTACATTTTAAACAAATCTAGAGTTTCGATGAACTATTTCTTAAATAATATGAAGTATATTTTATTAACATATTGTGTTTCCCAATGAACTGTGTAAAGACACCATAATACACTTATCGCTATTCGCAATTACTGGACATCCAAAGGGTATCTGACGCCATAATGGAACAGTGATTGATGTAAGCGGAGCAGATTCTTGGATAAACAATAGCAATAATCTGTATAATAAATACGTGTATCAATATACATTTATATTTTACCTAACGAATAGCGACGGAATATGATACTCTCGTGTAAAAGAAATGCTAGAATGAACTATTTATAGCTATATAAATGAAAACTGAAAATAATGAAATAAAAGCTGATGTATACATAACAAGAAGTACACTGCAATCGCTCATATGTTTTAAACTTCAACGCTGCGTCAAAAAATAAGCTTGATACAGTACAATGACAATGAAGGCAAATTTTTGAACTAAAAGTTAATTTGTAGCATGAATATTTAAGGCCAATAGTGAAGAAGTTTATCCATAAAAAGAACTATTCCACAGTATGTATTTATATTACATTTATATCTTCCAGTAAAAAATTATATCGTCGACTGTTGAAAAGAAGATGTGTTTTAGCTGCCTTGTGAAGTGATGAATCGACAAGAAACTAGATGCACGGGAACAAAAGATGGAAAACGATGTTCCAAATTAATCAGTAAAGAAGCTTCATTCTGTTCAGATTGCGAATCTTCAAACACTGACAAGGTACAATTTTACAAGACAAAACATTGCTTTTTTCTATATTTATCTCTGTAAAATATGTATTTGATTTGACCGTCCAATTATTTTGATACCAGCGTCACTGGTGAGCTCTATGTAGATGAAACACGCGTCTGCGTTACAAAATCAATAGCCTACGTATTTGTGATGGATTTCTACATACTATAATTGTGTTTTGCGGTTTATGTTTGTTTACTCAAACGTGAGTCCTTTGATAATCAAACCATTATGTTTCATCTACACCTCTAACTTGCGGGGCAAAATGTTACATTTACTTGATTACACGTTTTGCCAACCGGTAAATTTTTTTCAACTTATTTTAATAGTTTGTTATTATGTCGTCCTATTACTTTACTGTCCGAGCTTTGGGGAAGGTTTAGCGCCAGAAAACATTGATCACTGACACTTTCCGTATGTGTCTGTACCAAGTTAGGAGCCGGTAATTTAACTGTTTAATTTAACCTTGAACACCTGTTGTATTTCTTTTGTTTATATTGATTAATTAATACTTATATTAAGTAATTGATATTTTGATCGGAGTTCACGAACATTTGTAATTTATTTTAACATGCGTATTTTTACATTGCGGTTCTACTAGTATTTTCAAACACAGTGTATACATCCAAACAGCAGTTTCTAACACATATTTGTCCTTTCATCTAAGAGCAGACATTTAATCGTAGGATTAAACTGACATTAAAAGATCTCGAAAGCGATGTGGTTATCTATGAAATTTGTTCTCTCAGCGAATAATCTTCAGAAGTATCTGTACAACGTTGTTAAAATGAAGATGACATACATGCTTACCCTGTTGACTGCAAATTCTAATGTAATTTTGACATGTAGTTTTAAAGAAGTATGTCAAGTATCGAACACAACATGTACATATTTATTTTTTATTAATATTACTTGGATCAGGTGAGTCAGAGCATGAGTGTGAGTTTTCCTTTTTAATAGCATTGTTTCATGTATGTTTGAGGAATGTTAACTAAGACTTGTCGTGTGTGCTAAAAGAGGGACGAAAGATACCAAAGGGACAGTCAAACTCATAACTCTAAAACAAACTGACAACGCCATGGCTAAAAATGAGAAGACAAACAGAAAAACAATAGTACACATGACACAACATAGAAAACTAAAGAATAAACAACACGAAACCCACCAAAAACTAGGGGTGATCTCAGGTGCTCCGGAAGGGTAAGCAGATCCTGCTCCACATGTGGCACCCATCGTGTTGCTTATGTGATTACAAATCCGGTAAATAGTCTAATTCGGTAGGTCACATTCATTAAAGGGAAGGGAATTGTAGTTACGACGTAAGGAACATATCCGATATCATTTGTGAAACGGTTATTCCATAACGGTCAACCAACTCGTGATGGCGTCCGTAAAATTTACGAAGGGATGATTTCAACTTCACCATTTGGAACTCTTGGTTTAATAGCTTCCTTGTGAGCAGCAACCCTCTATCAAGAAATCTAATAGTATATCCTCCTTTACACCATATATCTCTTGGTGTTAGGTAGTGCTCCTAGTATTTATGATAAATGACATGCAGACGTCTATCTCTACATTTTCTGTCTTTTATTTCAAAACTTAAAGAAAGGCCATAGGACAGGTATACATATGATTTATGATTTATTGTAAAATAAACAGATAAAGAGTCTGCTTTTGAGAGACTCTATCACTGATTTGAAAACAAGAAAATGAAAATCACTTAATGAAAATAATTTGATGTCTGCTTTTACGTGACAAGACATTGCTCTTTTTTTCATTTCATGGTAGGACGACGATCATGCACTGCATGAACATTACCAAGGAGAGTGTCTCAATTATAATTTGAATGCAAATGTCATAGAACAAACCTTTTTATCGCTTTGTTGTTGATTGAAAAAAATCTGAAATTCTTTTCATTTCTCTAACTCTGTTTCACTTTTTCTTTATTGACTGGTTACAAATCTCGTTTATTACTATAAATGCATACTTTTCCTGGTTTCAGTACAAAATCCTATAGTACTTTGCAGCGAACTCAACAACCAGCATCTATTTTACAGGAAATCCAATTTTATTAACCAATCAGAAATGCCGTTATATATCTCTCTAGATTGTCCTAGATAGTGACCGACGATCTAAAACTAAAAGTACGATTTATATTTTTTTGACAGAAAAACAACCGATGGGGATTTAATTAAAAACGACTATTTCAATCGGCAATCGGTTCTTAATGAATACGCTGAAATTTATTTACTGTCCATGTTTACCTAATATATAATTATTATTTATTAAAACGATAATAAACAAAAACCCCTTCTCTACATGATTGATTGTTTTACTGTTTGATTGATTGATTTATTGATTTAAAAATGTTTTTTGGAATTCTCTATGCAAGACATTGAATTTATCATCTTTAATATCTCTAACCTTGCCGAGTTTGCTCCTCCATGTGTTGATAAAATATACATTCTACACAAATATCATTTTGCTGTTTTATATATTAGTTGTTAGTGCACTTTGTTACAATTTGTAGGATTGAAAAACTTACTTTCTGTTTTAATCTGTATATGTACGCGTGGTGGTATAGTGACGTCACAAAGCTCCTATAGACTTTGTTATTTTTATGCCTTTTAGGGGTGGGGCTGTAGAGACTAAACTAGATTATGGCTCTATAGGGTATGGCTCTGCAAGGAAGTCATACATACAGATTATTGATGCTGTGCATCACCAGGGTTTGCGTCTCTGTCTTGGCGCATTTAAAACCTCACCAGTTGAGAGTCTGTATGTAGAGGCTGATGAACACTCACTCTCTAACAGACGTTTGAAGCTTGGACTTCGATATGCTGTCAAACTAAAAGCCTATTCAGATAATCCTGCCTACAGCTGTGTTTTTAATCCGATTTATGACTTGCAAAACATAAAAATAAAATTCCTCCGTTAGGTTTACGTTTAAAACCACATTTATCTTCCTTTGATTTAAAATCTGTTACTTAAGTTTAAACTTGCAAATGTCCTCCATTAGAATTTCCAAAACCAAAAATGATATTTGATCTCCGTGAACACAATATAAATAAAACAAATCCTCTTTTAATTCAGCAACACTATGCTGACATTAAAGCCGATTATCTAGATTTTTCAACTGTCTATACTGATGGTTCAAAAGATGGTGACAGAGTTGCATCTGCTGCTGTCTTCAGGGACAGAGCTGCAACTCTCCGTTTGCCATCTGATGTATCCATCTTTACTGCTGAAGCAGAAGGAATAATATTGGCTTTACAATGTATTGCTTCTTCAGATAAATCCGAATTTATTATATGTTCTGATTCACTTTCATGCTTACAAGCTATACAAAATACTAAAATTAAAAACCCAACAATTCTCAAAATTTTATATGTAATGAGGAATTTAAAAATTATTCTGAAAGAAATAATATTTCTATGGGTTCCGAGTCATGTTGGAATCCTTGGAAACACAGCTGTAGACCTTGTGGCAAAGAATGTCCTGGTTGACCCTTTATCTAACTGTGATATACCATATGTTTTTAATATATTGAAACATGAATGGAGTAAAATAGATGATAATAAATTACATGAAATTACACCTTATTTAGGCAAACCTTTTAATAATTTTATGTGCAGAAAAGATCAGTGTGTTATTTCTAGATGTCGTATTGGTCATACTACAATAACACACGAGTATCTTTAAAAAAAAACACAATGTGTACCTTGCAACTGCAAGTATACTATTAAAAATGTTTTGATTAATTGTATTGACTTTGCTGATATTCGCAAAAAGCATTTCAATGTCAATAATATGTATGATTTATTTAATAATGTTTCATTTACAAATATTGTTGCATTTTCAAAAGAAATTGGAATTTACTATAGAATATAAACATGTTATTATATTCAAGTCGTTTTTAATTTTTATCACGTTATCTTACTGTTGATGTTTATTTGTAAATAATCAATTTGCTTTAGTCTAGAATTTTAGTATATTGCAGTACTTTTTGTTTTATTTTAAAAATATGCTTTAAATTGTAAAAATATTCGATTTAGCTCTCGCCGCGATATAGCTTTTTTGTGCTAATGCGGCGTAAAGCAACCAACAATCAACAATCAATCAGCAAGAAAGACGATCATACCAGATTGGAACCGACGCATTCCTCCGAGGATGTAAAGACAACGATTCTGCAAGGCATGTAATAGAGAAGAACCCAGAAACGACCAACAAGGCGTTAAAACAATTGAAATCCTCAACAGCCGACCAGATGGCGATTTATGGATAAAAAAGTGCCATATATGCCCATCGGCAAGTCTTATTTGCTGATGACGTAGTATCACCCGTCGACAAAGGGAATATGAGCAGACATTTGGAAAATGAGGTGCATAAACTCACACAAATTGGAACACAACTAGCAGATTTTATGCTTTCAACTAATCAGCATAACCGTGGATTCGCCGATCAATATTACCTGGGTCCTTCTGATCAATATAATCGTGGAAGATCAACAGATCAATGGAAGATCACCTGATCAATATACACGTGGAAGATCTCCTTAGCAGTGATACAATCGCGGTAGATCGCCAGATAGAGATACATCCAAGTTTAATGCCTATCGACCAGCAACATCCCCACTAAACAAGAGATCATATAGTCACTATAGTCCGGCGGCTACAAGCATATTTCAGACGAATTGTGCACATCCTGCTACAAGCATGAAATTAGGCATAGACCTTCCTCAACTATTACTCTTTGATTTCAGATAGGGAGGCATTTGAAAAAATTGTCTCACTTCCGGTAAAATTCAAAATGGCGGACATCATACGTTATACAGCCCAATATCGAAGACTAGTATGTAAATAGGTGTTATTATCATGCTACTATCATAATATTTAGTACAAACTTTTGTTTTTTACTACTTTTGAATATATTATATAGAGTAGATGTCTTTAAAACACCTACTTCCGATAAAATCCAACATGGCGGACATTGTACTAAAATAAGCTTATTTTTTAGGGAGGGTAATTAAAGTGTGTTTTAACGTATTGCTGCTATCATTACATTGTGCAGGAACCTTTCTTTGGTGCTTCTCATTGATAATATGTATAAGACGTATATTTTTAACACCCTTACTTTCGGTTATATCCAAAAATGGTGGACATAGAACTATCAATTTATTATTTAAATATTCAACTTTTTTCAACATGTAAAGAAACTGTTGTTTTTTGTGCTGGTCATTAAATTTGTTGCTTTAAGTTATCCCCAAAACCACTAATTCTATTCTGTTGTAAATGTTTAAATACAAAATTGGCACTTCCGGTAAAAAATATGGCGTAAATTTCAAAGGTAAGTCCTCAATCCATATCTTCGATGTACAGTTTTTGATAGGCAATGAGTTATCACACACACTTTTTGTGATCCATGCCTTTACCCGTTGTGATACGGTTCTCTGGTTGCTTGAAAAGGAAAAAAAAAGACTGCCTGGGAGACACCGGGATTTTACTGTAAGATCGCACAAACTTATCAGGTGGAGCTAACATGGTTAATGAAGCAAGAAAATAACTATTTGCACAAAGGGGAAGGCTAATTGAGGCTGTTCCCTCAACTTGGTCTCGTCTTTTTCAGCATGTGAAACGTGCAATAAACTCAGGCGGGTGTTTAGGGGGACGAACTTGGGATTGGGTCTTATGCTACCCAGTCCAGTTGCTAATGGATGGCGAAGGGACAAAGAGGATCCCTTTAAAAAAAAAAACTATTTCTAAGGCCTCATTATTTTGTTAAATGTTTGTACATTGTGGATGTAAGAAAGGGAAAGGATGTCGCGGTCGTTGTTTATGGGGAAAATCGGGTCCCCGTGCACTGCCTTGTGTGCATGTGGTGGTGACCGTTAATAAACATGTATTTTTGGCCAAATAGTATAAATTTTAAAACTGTTTTAGTAATTTAGTGATTTTATTTTGTTTTAATCAATCTATCGAAAACTGTACATCGAAGATATGGATTGAGGACTTACCTTTGCAATTTACGCCATATTTTTTACCGTAAGTGTCAACTTTGTATTTAAACATTTACAACAGAATAGAATTAGTGGTTTTGGTGATAACTTAAATCCAAAAGTTTAATGACCAGCACAAAAAACAACATTTTCTTTACATGTTGAAAAAAGTTGAATATTTTTTGATAATAAATTGATATTTCTATGTCCGCCATTTTTTAATATTACTGGAAGTCAGGGTTTTAAAAATATACGTCTTATACATTGTATCAATGAGGAGTACTAAAGAAGGGTTCCTGCTCAATGTAATGATAGGAGCAATACGTTAAAACACACTTCAATTACCCTCCCTAAAAAATAAGCTTATTTTAGTACAATGTCCGCCATGTTGGATTTTACCGGAAGTAGGGATTTTAAAGACATCTAATCTATAATATATCCAAAAGTAGTTAAAAACAAAGGTGTGTACTAAATATTTTGATAGTAGCATGATAATAACACCTATTCACATACTAGTCTTCGATGTTGGGCTGATTTAAGTATGATATCCGCCATTTTTAATTTTACCGGAAGTGAGACATTTTTTTCAAATGCCTCCCTATCTGAAATCAAAGAGTTATAGTTGAGGAAGGTCTATGCCAAATTTTATGCTTGTAGCAGGATGTGCACAATTTTTCACAAAGCCGCCGTACTACTAAGGACAATGGTTAGCATCTCCACGGACAAACTACTGAAATCCCGGTTATTTCAAACAACAGTCACCTTCACCAGGATACAAAGCAAATCAAATCGGAACCCCAACAATGGAGTCTCTAAACAGCAATGATTCGGCCCGTAGGCCAACGCTAGACTCTCGTCTATTGGCCATGACACATCACCTCAGGACAAAACCGAACAGAGAACGATGGCCTCGTCCGATATTTTCAGCAGACGAATAATTGGAAAGAGCTTAGCAGAACGAGGTACTATACATGAGCAAAATGTGAGCACGATTGTGGACACTGCTGCAATGATAACATTAGTAAATGAGAAATTAATTCCGGCGGATAATGGATATTTTGAGACCGTAACGCTACGTGGTTTGTGTGAACAGCTTGTTGTTGGGAAGATTATAAAGAACGACTCTCGACATTGATACAGTAAACATGCAATGGGATATAAGCAAAGATATTTTATCAGACGATGTTATACTTGGGCTAGATAGTTTTACCACACTTACCATCAACAATATAGTGATAAATTTGTTAACAGTGGAGACGAGATTTCAACTCAGCAAGTTTGCATAAAACGAACCATCAAACAAAAAAAGGTGCTGACCAGAAGTGACAATGTTCGTAACTGAAAGCGATTAAAGAACAATTACATTAACATGTAACATATTGATTTACATTTTGAATTTCACTATTTGTTTTTGTATATGGAACCATATTTGCAAATGTATTTGTTGTAGAAATAACCAAATTATTTTTTGTATATTTTAAAATAATTGATAACAAATTCAAGAACATGAAGGCCATTTTTAAAGAATATATTACTTTAGTTTCCGAAATTATATAGAATACTTTGCAGAAAATCTTGATATTTATAACGTGTGTCCGTCATCTTGAAAATGGCAACCATATTATATTTTTCAGAGTGGGTTCATAGCTGAAATCAAAAGGTATATAACCAAGAACTACTGTGCAAAGTTTCATGCTTTCCTCATCAAGTGAGCAATTCTGCTCTATATTTACACAAATCCACAGGATTATTAGTTTCTCGATCTAGATCAGTACGCCAAGCTTAAAAGGAGACTAATTACTGTTATACCACTGTCCCAGGTTAGGGAGGGGGATCCTGCTAACGTGTTTAACCCCGCCAAATTATTTATGTATGTGCCTGTCTCAAGTCAGAAGCCTGTAATTCAGTGGATGTCGTTTGTTTATGTGCTACATATTTGTTTTTCGTTCATTTTTTTTTTATATAAATGAGGCCGTTAGTTTTCTCGTTTGAATTGTTTTACATTGACTTATCGGGGCCTTTTATAGATAACTATGCGGTATGGGCTTTACTCTTTGTTGAAGGCCGTACGGTGACCTATAATTGTTAATGCCTGTGTCATTTTGGTCTCTTCTGGACAGTTGTCTCATTGGCAATCATACCACATCTTCTTATTTATATTACATGAAATCAAACTTTTTAACGGACATTTATTGAAAACGTGATAGTCCATAATGAAAGGCTACAAATCAGATTCGTATAAACTATTGCCAACCAGTGGATATATAAGTTTCCTTCAGAACAACCCTTTCGTATGCTAATAAAGGTAGCAAATTTACTGATCAGCGGTCGCTAATATAGTTATTGTCTTTGATAGTTGAGAAACAGAATGAATAATGAATAATAAAGAATGAAAAAATACTTTTTGTCGGGAAATTTCTAAATTTTTCCTATCTTTAGTCTGTTCTTATTTTCTTCTCTAGTTTAACTTACGTTTAGATTATCAAGATTGCGTTGTTCTAATTTAGTAAAGATGCAATTTGTGTCAGCCTTTAGGACAAAGTTCATATTATAACTGATAAAGGTTCACACGAACAAATAAAAATTTCAGTGTAAACATCAATTTCGAAAGGTTTGTAATGCGTGGGCTCACATTATATTATTATTATATATATCATATATGTACCTGGAAGACGGGTTTGGTCATTTAAAATTAACAGTAAGTGTATATGTTTTACATGTGTGCTATATGTAATTTATACAAATAAGGATATACGTTTACAATACTTGATTAACCTTTTAACTTGACTCGATGAAACTAGCAAACTGTCTTTGTGATCGTTACGTCACGATATGATGAAAGGTTATGTATTGCATAAATACAACGTGTTCACAAGGGTATACACATACATGTATATTCCATTAGATTTTTATCTGTTATATGCAAAATAAAGAAAAAAAACGCATTATTTAAAGGAAGATAATGGGTTGTGTATATAGAAGTTAATACATTAATCAAAAACATAGTTTATTCTCTTGAAAGAATATAATGCATTTACTTATTTGATATGCATTCTTTATATATGTTCTGATGTTTGAGACAACAGTCAAAATCTTGGAGAAGACGTTACTAAGTTGAAAAGCATGTGTCTAATCCATTTGCAATTTTTGAACAATAAAATATGACTAGATGAACTAACAGTCGAAATATACATTTTGTTTGGAAAATTTTAGTTTGTGTGTAGTCTGCTACTATCTCTAGCTTGTTTATACTATTTTCAAGTGACACTTACGTATAGGTTATCGAGATAAACTAATAATGTAGGACTATTGATGTTAGTACACACGTTAGACTTTGTATGTGTGTAGGAATATCAATTTAGTATTTAGAATTTGTTTAATGCATGTTCACATTAATTACCTTCTCGATCCGATTAAAGTGGCAGTTAGTTTAAAGTATTTCAAATGTCCTGTACAATAGGTTATTTTCTTTAAAAATTGAAAATAAATTATTCTTTTTTTACCAGTCTTTTCTAACAAATGATACAATCATGCCGTTTTATTTCGATTTAATTCATAGTGTCGTCC
The DNA here is from genome assembly GCA_019925275.1 of Mytilus edulis. Taxonomy (NCBI): domain Eukaryota; kingdom Metazoa; phylum Mollusca; class Bivalvia; order Mytilida; family Mytilidae; genus Mytilus; species Mytilus edulis. The sequence continues at coordinate 80,744,902 of CM034354.1, read as the reverse complement.
TTTTACCCCTATAGTTTTACATGTTACCTGTTATGTCTGCTTGTTTTGTTCACACCTCTTATTTAATATAACGGAATCTGATGCATATTCATATAACGACAGTTTAAGATTTTAAAAGAACTAATGATATGCTATATTTTTGAAACGATTAGAAATAAAATCGTACCTTATAGAATATACCAGAGTGAGTACGTTCACATAGGTTCAATATTGACCTTATACTTGCATAATCTTACTTCAATTATAAAGGTAAACATCTGATATCTGATGACAGTATGTAAAAATATCGGAAAAAATACACAAACAAAAAGTTGCGACACATTGTAACACTTGTCACTATGGCTTCATAATCATTCATACTGACAAAGAAATTATATACCCTTATTAGGTACGCTGAACGCCGAATGTTTGAAAGTCATACATGATGATATATGCTAACCAACACAGTTAGAAGAGTTGTATAAGTAAAAACAATGAAAAAGAACTTAATAAATTTGCAGAATCGACCAAAGACCAACATTTTGAATGAATACTTTTTTATAATTAAAATGATTGATAAATTCGTAAATTGACAATTCAAAATGTAGTCCTGTAGTATATGTCCAGATTGCGCTTTTATTATCGACTGTCCTGTCCAATGGCTTGTATAATCATACAGAATTTCCTCTTGTTAATCAGTTCATATTTAAGTAACCCGCTACAATCAAATATACCTTGATAGCTACAAATATGTATAGAAAATTCAGTCATGAAGTATCAATAAAATAACAACACAAACATATGATGTCTTCAAAACATATTTGTTGCTATATCTTACGGGTTAAACACACACACACTCTGTACACATTTACATGAAAATAAATAGCCGTCATACTCTGTGGAAATAATCAAGAATAGAAATAGATAGAACAATGAATATACAAAGGTTTCATTAGTCCGCTATACTTAGATAGGCTGTATTTAACTGTGCGTCTTTGGTTTTCAAATGAAAATGGCAATTTTCAGATCTGAACATTCGTCCTAATACTATATTATGCTACCAGAAAACATAAATAAACACAAAAATAGTGCTTAAATAGTCACAGACTGTCATGAAATCCAATTAAACGTCTGCTCGTCCGATGAATAAAAATTTAAAAAAAAGTTTGAAATATAAATTATAATTAAAATGTTTTACTAAACATTTTCTACTAGTCTGCTCGTCCGTTCGTATGTTTATTTGTCCGTCGATCTATTTGTTGGTTATACCAAACCGTATCAAATGACATATTTGGGTTAAGGTTTTCTTTGAGTGTGTGGTCTTATTAATTTGACACGAATAATATAAGTTTATTATAATGTGAACTTTTACCATTATAAATTGATATGACTTTAATCATGCGCGATTCAATTATCTTGGTTAAAAATCAATGAAGCTACACCTTGAAATAAATAATGTATTTTATGACGAGTCTTGCATTGATTCTTTTGTTTTCGTTTTAAGTATTCATAAACGGGATGACAAAGACAATGAGATCCTTAACGCAGAGTACAATTGTTGAAAAGGATTTTAAAGTGCCCCCATTCTTCTTAAAAAATCCATAAATTTGCGTTAGCGTTGCAGTTTTTTTTTAGAATCTGTTAAACCATATTAAAAGATAGATTGTATATATGCTATATTAAATCGAATTTTATGTCATTTGACAGCAACTTTTTATCAATTTATTCAATTTAAAATATTCGAAATGCATTGGTTGAATATAATTTTTGATGAGTTGTTTTAATATGCATTTTTCATAAAGACCAGTTGATCGTCATTGTGTATTTACTTGAATAATATTTTTTTGTAATGAACTTTTTAAAACTTGGGTATACATCTCTGACATTTCTTTACAGTGAAATGGCATATCACATAGATGTAAATACGATTCGGGTGCGGACTGTCATACTAGACGTGTTTCCGGATATATACAAACACATGATTGAGAATTGGTTTCCCCTGCAACTGTTGAACGGATGATAAAAACTGACAATGACAAATTTCTCAAGCAAATATCACCAGCTGAAAAAAAAATCATTCAAAGTTTGAAAGTTTCACAGTATAGGAAAGTAGACGGTGCACTTATGTATAAAATAATCAGATATTTTAAGTTGATTCAGGAACCTACCAAGGGATGGGGCAAAGTACCGGAAGCTTACCATATAAACCAAGGAGATGATGCGGAAAGAATGAGAAAGTTGCGCAACGATTATGTTCATGATAATAGTTCAACCGTATCTGACGAGAAATTTCACGATTTCTTCAATGAGAGTATTGAAATAGCTGGAAGACTAGACTTAACGGTTGGACGTCTAGTAAACGGATTGAAAGAACAGGTCATAAACATTAAGACAAGTGTAATTGGTAATAGTGTTGTTGAAAGAGAAAAAAAAAATTCAGCAGGTAAACTGATATGAAGAAAAAAAAATTATCGTTATTTGTGTAGTTTCAACTTGGTATATCATTTAGATGTTTTTGTCCATTGTTTAGTCTTTCTTATATCTTTGTATTTTAATTATAGTCTAAATATGTTTGACCACCTATCTGTATTAAAAATATTATGGTTGATTTTAAAGTTTCCACTGCAGTTATTTAAAAAAAAGATAGCATTGAACCCATATGTTTGATTATAAAGAATATACAGTGCCAAGTAGTCAGTACTTCTGTGTTGATATGAATTATCTTTGATATGGTCAAAATTATTTGTTAATTTTGGACGAAACACGCGTCTGGTGCAAATACAAGATTTTAATCCTGGTATCTGTGATGAGTTTATTTACATGTTTTTTTTTCAGAAAAAAAGTTTTTTACAATAGATTCAGAGAGTGGTGGAAAATCAACAGGAGTGAAATTGTATTACGGAAATGAAATTTCTTATCAATTTACATGCCATGAAAATGAAGGTAAAGACATTATATAACAGATATATATTTGAGCGATAAAGCGATACAGTTGGTTTATAATATTGATGCTATATTACCAGCTCCTACATTGTTGATGAAAGCAAAAAATAAAAAATTGCCGTAACATAAGAAGGAGTATAGTAAAATTTTAAATAACTTCATTTTTGATATTGCCTTCCAACTTTGAAAATTCGGCATTTGAAGACGGAACACACATCTGGTGACGAGATCATCATCTATTTTATTGATGCCTTTAAAGATACTTTTATCAGTAACTTACATTGGCAACATAAAAAAGGATATTCACACTCATGGGCTGAAACTGAAGGAAAAAAACACCTAAATACATAACAGCAGTACATATAAAACAACATAGAAACTAAATGTTGAACAAAAATAACCCCGCTTTAAACCGGTGTGATATCTGGTGGATTAGCCTTGAAATATCGGTATTTGATTGTCTTTTGATTTTAAATATACCTTGAGTATTTGTCGCTTATCTTTTAACAATAAAAATAACGCTGCGTACTAATAAACAAAACGAACAAATGTTTAACATGTAACTCTTCTTTGAAAGATGTCGATAATAAAACAGTAGTTAATTATTTGTTAATATAGAGTTTTATTATATTGATAAAAGCATGTACACATAATTTTAACTCATCGTTCTAAGCTTTTGCCTTCACTTGACGTCCGTCATTATACGTCATCGTCCGTCGTCCATCGTCCGTCTGGTGTTATATATTTCAAACATCTTTTCCTCTGAAACTACTAAACAAATTTATTAACTATACTAAAACAAAAGTTGGTATTTATTTTTCTGTTTCGTCAAAAAACATGGCCGCCATGGCTAAAATAGAAGATAGGGGTAAAGTGCTGTTTTTGGCTCATATCTCATTTACCGAAGCATTAAGAGCAAATCTGATATGGGGTAAAAGTGTTCATTACGTAAAATTCTATCAGCCTGGAAGATTTCAGATGAATCTGATAACCCAGTGTTGGGTTGCTGCCACTAGATTGGAAATTTTGCAGTTTTTGTTTATTATTTTGAATTATATCAATGATAAAGATAAACTGTAAACAACCAACATGTTTAACAAAGTAAGATCTACAAAAAACTCGATATTACCAAACTTGTCAATTGACCCCTCAAGGAGCGATTGCGTTTAAGGACATTTTTCAAAATTTGTTTATCATGATATCTAACTTAAACAAATCTTCTCCTCTGAAACTGCCAAACCAATTCAAAACTTAAGCTGAATGATCTTTTGTGTATCTCGAATAAAATTTTGTTGTATATTCTGTTTCGTCAAAACAAAATGGCTGTCATAGCTTAAATAGAACATAGGGGGAAATGCAGTTTTTGGCTTATATCTCTAACACTAAAGCTTTTAGAGCAAATTTTATGAAGGTGAAATATTAGTAATGTAAAGTTCTGTCAGCCCTAAAATGTTCAGATAATAAGATTGTAATTTTAAGGAAATTTTTGCAGTATTCGGTTATTATCTTGAATGTTATTAATGATACCGATAAACTGTAAACAGCAAAAAAGTTCAGCAAAATAAGATCTACAAATAAGTTGAATGACCTAAATAGTCAGTTGATCCTTAAACGAGTTATTGCATTTTAAGGACTATTTTTCACAATTTGTTTATCATATTATTTAATTTAAAAAATCTTATGAGTCTTATGTAGACGAAACGCGCGTCTGGCGTACTAAATTATAATCCTGGTACCTTTGATAACTATTATCTTCTGAAACTACTAAATCAATTTTAAACAAACTTAAGCTGAATCATCCTTAGGGTATCTTGAATAAAGCTGGTATTTTTTTCTGTTTCTTCAACATCAAAAAAATGGCCGTCATGGCTAAAATATAATATAGGATGACATGCAGTTTTTGACTTATATCACAAACACTAAATTAAAAGCATTAAACGCAAATCTGGTTGAAGTGAAATTGTTCATAAGGTCAAGTTCTATCAGCCTGGAAATTTTCAGATGAATCTGATAACCAAGTGTTAGGTGACTGCCACTAAATTGGTAATTTTAAGGGAATTTTGTAGTATTTAGTTATTGTCTTGAATAGCATTCATGATAAAGATAATTAGTAAACAGCAAACATGTTCTGTAAAGTAAGATCTACAAATTAGATTTGTCACCAAAATTGTCAATTGACCGCCTAAGGAGTTATTGGATTTTAAGGACTACTTTTTACAATTTCTTTAACATGTTTTCTAACTTTTACATATCTTCTTCTCTGAAACTGCTGAACCAATGCCAACCAAACTTAAGCTGAATAGACCTAAGGGTATCTAGAATAAAGTGTGTTTTGTATTTTCTTTTTCATAAAAAAAACTTGGCCGCTATGGCTAAACTAGAACATAGGGGTAAAATGCAGTTTTTGGCTTATATCTCTAGATTTAGAGCAAGTCTGATGGTGGTGAAAATGTTTATTAGGTACAATTCTATCAGCCCCGAAATGTTCAAATGATAAGATAACCCACTGTTGGGTTAACGCAACTAAATTGGTAATTTTAAGGACATTTTGAAGTTTTATTTGTTATTATCTTGACTATTATTAAGGATAAAGATAAACTGTAAAAACAGAAAAAATGTGCAGCAAAGTAAGTAAGATCTACAAAAAGGTTGATATGATCAAAATTGGCAATCGAACCCTTAAGAGCATACGATACAGTTACAGAGAAGTTAATGACGTTGCTAACGTAAAATGTTATTTTCGCGACGTCAAACTATGACATTTCGGGAAAAGATGCATTTTTCGACTATATTTTTATCATTCAAACTGATTTAATTTGAAAACGAGTGCATGGACCCCTATTTTGTAAAACGACATTTGTTTCATTTTGCAGGGAGATTATGTGGACCAAATTTTATAAAACTGTAAATAGAGGATTTTTTTTAGTTATGATAAATATAAAGCAATAAAATGCGATTTTTTCTTAATTCATGACCATTTCATAAATAGTAGTTATTTCTGAATAAAAAATGCATAATTTTTTATGATACTTATAAAATACAAAAAATACAAATTATCTAACAAAAAACAATTTGTGTTTATCTTTTAAAACAAAAAAATTATGGCTTTCTTTCGAAAGAGAAAATACGGCCACAAATCCGAATTTTGAGCAAATATACAAAATTTCGACCTCATTTAACTCGAAAAGTAGCAAATGAAGGTATATTTTTTATTACATATTTGATTGAAGCAGGCAAAAACTTGCCTAAATGGAAATTTCCATCAAACTGTAAATACAGGATCAAAACTGTATCGTATGCCCTTAAGGAGTTACTTTAAAGACATTTGTTTCTTAAATTTTTCATTTACTTTGCTTTCTTTAAAACTGATGAATCAATTTCAGCAAAACGTAGGCTGAATAAGTTTCATGTATTTTATTTCCTTGTATGTCAAGAAACATAGCCACTATGACTAAAATGAGACATAGGGGGTAAAATGCATGTTTGGGCTTTTGAAGAAAATATGACAGAATCAAAGAACATTTAAAATGAAATGTTAAGACACTCATTAATATATTTTTAAAAGCAAAATTATCATTGTGAAAAGATTTTAAGCAAAAAAATAACAGGTGAGCGATTCAGGCTCTGAAGAGCTTCTTGTTTATTATAGAATTCGGATCAGATGAGTATACTTTAATACTTTTAATTGATGGAAAAGCTGAATGTCAGAAGATTGTCGACTATGTGAAGAAATATCCAGAAGCATGCAGTTCTCCTGCTATTCAAATAAAATATGCTGAACAAGGCAGCATAATTCTGCATATTTCAATAGACAGAAAAAGTTTCACTTCGTGTGAAATTTTACATGATGCAATACAATTATTCATTAAAACAATTTTCCATCATGAAGAAATACAAAGAACAAACATGTTAGATTTTGATATGGTTTTGGCTATAGCTGATTATACAGAACAAGGTATTCGTTTTTGGAATTTAGATGCTCATGCGGATGAAGAGGCATTTTTTAGCAAACATTTATTCAAATATTTAGATTAAAAAGCTAGAAAGTTGATTATATATACATTGATACATTGGGAAAGTAAATTAGAACGTTAATTAAAAAGGTTGTTCAGAAAAGTTGGTCGGATACAAAGCTTTTTGAAAAAGATGATAGAATACAAAAAAGTGTGTCATCTATCACAAAGCGTCTAAAATAAAGCGAAACATATCGAGCAGAGATCTATAAATAAGACATTCAAGTGGTGATAAAGACAACCCATAAATTGTAAAGAGAAATGTATACATAATCTCTTATCAAACATGAAAACATCAATACGTTTTTTTCCCAACAATATGAACAATATAAACAGAGACTATTAGTCTTCATTGTCCAAATCTTAGAAAAACATGGTTGCATAAGTTATCCGATATATAATCAAAGCTGTTAGCAAAAATGCATTCTACAGCTTTCTTATAGTAAATGAAAATGAAGCTACGCTACTCATGTATTTGAACACACTTGAAGACCTGCACTCACATTATTTTCAATTATGAATTTGATGCAGACAAACTTCAATATTTTGTTTCTGACAGAAAATTCACACTTCATAAGTTATACGGTTATCATGATAAATGCATAGCCAGATACGATATGAAATTGTCTCAACTAACTCTTCGTCTTATCTAAATTTTACAGATGATGTCATTTCCTCGATTTGTTTTTCTATTTGTTGAAATGCATGCATCGCAAGAGATGCTTGCATTGTCTTTTTCATCGAGCCAAATTCTAACGACTTACATTTCTCTGTAGCTTTGATCGATTTTCTAAAATTTTCTCATGAGATTCGAACATTGGTTGACTACTGTTGACTTAAATTGTCATAAGATGGTTTTATCTTTGTTATCATCTAGTATACCTTATTCAACAAACTTAAATACAAAGCCGAACATTATTATAGAATATGCACAATTCAATTACCAATACAATGTGTATTTTTTGGTAAATAGATTGTAAAACTGAACATACATTTTCCCAAATAATACAATGTACTTTGAGTAGTATAAACCCTGATAGAATATAATTGATTATACTTCAAACATAATCAACAAAAGCATAATATTTCAATATAAAGTCTGTTTGCTATTTTAACTTTATGAGAAATAGCTGTTTCAAATTAACGTAATGTGTACCTAGAAGAAAACAATTTTTGCATATGATCTATTTTAAATATTCAAGATTCACATGATCGAGGCACCATCTGCAGTGATAATTCTTATTTGGCAGAAGACATGTCTGACCCATGGAATAATCAAGGTGTTAAACTGTATTTGACAATACCAAAGAAGACGTTTGCAGAAAGAACAGACTTCTATTTGCATATGGATTCAGTTATAAGAGCAGTCATGTCTGCAACTACCATAGATATATCAATAGATAAACCCATACACGCAATTTTGATGAAGTGTGATCGAAAAGAAGGTAAGGAACCTTAATTCATTGAACATATAAAAATTAAGAGCAGTATGTTCTTAAGAGTATTTTGTGTAGAAAGATTACAATTTGTATCTAAAAAATGTTATGATAATGAAAAAAAGAGAACAGTAATCTTAGAGTTATGTGTTTATTCAAAATGTAAGGCCTTGCTTGTGTATCTCAGTCTTTTTCTTCTTTATTTGTGAAGATGTTTTGTCGAATCGTAATCTTATACTCTGTTCATGCTGATGCATGTTGTTTACAGATAAAGTATTATTATTGTTGCTCTTTTACTGTATATGTAAATGTCCAGGATATGCAAGATAGATTTTGAAATATATCGGTACAGTTACATATACTAGTAGAATAAAATGGAAAATACTAAAGTTATTATCATTTGCTGACTTTACCCTTTGACATTATTGGGGGTTGGGAAAGGTAAAAAAAAAAGAAAACAATTTGACAATCAAGCTGATTATTCGTATCTTTAAATTACTTATTGGTCATTAAACTCAATTCGTTTCCCGATACATGCAAAACTTATACAGATATTTATACACTCTAGGCGTTCCAAAACTGTGCGTATGGCTATGTGTTTCTTTATTTTACATTGGCAAGATGTATAAGGAGAGGGTTGAGATTTCACGAAACATGTTAACACCGGCGCATTTTAATGCGCTGTCTTAAGTTAAAAGCCTCTTTGTCTTTGTTAGTTTTTTATGGTTTTTTTTCATTTAGTTCTTTATATGCTTTGGAGTTTAGTGTGAAGTCCATTTTCACTAAACTAGTACATAATTTTATCTAGGGGACAGCTGGGGACCACCTTCAGGTGCGGGATTTTCTCGCTGCACTGGATGCCCATTTGAAGACTTCGGTCGGTGTCTGCTCTTTGGTCGGGCTGTTGTTTCTTTGACGTATTCCACATTTCCATTCTCATTTTTATTCAAGCCAATACTAATTTTAACTAATGAAATGGCGTGAAGACCCTTTCTTAACATTTCGTTTGTCAACAAAGGTCTTGAAGTCATCAACTTGAGCAATATCTTTCATCAAAAATCAGTTCAATCGAAAATGTCTCCTTATTTTGAAGATTAGTCTGTACCAACTATTTCTTATATCTAGCCTAAACCAATTGCAATTAAAATGTATAATTACAGACGTGTGTTGCAGGATATCTATGAATGATTATATATACAGCCCCTGCACGATCGGCCTATTTATGTATGATCCGGCTGAATACTTTATTACTGGTTACATACAAACTGTCAAAACACTTCTCTACGAAATGTATTAACTAAAAAGTCCGAAATATCGTGAGCCTAAATCCATTAAGGTGGAAGTAAAACTTCTAAATACTAATTGGTTCAGTCGAGGATTTTGCAAGGTAATTGCTTTAAAGCAAGAAAAATGACACATCAATCTATAAAGACCTAAATCTTGTAAAACATGTGTCATACGTCCATGGCAAATATGTTGTTGTCCCCGCAGATAAAGCCCCAAATGATATCGTTATGTTATGTATTTATCACAAACTGCTTGGTGATTGAATAAGGTATTAACCGTTCAATTGAAATCTGAATGTATACATTGTACCCCAACGATTGGCACAAAGAGGAAACCCTTGACAATCAAAGGTCTGATCTTTAATACTTTGGTATTTCAGCTAAAGATGAAGAACTGGATCTTCCATCAACGTATTGGCTACCTAAACTAAGTGTCCTTACATAATGTCTTCCGATGCAATTGCTTCACGAAACCTCTTTCTGAAAAGACAATTAACAAAAATATCGACCTATGACCAAAATTCAAGATGAAAATTCCGCAATTAAAGGGAAAATCAAAAGCTCAAATACAACAAAAAAAACGAATGTATAATAACTGTCATATTCCTGAATTGGTACTGGCATTAAATTATTAACATCATTAATGTTATCAACTAATCAAGGCTTGGCTTCAACGTTGTTGCGTAACTACATATTCTAGAGGTGGCGTAAATTAAGTTGTGAATATTAAAAAAAAATCCAAAGATCTTTTACAGTTAATACAATCTAAGACTCTTGTATCTTGTAATAGTATTAATACATTTGATATTTCTACACTTTACATAAGTATTTTTAACTAAAAGACAAATATAATAAGTTGAAAATGGTTTGTTTCATATTCAAATTGAGCATCACAGTTAGGGTACCTTGTCTATGGGAGAAATATGTCCTATTTCTAAAAAATAATCTAATTCAAACAAAAAATTATTTGAACCTATTTTTATCGAGATACTTGAATTCATGATTGGCGACACATTTGTTACGTTTGGAAGACGTGCTTTTGAGCACACAATCGATTACCAAATTACCAAATTGTTTGCCCTTGCTATCTGTTTTTGACCTCATAGTGTCATAACTATAAAACACCAAACTAGATGTACCGACGGAATAAGAAAAACATTCCCTGGAAATATTGTAAATATAAGCACAGATTGTAATCGATTCTTTGAGGGTATTTTTGTTTTTTTTTAACCTTCAAAGTGTATGCTAGACAGAACGGTATTATAGTCGTCACTTATGAGTACTAATATTTTTGTAAATGCTAATTGTCTTTTTTCATTTTCAAACTTCCGACAAGCAAATGGTATATTATATTATAATTTTTAATTCAGCTAGTAGATGGTGTAGTTAAGACCTAACAAATATTAATCAAGAACTATGAAGGAAAAATAGATTGATTTGCAAAAAGAGAGGTCGACTACCCAAACGGGGTATTTATTTCACTAGTTAAACATAACGCCATACCAAAAGACGAAAAACGAGTTAACAACAACGACAGTCTTCAAAAAAAACACAAACAACTAAAGACTGACCAACACATTACACACCGGAATTATCTCTTGCACTCGAAAAGGGAGAACGCAGATCCTGCTTCACGAGTGGTGACCGTCTTGATGATCATGTAACTACAAAGTCGGTTGTTAGTTAGTTTAATTCAGTGATGTTACACTCTACGATAAGACGTCGAGTTACAAATATATAATAAGGAATATAATGAATCAATGTCAAAGAGACAACTGTCGAATAAAGTCTATGTGTCGCGGAGTTAAACAATATATATAATCAGAACCCATACCGTACCATCAGTTTTTCTATGCTTCAACAATATGCCAAGCAATTCAAACGTAACAAAGCATAACAAACGACCTGATTAATTTTAAAACAATAAATGGAAAACATATACATTTGTATGATTGACGGCAAACAACAACCACTTGAGACAGCACATATTGAGTGTGACATAGTTGCTGAGTGCTGACACATTCCATTGATTTGGACCGCTATGTAAATAAACTAATCATGATTATCAGAAATTAAAGTATGTACACCAGACGTGCGTTTCGTGTACAACAGACTTACCAAAAGACGATCGAAACAAAAAAGTTAAAAGGCCAATTAAAGTAAGAAGTTGAAGCACCACAACATAAGAACTATCAGTAAAATCAGTTGGAAATGTTTTGACTGATCATATTAACACAAAGCTCATACAGACAACTTACAACACAAGGCAAAAGACATAATGTTTTAATCTTAGGTACTGGCAGTTACTGAAAGCTTGTTTATAACAAATAACAACAAATAAATACAATACGTTCTCCAATACTAGGTTGGTCAACGCAGATGATGAACCACTTTGAGACACAATTCTAAGTAGCTTGAAGTCCATTTTGATATAATCAGCTTTTCCATGTTAGAAATAAGCTTCGAATTTCTACTATTTTGGCCACACGTATCTCCGAATAAATTGTCGATACGTGCATATAGTAAAGTAAAGTATGATATAGAAATTATGTTTCGGATAAACATAAACTAACATGTTAGAGTTTGCAAAAATGCATCGACACCTGACTATTATTGGTTATATCAAATGTTCTGCTGCCATCTAATTGAAGTATTTCCATAAATATAATCAAAATGATGCATTTTTAACTTTTCATCATTCTGGAATGACTTTGTTTGTGAAGGTGAAAATAGAACAAACTAAAAGTTTACTTTCACAATGTATTTTGTTTGTTTGTTTTAAATAGAACAGGCACATAACCCGTAAACGATATAAGGGGCTACTTTCATGATTCAATCAAACGAAAAATGTCGAGACAAAAAAAAAAGCAAAACAGGAAAGGGCAACCTGGTTATGATCTAAGTGAACCATTTATTTTCAGAACGAAATGTCCGTTTCACAGACGATATTTTCCTAATGTAATAACTACAATCAATTTTTGTTTTACGAAACTCTTTTTACTATTATAACCTACAGATCGCAAAACCTGTTTGGAAAAAAGTATTGTCCCATGCTGATGTGATAGGAAAAAAAGTAATGTCCCATGACCTCTATTCATTAAAAAAGTATGTGTCCCATGAATATCATGAATATATTGAGTGAATTAAAACATAATCTGTACCTTAAATAACGTAAAGCAACAATGTGTATTGTGATATAAATGTTTTTGACAATCATTTTAACATTTTGAGGATTCAAATTTCATTCATTCATGTAGTTAGAGACATATAATTAAAGGCATAAAATGCACTTTTTACGATTAGACAGATATATGTAACAATATGCAGCAAGTAAAGATCTTCAGTATTACTTGTTTCGATTTTTACAATAATTAAATTGTTTTGAAAACATACTAGATTTTGTACTATCTCAAAATTGAAAATGGTAAAAAAAAATGACATTTCAGCATGTTCAAACGACCAAAACATCAAACTATCAAAGATAAAAAAAAACCATGGTTATTAGCAAAATAAACATGATTAATAATCTTTACTCATACATATGAAACTTTGTAAAAATTGAAGTACCTATTACATGAAAATATTGTTATTTAATATGTTTCTGCAAAATATTATGAAAATATTAAATATAATCTCTAAATCTTGATGGCATTGAAATTCTGCGCCCTCTTGTTGTTTTAACATCTGGCACCACTGGGACATATTCGTCAGGGTCACTTTCTTCAGATATTTCTGATGAATCCAATTTCTCTAATTTAATATCATTGTCCTCATCAGAAGAAGTATCACCATCAGAATCAACTTCATCATTTTCCTCATTAGTATCATCATTAGAATCAAGTTCTCCATCATTTTTATCATACTCACAAGCTGTTTCACTAAATATAGTTTTACCTATGTGATGGGTGACAATTTCAATTTTGTCCCTTTTCAGTTTGTGTTTACCAAACTGATGACGTTCCATGTATTTGTCCAGAGCCTTAACAGACAATTTAGCTATGTGTCTCTCATCAAACAGCTGTTTCCAATTGTATTGTTCATAAGAACACACAATATCATCCATTTTTCTTTTTTGGAATATGAGTTGTCTTTTTTATTTATCATTCTTCAGGGTTTCTAGATGGTTGATGTATTTCCTGATTAGTGGTTCATTAACAATATATTTTAAGGAAAATGATTTTATTTCTTCTTCGGAAATAGACGATATTTTGTCTTCTGAAAATAGCTTTTTTTTAATTGCACTCTAGGTTGAAAATCATCAACATTTCTGGGCAAACCATCTTGTTTAAAATCTTGGGTTTCCTTATAAGGCATGTAGTGGAATGATGGAAGTTGTCCATAGTCCGGATAAGGTCTTTAAGATGGTTCAGAAGCTTTTTCTAGAAGTGGAGGGTTGTCAGTACAGAAATTGCACATCATACTTGCTTGAAAATACAATGTCATTTACGATATTCCAAAATCCTGGCACTTTTTTCTGATTTGCTTTCATTTAGCATTCTCTGTCTTGAAAGAACTTCTGGGCTGAAATAGAGAGACAATTCCTTGAAATTTGTTATTCTGAAATTAAATGCTAAAAAACAAAAGTAATCATCAAAGATCACACTCATTAAACTTTTAAACTTGTTGGCACCTAAATGTAGGCCACACGCATAAAATACATGTAAGATCGAAATGTTGAACTCAGTTTTAAAATATTGTATCCCCTACTGAAGTTCATCAATACTTAATATCAAGAACTTCTAATGTATAAATTGAATGATTTAACAGAAACAAACTGTTAGATTCTAGTAGATGTTTTTCCTCAATAGCGTTTTAATAGATTTCTAGAATAGCCATGCTAGTTGTACAACGTCGATTTTTGCAGCAATATATATTTTCCTGCCAAAATATATTGTTTTGTTGAGTAAAAGTATTAGGCTAGACAAAATAGATTTTTACCTCAAAAAATAAGAAACTGGCAAAAGTCTACCAAAATCAACCTTCGGGAACATTGAACATATGAATGTGAAAAAATAAACTTTCTAAAATAGTAGTCTATACCATAAGAAACAAAGATACACTTCATTTTTGTATATTTCAGATACCAGTAGAACATAATTTAATTGGGATTAAGTTGCAAAATTCATCATAATATTAACCTTATTCATGAAGTTATCTCCCCTTTTCAATGCAAAATCCCATATGAAATTTCTTTTGGCTCTCAGTTTTTTTTCCCCATTCATTATTTTGTGGTAGACTTTTTTCCTGTGTTTATTTATACAATGCCCCTCAGAATAAAATGTTGTTTGAATCTGTTGCAATTATTTTGAGGTTTGGGTCATATTTTATCTAAAATATCATATTATTACTAACCAGACTTTGGAGTTACATGGGCTATCATAAAATCTCCACCAGGACGTTTCTGATCGTCCACTCTTAATTTAACTTCTTCTGCCACAGACCACACATTTTTTTCCATGATCATTTCCTTGTGCATCTTAATGTCTTCAATGGTCATATCTTTGATTTCTTCTTCCGTCATTCCATCAAATTCCTTGAATCTTTGCCATGTAAATGTGCTTCCATCTACCAATGCATCTCCTATAAAAATTGTGTTGAAAAATATTATACGCAACAAAATGTAGTTACACATGAAGTTTGTGATACAATTTTTTCCGTATTAATAAATAAAAATATGGTTGGTACAAAAAACTGATACAATGAAATACTAAATATGTTATCTGATATACAGAAAGTGATTTATATAGTTACAATTAGATGTTGTTTTATATCTAGAGAAGTTAAAGCTGCATTAGTGACGAAATTAGTTACCCTCGATATCTTTGATGACTGTATTCTAGCTAACGGAATTATTATTACAAAGATAGACACCAATTAATCACGAAAACTTGCACGGTCATGAAAATACTCAAGTTTCAAGATATTTTTTTAGATAAAAAATCCATGAATGCATCAGATATGTAAATGCTATCACTAAACAATGTATATAGGTACCTATAGCACTGTTTGTTCTTTCAACTTTATTTTGAGCTGAATCTCCTCTTGCACGATGGATTCGAAGTCTGCAGTCAGATGAATGTATTCTGGCTATCTCTGCCATTCTTAACCTCACTTCTAGATTACTGGATCCAACTCCCGGTCCAGCATCTGTAAGCTCTGTAATTACTTTCTTCATTTGTGGTAAACCATAGCTGTCCACTAATAGAATGATTTCGTTGCAATTCTTCAACAGTATGTTGTATAAAGATGATTGTAAATCAGACTGGAGATTGCATTACCAAGTTTGTCCCTAATAGTTTTACAAACAGCTAAACAATTGTTAAGTTTTTCCATTAATGAATGTAACCTCAATTTCTCTTCTTCTAGGCATGTTACAGTATCTATCAACTTTAACCTGTATAATATAATCTTACAAGGGTATATGTTTCATCGTCTTACATACGACTATGATGCTTACGATAATTAGGTCTAATATTGTATACACCAGTTATTCATCGATCAGTCAAGTTCCCGTAAAATTGTAACTCCACAGTTGCATGTACTGTATATCTGACCAAGGTGTTCCAGTATACTATATCCTGTTAATTTCATCAAAAGAATGACTACAGCTGTAAATTCATTTATTGTATTTTAATTTAAAATTCAATAGCACTATAATTTTGTAGCTGTCAAGTATAAATGTATTTTTTTATCTTTCAAAATTATTTTTGAAAGGTGGGTCACGCCACCATTTTGTGCAGCAATGTAAAAGGTCACTCCTCTTGAACACAAGATTATCAAAATTATTGAACTGGTCGATACAAAAAATATTGTACTTACCTTTTGCAAATATGAATAGATAAACTACCGCAAATAATCCAGCGGCAAATGAGAAAAACATGGCAAAACTATCTAGATCATGAGGACCTGCATAAATAATATGGTTTAAGTGTTCAATTAGGGTGAAAACTTTCAACTCTTAAGAGAAGTGAAAATTTACATGACCTTACATAATAAAGTTCCTGAATTGAAAATAGGTTAAGAATCGATGCAAGATGCAAATTTTATTACTAGTTGTCGAAAAATTACCATTTCAAGATGTTACTGGAATATTTTTGTTTATGAGTGACACATTTTTGATCGAAAAGTGATTGTAATAAAGTATATGTTATGTGTTGTATTATTAAATCTATTCACTTGTGCAAAGCATTTGTTTTCCAGATGTTCATTTAAAATGATTTTATATATGTTATAGTTAAATGAGGGTCTAGAAAAAATATACTATTTTGTCCATATTGGTGTAAATGTCAAATGTGAATTCAATACATATGTTGTAAAGAATTGATATGTTATCATCGTTTACTCCTTATACATCTATTGGTGTTATTTGTATAGCGAATTTATGAATGAATTGAAAATTCTTTTCTAGAGTGTGTAGTCGGATTTATCCATATATCGATCGGAAAAAATTTATAAAAATCTTGTTTTAAAATAAATTCATTGGCATTTCTGAAAATCTAATATAAAGATATACAGATACATGTATAAACGTTCAAAACAAACACAACCACCATGTTTTCTGAGATCAAAACGAATTCGACATTCCTCATTAATCGTTTCACGAAAAGCATGAATAGATACCCAATATTCTATGTTTTTCTAGTATAGATAGGACGGATAACGTTTTCAGCAGTCGATAAGAGTTGATCTGTTACATGTATATTAAACGTATAAATGTCAAACACACTTTTCTTTGTCCAGAAAAAATCTAGTGACATGAATATTTTGAACGGTATAAAGCCTAAACTTATATCAGCTATGTTATGCAAACATTATACGTCAGGCTTATCATTTTAAATCGATACAGAGTTACAACTATTTGAGATAACAATATAGATTTTTTCCTTTTGATAACATGTTGGATTTTGTTGACGCATTTTATCGGCATGGGATACAACAGACAGACTTTTAGTTAAAAGTTCAGATTTCGATGTACAGGTAAGACGAATTTCGTCATTTGTGGCAATAGTGCATCGGTGATTAACGTCCATAGGAAAATATAACATCAATATCAAAGCGAAAAGATGTTCATGAGATATGTCCATGAATAATGCAGTTGATGGTTCCCCCTACCCCGAGTTTATCACCATAGCAGTAGTCAGCACCTCTGTGTTGACATGATTAAGCGTTGAAATAGTCAAAATTATCAAATAAAATAGAAAAAAACCACATGAAATGTGTAAAAGAGACAACAACTCGAGAAAAGAGTAGACACGGTTTAAAGTCACAATGGGTGTTTCAATGTTTACAACACTTTAAATTAAAATGTTTTCCCAACTACGGTTAAGATCATTATTTCTTTTGCAAGGAAACAAAAATATTAACATGATATATAATCGTTAAAATGTATTAATAGATATAAGAAGATGTGGTATGAGTACCAATACGACAACTCTGCATGCAAGTAACAATTTATAAAATTAAACCATTATAGATGAAAGTACGGTCTTCAACACGGGGTCTTGGCTTACACTTAACAGTAAGGTATAAAGGGCCCCAACACATTACTAGTGTAAATATATTCAAACGGGAAAACCAACGGTATAATCTATATACAAAACAAGAAACGGTAAACACTTATGAACCACATCAATAAACGATATTTTCTGGACATCGTATCAATGTATATAAAACTATTTTCGTGACGTCATTCTATCCATGTACCGTGGGTTCTTTTTTTTATTTGAATCGGCTAATACACTGATTTCTGCTCACTTAAAGAATCAATTAAAACACGTTTCTTCATTGGGAATTAAACCCATCCTTTAAAAATGTTATGTGCGACTGACATCAAAATATCGACGAAACATCTTGGCTTCCAATGGATTGAAATTTGGATGTCTATTTTTTTTATAAATACGCATATGATACACAAATTTGGATATGTCTAATTTTGTAAACACGGATACTATTCACATGGCTGATAAATTAAAGACAGACGTGTGGTTTTATATTAGTATTTCTTTAAAAAAAAAAAATTATAAACATTGATTTACTAATGCATCGTTCATGTCGTTGGTCATGATTACATGGTTATTTAAATTCACTTACCATACTATCTAATTAAGAAAAGACTTGAATTTTGAAAATACATTTAAACAATAGTTTAAGTTGAAAGACAAGGGATAAACGTTGATTCTTGAATAAAATAAAACATTCACCCTCCGTGCTCATGGTTTCGTTTTCAAGAATCAAAGCTTGTCATAGCATCTAAAATACGGAAAATATATTAGAATACATGTATGCTTTAAATTTATCAATATCAATAGCAATGTAACCACCGATAAAACTGTAATTAAAGATCTTCTATAATTTTTATCTCAATATTATGTCACAGTTAGGTCATACTGGTACAACTATTATGACAACGGAAACACTTTACACTTGAATGTAAAACATTCTTATCAATATTATGTCATTGATGTTTAACCGATGGGACTTTTTGAATTAAAAATCAATATTCTTTCATTCAGGGGTAGAAATTAAGTTCGTATTTCTTTTAATAAAACTAGAACACAACCGCGAAATCGCGGGCATTATAGCTTGTGAGACTTTGTGTCTGGAGAATTTTCAGTAAAAGATTTCATATCTCGAAAATTTCAAAACAGGTATCTAAATTCATAGGGAACAGTTTCAGCCCTCTCCCTTGTTTCCAAAGTTCGTTATTTTTTTCTTTTAAATTCCATTATTTTCGCGTTTCTGTATACTATGAACATACGTATACTATAAATAAAGTGTATTTGCTATTAACTATGAATTTCTTCCCTTAGACGATCACTGCTATATTATTTGGAGAGTCTCTATCAACGCAATAATTATTGTCCTGTCCTCGAGTACTCTTATGAAATTCCTGTTCAAGTTTAAACCCGCAAGCCCTGTATGACTTACATTTATTGAAAGCGAAATTGCGGACATTGTTTAGCTTTGTTGAAAGTACGTTAACTATTTTAGGCTGATTTTTTGTAAAAAAATATACCTGGAGAATTTAAGGAAATGATATCAAAAGTTATATAGGTACATGCAGACAGAGTGGACAATATTTCTTAGCCCTCTCTTTTTTCAAAGTCCGTTATTATTTTGTTTTCTGTTATATTCCATTATTTTCGCATTTCTGTATACTTTGAACATGTATCTATATTATAGATATGAAAGTGTATTTAATTTTCTATTAACTATTTATTCTATAAATTGTCTTCTCAATGGCGATCACTGCTATATTATTAAGGGAGTCTCTATATATTATAGTAGTATATTAATCATAGTATACATGGGGAAAATGCAGATAAACGTGAAAATAATTGTCTTATCCCCGTCCGAATACTTATGAAAATTGTGTGTAAGTAAAACCGAGATATAATAGTAGTGGTTTTTACGATTTAAAAACCACGACATGGACAACGCCCTGATTGTCTTATTTATTTATCATTTTTTTTTATCTATCATACGATTGGTTATGAAGGTAAAAACCGGTAGTCATGTCTGGCTTAAAGATCGGACTTTTAAGTCGGTTTGATGAGGCTATATTTTATAGAGAGTCTCTATATATTATAATAGTATACTAATCATAGTATACATGCAAATTAACGCAAAAATAATTGTCCTTTCCCCGTCCGAGAACTGATGAAAATTATGTGTAACTTACAACTAAAGTATTATAGTAATGGTTCTTACGATATAAACACCACGACATGGACAATGCTCTGATTGGCTTGTTTATTTTTCATTTTTGTCATCTATCATACGATTGGTTTTCAATATTAAAACCGGAAGTCATGTGTGACATGAAAGTCGGTTTGATGACGGAAGCAATATTCGGACGACTTAATTTTCGTTTTTCTCCCAAAATAACCCAAACTGAATAGTCATAAGAATGGATGATAAGTGCGACTATGCATGGTACCTTTAGAACACAGAAGTATGATGATTAATTTATTGTGGAAAGAAGAAAAGCGACACACAAAATGAGGTCTTCTCGTTTAATAGTATAGATACATGCGGCGCCATTGTTTGCATCTAGCTTTACTTTGCCAAGTGTATAAAATGCCCTGTACGTATTGTTATACTGCTGTCAATGATATATAATTGTTTAGGAAACTATAAAAGAAAAATCTTACGTGAATTTGATTTATAATCATGTCGGTTGTCTTAAAGTATAGTCTAATATTAGTTTTTCCCGACAAAAGATTTTGATGGTCGATTTCGCCTTTCAGTTTTCAGTTTTTTGTCATTTTTTAGATATGTTGTTCCGAATAGAAAAAAATAATGTATGTGAAGTTTGCGCGGGTTCGTTATTCGATATTCAATATTCAATATCCAACCAACTGCTAAAGTAGTTTCATATTTGTTTTTATGTAATATATAATAAGAAACCAACAAAAATGTATTTGTATACATAATATTTAAAAAACGAAAACAAAAACAGATCCCTCTAGAAACATTACGAAATATAGATATAAATATTTATGGAAAGCCCTCCAAACCGAAATATAAATTATATAGAAAGATATGGTACCGGTAATCAATGTTTTAACTAACAAATGTAAAGATTTCAATAAATATATATATACCTGAAAAAATAGTACTTTTGCAAAAGTAGCGGTATAGAACATTTTTACAGCTTTGCATATATGCTGTTTTCCTTCTTAAAATACATTTCCTTGTTTGTACTTCTTCATTTTCCTTCTTGCTGTCGTTTGTTATTGATCTGGGGGTTACATACAACCTTTGAAATTGCTGCCCTTTACATACATATTTACCTGTCTATATTTATATATTTATCTCGAGTTACCCTGTGACTTGTCTTATATATGTATTGTGTCCGTAAATGAAGTCTACTTTTTTATGATAGCATGTTTTGCTTTTTCATCTTCGCTATAATCTATTACGTATTTCTATTACCACGAGTTGTCTTGCAACGATACAGCATATTCAACACACAGCAAAATGGGGGTCTTGAACTTAAAAGTGAAGTATGATTCTTTGTTCTTTGCAGGCAACATTACAATCAATTCTCCCTTTATTTTTTTTAGAAAAAAACTTGCAGAGATTTGTTTATCAATGATACACCATATCTTGTTTCAATTACATTTTGTAAATGTGCTGTTTTTTTAGTAATTTACAAAGAGTTGTTTTAAATTTTTACAACGCTGGGTGGATACCGTTGCTGGTAGACTTTTAATCCCCGAAATTATTAACAACTTAATACATGTAGTCAATACTTTGGTACTGATACAATTCAAAACAAATCTTTCTTTAATTGGCTTTTTATAAATTTATAAACTACTTGGAAACTAATGTTGCTTTCTCAGAGAATGTTATCTAATATAGATTTGACTATGATTTGTAGGTCCTTTGTGTCACGTGTATAGCTCTCCAATTGTCATTCTTATAAATTCTTGGTTTGCATATATTAGGCGGATGTGGACGTTTCTAATTATATATTTATTACGGTAAACGCTTCTGATGACTACAAAGTAGTAAGTGTTGTTTTCATTATTTTTGTTCTGTGATGTTCTTAATTGCGATTAAGAAACACAATACGATTTAAATAGCAAAACTGCAAGTAAATCTAACATGAGCGTACTTTTCCCGTTTTTTAGATCTAGTGTAGGAAAAGGGTTATGAATACAGGAAAATAGTCATGTGGCTGATAAAGTTTTTTTCCTTCGGGTTATGTAACTTAAATATTGAGCAATACAAATGACAATACGCAAATTTGAAATTGTGAATATATTAAACACTACCACAACTCATACTCTAGATTGTCTTTAAAACTATATAAAATTAGTATTGAAAATAATGTATCTGTCATTGCGATGTCTTATGAATTGAATGTTGAAGCTTCAAAGAAAAATGACGGTCTTCAAGGCCGATTTTATTTTTGCATTTATTTGGGAATCTCGTATGCTTTATGTATAAGCATTTTTCAATTTTATCTCTACCATTAAACAAATTTTATGAAATCTCCAAAAGGTTTGAATTCTATCTTTGATTACCTTCAATTTAACTTTTTGGAACGTGTAATAAACGTGCTTAACAAATTTTTCTCCGCTGATAGATTGTTCTTTTGTTGTTGTTTTTAATACATTTGACAATCTGCTTTGAATGGCATGGATTGTTTGATATGTCTTTATTACAGCTTTTGTTCGTTTTATTTTTTAGTCGGTATGAACGCATTATATTTAAGTTGCTGTCAGAACTGCAACAGTGATATATCTCAGAGTCAAAGATTTTGCGACAATTGTGGACACCGAAATAACCATAGCATTGACAAAGGATCATTATGCACAGGAAAAATAGATGGGTCTCCTTGTTATAATGTAATTAACTCAAGAATCAAATTCTGTGGCAGTTGTGGGACAAAAAATGATAAATATATACCAGGTAACAAAAAATCAAGAAGTATGATCTCTAGCGCTTTGAAACCTTTATCATGTTTATATTATAATGTCCTTTCATTGAGAATAAGCATGATGACTGTTTTCCAATTGTAGTAGTCCTTCTTTAAGTTATAACATCACCAAATGCAACTAATCACTGGACATATACTTTGAGGAAAAGCAACACATGTGCGAAGTGGAGCAGAAAATTATTGCCCGCTTACATCCTAGTCCATTTAAATTATCAAATGACACTTTTATATCTTTCCGCATTCAGTTTCAGCTCGGATAAGCTACCGAAACTATTGGTACACTTTTTGGAATACTGTCTCAATTATTAAAATATTGAAATTACTTTAACCTTTATCTGATATCGTAATTATTTTTCTTAATTAAATGAGACTTTCATATCTTTCCGCATTCAGTTTTAGCTCGTAGTAATTTATCATATTCTGATTATAAGTAGTTATATCTAAAAGTGTCAAATTTTCCGGCGATTTAATAAACATACGTTATTTCAAATTGAAAATAAATAAAGAAAACTAAACAAGTACTGCAAGTCTGAGAAAACGGATAACATCAAAACGAAAAGCCAACATACTTAAGTAATACAAAACGTTAAAAGAAAGCTAAATATCTGTCCCCACAAAAACCCGGAGGTGATACTTGATACGTATGGATACACAGTATATGCAAAACTAATGTTACTTTTGTTTATAGTTCAAAGTAAACAATACGCTATTAAGTAATGTAGTATTATTGATGTCATTATTAAGTAAAAGATAACGGAATATTAGTTAAGGCAAGTTGAACGATACTATAAATATATATATCACATCATAAAGTAATTTTGATGTAAATCATCTTCTGATTTGCCAAAAGTTGTTTTGTCTATTAGATAATAAACATAATTTTGTCATGTGACTTCGAGGTCATCAATGTTTTTTTATGATTTACTTCTTAAAAATAGAGGTTAAATCAATTGACAAGGAACGACTGTAATATATTTTCTGTCTAATTGAAATAACAAAAACTAAAATTGTTTTGAACAATGAAGTAGGTTATCAAAAAATTTTAATATAATTTTTTCATAGACTGACAAGTAAGATCACAAAAGTACCAAACTTCACAGTCCCTAATCAAATTACAAAATTAAAAGCTTTAACTCATCAAACGAATAAATAACAACTATCATATCCCTGACTTGGTAGAGGCATTTGCTAGAAAATGGTGAATTAAACCTGGTTTTATACCTATCTTAATCTCTCACTTGGATGATAGTCGCTTCAAATTCCATTATATTGACAACGATGCGTGAACAAAACAAACAGACATAATAGGTAAACATGTCAAAAAATAGAGGTACAGCAATCAACATTATGTTATCATCTTAATCACTATAAAAACAAACAAGTGTATTAAAGAAGCACAAAAAGGTAAACATCAAATTTAACAACCCCATTTTTGCTTTTTTTTATTCCACGATTTCATTTATCTATGTGAAATATACCCATAAGGGATTGAAAGGTTATACTGGGACCGAATCATTACCCTGATAGACACATAGTTAGATTAACATTGACTCTGACAGAGAATCACTGTCATTCCTCAAATAATAACCCGATATTGTACTCAGAATTTTACATTTCTATAATCATTTTATTTTCTGGTGGGTAGTCATTTTCAGAATTTTGCTTCATTTTGCTACTTAATTTGCTGATTTGCTGATGTACAAACATATCTATACCAACCTACCAATACTAAAAAGACTCAGAGAAAAATAATTAAAAGCGCTACATCATGTACATGGAAACCAAATGATCTGAACATTGCATAATCTCGATGAGAGTATTATCAAAAGAGTTGTAGTAATTCATAAACCTATTTATACTCAGCAGATATTTTCACCGGTTTTTCCAACTTCTGTATTTATTTCACACGGATATATTCCGTCCAATTAAAACCTTTATTAGCTTTTACTATGAGATATGAATTCTAGATACCACTATCAGAAAGACGACCATCATCAGCGATAACAGTTTACATAGTGAACATGGTGCTGACACAGAAGACAAATGGGAACCTCATGATATAGACTCTGATATTGCCGATGGTAATACACATATTTTGAGATAAGTTATCTCATATTTATTGTAAATTTGCACAGATTTCCTTTTGACATCCGGATAATCCAAATTATAAGAAAATGTTTTAGTGGTAACCAAACCAATTCATTGGTGACGCAAAGTGTGGTTCATGCAAATATAAATGTAAAAAAATCAGCATTGAATGATAAGATTAATTTTAAATCATACTGATAAAGGATATATCTTATCGAAACTATTTTTCCAGTCTTGTATTTATTTGTTTTACTTATTCATTTGTTATATTTACCTAAATAAGTTAGTTATTGAGTTTCATAACGACCCAACCCCAAGTGAGTATGTTATTGAATGTATCGTTCGTTACTTTTAAGTCTGTTTCAGTGAGAACGCTGTATTCTTATTCGTCTTAACTTTGCAGTGTTTTTACTTTTAATGCGTTTGAAAACGCTTTTGCTTCGTTTCCTCGTCATTATACACACCTTTATGATGAGGTTTATAAATAGGAAGATGTAATGTGAAAACCAATTTTGTCAATTTCAAACATTCAATTAATACACGCTTTGTGTAAAGAGCTGATTTGTCATTACTAGTTATTAAAACCCACTATGAGCTTTCACAGTATACTAACATGTTTTCCAGATTCTTCTAGCAAAATTGACGTAACATTAAATACCAGTTTGAATAGTGCAAATGATGTTAATCAAGAAGATAAGTGGGAACCACAGACTACTGAAAAGGGTAAATATCATATTGTTGTTTAGGACGGCTGCTCACTGTTTGAAGAATTATCAAGCACATCGGCAATATCAAGCATTTTTTCGGTCGTTTTGACTATTTAGAATAGAAATGCGTAAGGTTTCCGTGGAACCCAATGTGTTGCTTACTTCATGAAAACATGCTTTAACAAATTTAACTGCAGATTGTAAGTCATGTTATCTATAAAAAAAAATAGTTCATTTATCAGTAATATATGATTACCAGGACACAACTGTATGCATATATATATACATGTTGCATTCAGATAGTTTTAATCTGTTATACTCTGATTTAATTTTGTTATGCACACACGAAGGGTTTTTAAAAAGGTGTGCGCCCCGCCAAATTTTTTTTACAAAAAACTTTGTGCCCCGCTCATTAATTGCATGAAAAAAGTGTTTGCCCCGTCCATGTTTGCACCGGCCCAACCCTTAGATAGATTTTGCACAGTCCCTTAATACGTACACTCAATCCATCAACACACAAACCGCTTGGAGATGACAAAAGGGAGAATCCAGTATGATAATCAATGTCTCTCGGATAGACATGTGCTGACCTTATTATACATAAAGAAAAAGATTATGGTTAAATTATAAGATTATTTTCTGATTTCCAGGCCTTTCTTCTAAATCGGATATACAGACTGTTGACAATGCGCGAAGTGAGCATGTCAGAAGTTCGAGGATCTTGCCTTTTATAATTCGTCTTTATTGTTTGTCTTTGCCGTGGTGTTGTCATTATCTGAATTTTCATTTGTCAAAAGAGAACCAAGCGAATATTTAACACCACTAAATATATCAACAGATGCGATAATTTGATTTGACAGGTTATTTTTTCATTATTGATGATGTTGAAAATCGTTTTGAAGGTAAAACAAAAACAAGATATAAAGCGAAGGAACGAATCATTTCAAGAACAAGAGACGTTTACCTATGAATGTTAGCATTTACATACAGCCATTTTCATTTGAGTCCTGAAATTAGGTGCCTCTTGTTTCGTAATAACCAGTAACGCTTGCATTCAGTATACGAGAAGATATTGGCAATATGTAAAACATTTCCATCAATCAACATACAAAAAAAAAATGTTTGAGATGACACATGGGAACAATTAGCATTTATTGACAAGTTATCAATAGTGCAGCACATTTATAAATCCGACAAAAAACCTAAAACAGAAATATTTGGTTAATCAATGACCCTAGCATAAACATAATCAGACCTTATTATACATACGGGTATATCATAAAACTACAGAGATTTCTCTCATATGCAGGCTCTAAATCGAATATACAGACTGAAAAAATTGTGCTAAGTGAGCAGGACGGGAAACAGGAGTTAGGGGATACAGGCATCTCTATTGAAAATGGTAATAAAGAATTCTTTAAATCATATGCAGGATCTGGATCTTTGCGCTGATGTACAGGAGAATTACAATAATGTTCTAAGTAAAAAGTCTCATTTTGTAAAACTGCAAAAAATCAAGGTTTGAAAACATGCACTATATCAACTGTCGCTGTTGTTTGTATGAACATTGAAAGAATAAATAAATCGTCGATGTTATCTGTATGATAAAAGTCGTATTTCAATGCATTTTCTTATAAATGAGAAGTAAAAGAAACAATAGGAACCCCGTGAATACATGAATATAACATAATGGATTATTCTATTTATTTTTTTATTATTATTATTTAGAAGTAAGACACTTACACGAGATGTAAAAAAATAAGAAACTAACATGAAATGGCAACACGTAAACTATTTCAATCCAGCCACAAACCAGATGCGAGATACACTGGGGAGAATAATTAAAAACTGATAAGTTCTCAACAGTTGGACGGCAAACGCCTGAATCTGACAGATAAAGGTCAACTTGTCGACACTAAAAGGACCCGTATGTAAAATGTTTACGCCCACAAACAGCGCCCCCTATATTTTTTTCTACGGCATCTTTGAGAACGATGTAGTAAATTAAAACATTAAATTAACTAAAACATAGAAAAGTTAGTGTAAAAAACCAATTGAAAGATATATTTGCAGATGACTGGTTATGCATGATACGCTGGCAATGTGCGCAATGTCCTTTAATCCAAGATTGAAAATTAGTTTGTTTCCTACGTCAAAATGGCGGATTTCAATGTTTACATTTTTTCCTCTATTTATAATCTGACACAATTTCGTATCCAATCATTTATTAGCAATTTTATTATTGATCTTTGAAGATCATCCAATCACATTTACCGTTAGAAAGTGGCTACACGTTACCAGCCATCGTTACAAAGTAGCCATGTGTTTTGTGGGGATACCTTGGGAATGTTGTGTATTCAAAAGTTACGGTAAAAATCAATGGTTTCTTCATTAAATTTCCATGCAATTCACAAGTCATAACAGCAAATCCATTCTTAACAGACCTCATAAGGTAAACAGACATATTCAACTGTCTGCTTTAACAAAAAAAAAAACGTGTAAATAAGCCTGATGGGTCGTTTTGAATTCAAGCACAGCAGACAAACACGTGGTAGATTCTTTATGTTTGATAGTGTGTTTACCTTAATTGCACGTTGATGTTACTATATACTTACAACCTTTATCGTGTTATACTTTCAATTGTTATATAATACATCTTGCCTAAGAAACACGTCTAGCTAGGTGCAACGACTTCCTTTACTAGGACTTTAAATAATGAGGGTGTAATGATGTTTACAAATTACCATATTTACATTACAGCATTTTTTTTTTTTTTTGCATTTGATATATTTCATATACATGTACATTTTATGTACACAAAGAACAATAGAGTAAATGAACATACATGGGTTTAATTTCCACCCTAGGTATACATTTTGACACTCATTATAGGTTGGAACAAATAGAGCAGATTGCAATTGACAATAATGTATTGTCTAAAATGCTGATTGATGGGGTCAAGTCCTCAACATCATTTTTTCTAAGTATACAGCAGCTCCTATAAGGATTAGTAAGGGAATACTTTACATATAGTCCAGTGGCTTAGTACTGTCTTTTTTGTCTCTGATATTTCCTTATTTATATTATCATTTCTATTATTCATGTAGTAAGACAAAAGCTATTGTTACTCTTATATTCTCTTATATTCCTCATTTGCCTGAAAACAATGGAATATATTCATTGTTGATGTATGTAAAGTGACTTGTAATTTAACTGTCACTGCTAACAGACACTTGGACTTTGGTGATAAGTTTCTAGACTGTTATCTCATTGGTAATTATACCATATATATTTAAATGTCAGTTTCCCCTTTATAACTTTTTAAGAAAAGAATTTAATGATAATACAATAATAATTTGTAAAAATGTTGAAAAGTTAAGCACAAGTGCCAAATGTAATTGGCTTTTTATTCAAGAAAACCTAGAGGTATTGACAAGTGTTGCAATTTAAATAAATTTTATGAGCTCAGAAAACTATCAATAAACATTGATAAAGTGCAGATATTGTTTTAATTAAGACTGAGAATATTTGCCTGTTAATACATGTAGAATATATAATTGTTATGCCTTTTTTTATAATATAAGTGTGGCTCTGATCTGGCTCTGGTTTAATATCTAAGAATGGATTTGGTTAAATTCATATTTATCTGATTTATATCAACATTATTGTGTCAATTATAAAAATCATTGCAATACATTACTTTGCTCTTCATGGGCCCTTTAATTGGAATAACATGTCTTATCTTATACCACATCTCTTTATTTTAGTACTGCCAGGTTAACTTTTAAAAGCATTTAAAGTAAGTGAGATGTTGACAAGCTTAGTCAATGATCATGATGATTGTAAATCCAGATAATATCATGAGATTTTTTTTTATAAAAGTAAATAATGAGATTAAATTGATTATCTCAATTCTAAGAACTGAAATTCTGATTTGATACTATGAGATTATTTCTGATATCAGAATAATAAATATCTCATTGTTGTCCTTTTAAAAAAAAAATTCTGAACATACTGTATTTAGGTGAGTTTTGTTTTTGTCTGAGACTACTTTAACATGGGAAGTGACCAATCTCTATGTTATTCATTGTAGTAGTCTCAGGTTTTTGTTTTTGTAGTTCAATTGACTATGCATTTTAGGGCAGGAAAATATGAATTTGGATTAAATTTGAAGTTGATTCAGTATATTTTATGACATAATACCACTATTTTATTTTAACAAAGCATTTTCAAACTTTATTTACTGGTCAGCTTAGCTTATTATTCAATCAATAATTTAATTGAAAGGACTCAACAGTTGGTTAATTGCAGGACTTTTTGAATTGAAATGTAAGAAGGAAAAAAAAAATAAAGTAAAACTTGAAATAATACAAATAATAGGAATTATGAGATCTACATGATCTCAGATTGCAATACAGCTTTTTTTCAGTTATCTTTGTGTTGATTATTATGTTTTAAATCCCTTTCTGGTTCTTTGGGTGTTCAGATTTTTTTCTCTTGATTAATGCAAGCTATAGAACTTGTACATCTTATATAGTTTCTTATCTCAGGGTGAATCCAGACAATTTTAAACATGGGTGGTGGTATTCTCAACCAAGGATAAAAAGGAGGGTTCCAACTATATGATCCCATTCAAATGCATTAATATTCCATAAAAAGAGGAGGTTCCAATCTCCAGACCCCTGGGATCCACCACTGTATCTTAAAGCAGGTATGATAAAACAAAAATTGTACATGTACAAATGTACTTCTGTCCACTGCAAATTGATTTTATTTTCATTCAATGGTAATGTTCACAACTTTGAAGACCATATTTCCTTTTTTCCATATTTTTGTTTTAATGTAATGAAAATTTCAATTCTATTGTAACACAGGTTCTGCTGACAAATGACTGATAAACCCTTCTTGTATCCTTCTATCTACCAAAAGGTGTTTGAGAATATACAATAAGTCCAAGTTTCAGAGAAAAGTCAGTTAAATGTATAATTTTCTTCTTTGGAAGTGTTCAATAACCTGTAAGTATTTGAACAAAATGTCATATTCAACCTTTCCATGACTATTTTAATGTTACAACAGTAGAGGAACATGGAATATTGAAAAGTTATTCCAGAAGTCGTCTAAATATATCTGCAATCATTAATTTTACTCGAATTTACTGTTGTGAACTTGCAATATCCAACGATGCACGTACCGAGTTATCTCCCTTTGATCTTCGCTTCGCCACGAATAAGCTGACACAATTGCGTATCCGGGGTTTTTGTGATCTGATAGAGTGAATAGGGAACCAAAAAATGGTTTTACTTCATATTGTATACCCCTCAACACGTTACCAAACCTATTTAAGGAATTATTAAGGATTTTCCGTGGACCTACGCAAATTTTCAGAAAAAAAGTTTCACTTCACTCGTGAATTTATAACATTTTAACAACACTTTTTAATAATAATTATATATAATAAGGAAGCTAATTCAATCTAGAATTGACCACTTTGGTTTTAATTAATGTACGTGTACAAATAAGTCAATACGAGTCCAAAAACCACGAGGCATGCACGTTTACTAAAAAATCGTAAATTCCGACCTTTTATCACGTAACCAATGTCTTGACTTTAGAAGCCATTAAAACGTTTGCCGTCCAACTGTCAATTGACCCGCATATTTTGATTTCAATAAAATATTTCAAAATAGAAACCATTGGTTAATTAATGTTCCTAACATGAATATGTGCAGTCCTTATTATACATCAAGATTATCATACAATTTTAAAGATTTCTATGATTTCCAGCCCCTCCTTCTAAAACGGATATACATGCTGATAAAAATGTACAAGGTGCGCATGATGAAATACTCGAACCAGCAGACACAAAAACCTCTGTTGAAAATGATAGTTTTAAAATTATTCAAATTTAACACATGATATATACGCATTGCGCTGATGTAAAGAAGCTTTACGATAATCTACGATAATCTATTAAAGAATTAAATATTAAAACTCACATCATACTTTTACATTTAACTAAACAAAAATAATAACAAAACTATCGAACTTGACTGTTTATTTTAAACGAAACTACAGAGTAATAAAACAGCAAAAATATAAACGTTATATATTAACCGTCGTTGTTGTTCGTATTGGCTAAATAAGGATAAATAAATCGTCCATATTATCATTCTCATGAAAGTAAAACTTCTATGCAATGACCATTTCGATGAAGAAAAAACACCGCCAATCATATCCTCACATGCGATTTTTTTTAATAATAAAGTTGGTAACCATTTGAAGATAAAAACAAAGACGAGATATAAAGACAATGAAAATGAAGACATTCAAGAACATAAGACGTGTAATGCATGTAGGTCAAGACATTGTCAATACGTAACATATTTCAATCAATCAACACACAAACAGAACAGAGATGACACAGGGAAGATTCATTATTAATTGACAAATTATCAGTATTCCAGTATATTTCTTTATCCAACAAATAAAAAAAAAACATTGGTTAATCAAGGCCCTAAAATGAACATCTAATAACCTATTTTTACAGAAAGATTTTTAATGAAATTTTTAGATTTTTTCTAATTCAAGGTCTTTTCCTTAAAAGGATATACAGGCAGATGAAAAATGTGCTTTTTCTTTGAGTCCTAATTTCAGGCGCCTCTATTTGTAATTACAAATAACGCATTCAATTACGACAAGATATTGGCTATCCATCGACACAAAAAAATTAGATAGAGATGACACATTGTAAAACCATTATTAATTGACAAACGATCAATTATCCATTATATTTGTGAATCCAACATTTTTTTTAATAGAAACCTTTGGCTAATCAAAGTACCTAACATAAATAGTTATCAAAGATACCCGGAATCATTTGCAGACCTTTTTATACATCAAAACTATCATAAAATTTTGAAGATTTCTCTGATTTACAGGCTTTTCTTCTTATAAAAGGGATATACAGACAAACGAAAATGTGCTGAGTGAGCATGACGGAAAACAGGATCATGGGGATACAGACATTCATATTGAAAATGGTAATTTTAAGTTCTATGCTCGATTTTGTTTATGCACTGATGTAAAGGAGTATTACGATAGTCTACTAAGTTATTAGTTAGTAGATATAAATCTCTTATTTTGAAACCATCATACTTTTAAAAAGGTAAAGTAATAAAACTGCAAAACATGAAACTTACGACTTTATCAACCTTATTGTTTGTGGTTTTGACCCAATAAGGATAAACAATTTGCTGTGTTATCTTTATGAGAAAAGCTATCGTTTACTGCATATCCGTATACCTGAAACGTAATAAGTTCAAGGGGAAATGTCAAATGAAAACAAGCGAATATTAGACAACACCAAACATAATCCTACATGCAATTATCTGATTTGGAAGGTTTTTATGTTCATTGATTGTGTTGGAAGCCACATGAAGGTAAAACAAAAACAAAGATCAAGTATAAAGACAATAGGAATGAAAAAATTCAAGTTAATTCACAATCTGTTTTTTTTTCTTTGCGACCTGATTTCGTAATTTCCAATAACGCTGCATTCAAATACGACAATATATTGTTAATATTCAATCCATCGACACACACAAAACAGTTAGAGATGACGCTTGGTAAAATCATTATGAATTGACAAACTATCAATGGTGCAGCATATTTTTGAATCCAACACATATTTTTAAAAGTAGAATCAATTGGTTAATCAATGTACCTAGAATAACATATGCAGACCAAATTATACATAAAGATTATCATAAAATTTTAAGATTTTTTCTGATTCCCAGGCCCTTCTTCTGAAAAGGATATACAGAGAGTTAAAAATGTGCCAAGTCAGCATGACGGAAAACAGGAGCAAGGGGATACAAAAATATGTATTGAAAAAGGTAATTTTAGAATTCAAATTCAATGCGGGATCTGAATCATTGCACTTATGTAAATCAAAATTATGATAATCTTCGAAGTTAATTAAATATTATTCATATTTTGATAGCATCAAACTTTCATATTTGATAAAGAAAAAATAAAAAATAAAAAAAACTATCGAACTCTTTAAGAAAAAGACAGAGTATAACAGCTGAACAAAATCATATGTTTTACTATATCAACCGTCGTTGTTGTTTGTATCACTAGTAACCCGAATTTAACTTCATCGGACAAAAACGCATTAACACTGTTTAAATGAGATTAATCGTCATTTGATAAAGATTGA
Source organism: Mytilus edulis (assembly GCA_019925275.1). NCBI lineage: Eukaryota > Metazoa > Mollusca > Bivalvia > Mytilida > Mytilidae > Mytilus > Mytilus edulis. The sequence continues at coordinate 80,710,779 of CM034354.1, read as the reverse complement.
CAAAAATTAAAAATCATTTTTAATTTATTTCAATGCATATCAAATCATTTTAATGCCAGTCAAATAGATTCGCTTGCAGTCGTTCAATTTAATTCAAGTTGGCGGTAAGTTACGTCAAACAAATAGGCCACGCCCCGTTAAACTATTTCAAACTGGTATTAATTCGTTTTAAACCGTGTTGAGACCTGAGCTTTTAACAAGTAAATCACTCAAGCAAAACAACATCGATGTATCTTTCGTTTATTTGTTTCAAACTTTATCGACTTATATATATAAATGCGTGTATTCTTATTAAAGTCATATACTTATCACAATTTAAACAAATGAATGTTCAATACACGTAACATATAAGGAATTTAAATAAAAAATAAAATATTGATGCAAGGTTTAAAAAATTTAAAACTTGTGAATCTGTTAAAAATAAAATAGTTAGATGTTTAACATATTTTTAATTTGCCCAAATGCAGTAGACCTTTATCTCACATATTCGTTTCAAAACTTGCTGAGTGCTATGAAAACTTGTGACATGTCAGTAATGTATGGTCCATTGCAATGACTTACGAAACTTTAGGTATTCCTGTATATTTCCGTTTCTCTTTTTCTGTCTTACTATAGTGTACTCGTAAATTAAATATAGACACGGAAATTAAAGTAACTTACACAAATTATTTATTTTTCACATAGTTTAAATCAATGTATCTTATATTTTCGGTCAACAACAAATATTCCCTAGCTGTATATTGATATATGAAATAGCTTGTAATAAAAGCAATGTTGTGTTAAATAATAAAATTAATGAAGATAATGTTGACATTTGTTGAATTTAATAAACAGTTAAGTCTTGCACAACTTTGTAAATGAAGGAACAGCTCAATAAACTTTTAAAACTGTGTTTCAAATTGTTATATCGGTCACTGACGCGAAACAGGCAATCATTGTGGAAAAGCAGCACAATACGAAAATTGTGTATTGTGGTTCCGATTCTGTAAAGGGATTAGTGTGCTGTCATGCACCGTGACGTACAAAAAGTCTAGCTATAAAAAGAACATATATTCTGTTTATATGAGATACATTTTAGTCTGCGATAACGATGGGTTGGTTGATTTAAGTTTTACGACCTTGACTTGCTCTAAGTCGACATTATCTTACGTCTTATGCATTTAAAAAAAAACCCGTATATTTACGTTTAGGGCATTTAATATAAGTCTACCTACCAAATTAAAATTAACATAAACATTATTAAAATAAACAAGAATGGAAAAGAAACAATTATGCATTGTTGCTCTGATATAATTTTTATTAACTATATTTGAGCGGTAATGTCTTAATAAAAACTGATAGTCGTATACATAAAATATTTCATCTAGGTGCTTTCGTTGAAGTTCGCGTTACATATCAAAATGAATTTCATTGGTTGAAACGTTTGCAAACTTTCAATCCAGGTGTTCTCATCGAGATCCACGTTCATGTTTCAATTCAATACACAATATTTCATCTAGGTGCTTTCGTTGAAGTTTGCGTTACATAGTAAAATGAATTTCATTGGTCGGAATATTTGCAAACTTTCAATCCAGGTGTTCTCATCGAGGTCCGCGTTCGTGTTTCAATTCAATACACAATATGAAGTCCAATATGGTAAAAAAAAAAGAATTTTAAACTCTACGATGTCCGAGTAAATAAATAGAATTTAGAAAATAAAACACTTTTACGATTCTTCCAACACATTAAACTTCCAACACAACAAATATACTATCCTTTTCGCCGATGAATAATTATTACTATAATATAAGAACCAGGATTTGTATACTATTCAATCTGGGAACAGTATACCTAACAATATATATGTTCCTGATTTGATTTATTCCTCGAGAAAATAAATTTCATATATTCACTTTTAAAATCAATAATTGATCAACTTGAACTTTGAAAAAGTTACATAAATACAATGTATATCTTTTCGCATCTTTTAATTTAAGGTAATTAAATCCGAAAAACTAAATAAAATTAATTGTATTATTTAATTTAGATTCTTTATTTCTTATAAAACCAAGTGAACGGTAAAAAGAAAGATATTTTTACATATAATATTATCATACAGATTTTGCGTATGACCAGTTTGCACAAAGCGAGCAACAAGAATGAGAGATTGGTGATCAGCCTGGAGAACATACTTTTATGTATATATAATTCAAATTAATTTACACAAATTTTTCAAAACACAATATTTTTTGAAATAAGTAAAGTGCCCAATTTCGAAACATTTACTCGGCTTACATAGTTAGGTTTAAGAAAAGGTCTTCTACTTTCTGTTAGAGTTGTGCAGTTTAGAATATAGTGAAATACATCAACTTATCTCTTGAGAGTTACAAAGTACACAGTACCTTTCCTGTCTCATAATTCTACGCCATCTATCGGTTGCTATAGGTAACCAATGATTTCCAGTTCTAAACATATACAACGTTATCTTATCTTTATAACGTTATAAGTCTAAATATTCTGCAAATTCAAAGATTTCTTTAAACAGTTTATAACATAATGTTTTTGGAGAATATTCCATTTCTGATTTCCAAGTCTGCTGAAATTGGTAACAAAAATCTCTGTTTAATGCTCAACTTTAACCCTTTTGGATTAAAACTATAGTTACTCTGATTTAACCAAATATTTTAAAATACATATTTATTCAAGATATTTTTTCTACAAATCAACCAATCGAAAGTAAATCCACCATCTACGTTGAGTTTATAAATATATCTATATAATTTACTATCGGAACTGTTTACAATGTTAGACCAAAAAGATACCATACGGTGTTCCACATATACTGACATAGGATAAGCGCCTAGCTCTCCATAAACCATAAAGCTTGGGGTTGATTTTTTCAAGTTTAAGAAAAGTTTACAAAACTTGAAATGCACTTTCTATTGCATCAATAAAACTAAATCTCCAAATTTCACAGCCATATAGCAATATAGGCCTTACAATCTTATCAAAAAGATCGTACTGACATTTAATTACTAGTAGATTAACTAAAATAATTGATTCGATATTTTTATTAATCAATCGATAAATTGAAGAACTGAATGGAATAAAAACATAAATAAAGAAAATATTTGTTTAACGCCATTATCTCTGACTATCCTACAGGTATACTAGCCAGGAGACTGTACAGTGTTGTACATCAATCAGGCCGATAGTTTTCTTGTTTGAATTGTTTTAATTCATATTTGTAATTTTGGGAAATTTTATAAATGTTTAAGCGGTTAGGGTTTCGCTCGTTGTTGAAGGATGTACGGTGATCTAATTCATTGGCAAGTACACCACATCTTCTTACATTTATTCGTTAAATCATGTAGATCTTCATCAAATCTAAATAAATAAATGATTTTGAAAATGTACTTATTGATAACTATACAACTTTTAATTCCAAATGATTATGTTAATTATTATCAGCGGAGACATATACACACTAAGTCTAAACTGGTTTAAAAAATTATTGTCACATGTATATGTAATAGTGTGTTTTTATGTAAAAAAAAATCTGTGAATATCTACCACTACTGTTACCGGCTTAAGAGATCAGCGTTTCTCGCGAGCTTTGAATAAACATATCCAAACCAAAACAAGTACATAAAATGCATATTTTTAATCACAATATAGAAACACTTAAATTGTAATATATATTTTTATGAATAATTCAAGTTTATTAAATCTTTGTCAATCAGGCATGTACAGCAGCATCAAGGGATTGTAAATATACAATTCCTTAGCAGCATGTATTCTTCTATATTGTGACCTTATTTGAACTAAAAAAAAAAGACGAAGAAGAAGAAGTCTGGAATTATCTCTATCTGTTCGACGGTCTAAAGATTACAGTGTTATCGATCTAGGTGTTCTCGTTGAGGTCCGCGTTCTAAATCTTAAGCATTTCATTGGTCAGTAGATTTGCAATATTTCAATCCAAGGTGTTCTCAATGGAGTCCGCGTTCATGTTTCAATAGGATACACTATATTGTTAGTTTTCTATCCAAGTTAACAAAGTAGATTTTTTTCATCCGAAAAGACGGATTTTTCTACATGTTCTACAATAAATTTGTAAAACGATTGAATATTGTTTAATGCATAAATGTCCAGGTCTAGATCGAACTTGCTTTGCTTCGACGAAAGTACGAATATAGAAAAATCACAGATTTATATTACAACTAGAACGTTCAAGAACAGTTAAAGAAATTATCACAATTTTTTTATTGAGTTATTTTGTACAAATATAACTATAATGCGAACCCGAGGTTGTGAAATAGCACGTGAAATCGCAACTGAGCGTGAATTCTTTGGAAAAGCGACGGTTCTATGAATACCTATTGTCAATTTCAAGTTCTGTTTCGACATCATTGTAATATATGTCACTGGACGTTAAAACTCAATCCTTAATTTCGTCTCCGTCAAATAGTGCTGTTGGTTTCTTTTTATTATTATTACATACTAGTATACATGAATACACCACAAGTTATTCCTATGTAATGTCATTTACTAGATATTTAGTGCAAAGTAAATTTTAAAGATGAAAGTCGTATTAGTTCGATAATGCTTTAAACTAAATATAAACTGAGAATACATGTATAACTGCCATATTCCGAATCCCCGACATTCATTTGTGTAAATGAAGAAAAGATAACAATGATCGGTATCTGTGTGAATCTACGTCTCAATCAAGCTTCATACAGATGTTACAGAATATTCAAGATTTACAACTTGAAAATTAATTAAAAATGGCCGCCGAGCTGTCAACACCATAAAAATCAGCTCCTCAGTTTTTGCAGAATTTAGTTATTTTTTCAAAGTGCCAGTAATTAAAACCAATACCAAAGGATGAAGAAGTGAATTTGGATTCTTAATATATATGTTTTGAAGAAATTTGATGTGGAATTACTTACCTATGAGCTTCTAAAGAATTTTCATTTGGATCTTTAGAGTTGAATTATTGATTTTCTGTTGTGAGTAGTTATATTGACTAACAACAATATGCCTGGAGGCAATTCTTTACCAAGTAATAAAACTGGACAAAATTCTAAGGAAAAGAAATCTACTAACAGTAATACTGTTCAAACATTATTGTCAGCCAGAAAGGATTTAGATAAAACAAAAGCTAGAACACAACCTAAATTACCTAAAAGAACTCATTCAGAGTTGTCTAGTGAGTCAGACAATAGCATGGACACTAGTGGATTAAATAGTCTACAAAAGGACCTTGATGAAATCAAAACAAACCTTCAGGGGATAACCAAAAAAGATGATCTTGACATGCTAACAAAAGATCTTGTAAGAACTCATGATTTAGAAATAATTGTGACCTCTATTGTGACCAAACTATTTCAAAGATTTGAATCAACTATGGATAAGAAACTAAACACTAAATTAGCAACAGTACAGAAAGAAATGCAAGAGATGCAAAACAAGTTTGAAGCCTTATCTATAGAAAATGAAGAACTTAGAAAACAAATTGACCAAACCAGAGATGTAGTTATTAAAAACAAAAAAGGCTTAGAGGATTCAACCAGAATGAACCAAGAGGCATTAACTAGTGCCAACTATAATGAACAATACTCTAGGAAAAACAACATCAAAGTCATGAACTTTCCCAGACGTGAGGATCAGAATTTGCGATCAGACTTTATAGAAACTGTGAGGAGGGATCTTAATGTTCACCTCGAAGAGCGGGATGTTGTTGCAATCCACCGCTTGCCATCAGACAAACCTGGACCAAAACCAATGATTGTAAGACTTTTCAACAGTGATGTTAAAAGAAAAGTGATGGTAGAGAGAAAAAACTTGAATAACAAAGTACGCATTAGTGACGACGTTACCTGGAGAAACATGCAGCTTATTAGTAAACTGAGAGACATGAACTGTTTTGAATCTGTATGGTTTTACAACTCTGGAGTATATGGTAGAATGGAAGACGGTTTACAACTGAAGTTTAACTTATTTGATAATATAAGGACAAGGTTACAACAAAGAAAATAGACAAGATGTATTAAAATTCTTGGTTTTAACTGAAATTAATAGAAAATGTTTTTACAAGTACTCATTTTGACACCTTAATTAGTAACTGTAAAATTATACAAATTTATATCTATAAATAAGAAATAATATAACTACTTATATTGAATGTGAATGTGTTTTTTTGTTTTGTTTTTTAATTTTGTATTATCTCCCTTGAATCAATTATGTCCAAGTTTTTCTGCTGTAGAATATGTTTATACATTACTATTTTATAATAATAAGAAACATTGATGATAATTTATATTATATAGAAACTTTATGGTAAAATTAGTATACTTAGAACCTATAAGCATATAAAATCTCGACATTTATAAGGTGACTTAACTTGTATTTTTTGTTATCTCCCTTGAGTCACTAATTTCTATTATTCTTATAATTGAACATGTAAATATATACTACTCACAATTACAATCATAAATGACACTTATGGCAAATGTTAATGTAAAGATATTATTCTGTAGAAACTGAAAAATTGTGAAACATTGTTCATAATTATGAAAATGCTTTTTCACAATTGTCATATTCAATCCATTGAATATTTTTTTAAACTTTTTCTCATTTATTTTTCTATTTTTTTTCATTTATTTTTAAACACTCCTTTGAAAATTATCCTGTTTGACATCCCCATTCTAATTACTTTTCCTTGTTTACATCATTATTGGAAAATTATTTTTATTTCTTTCATTCAACTACTTGATGTAATTTGGATGCAAACATTTTACTATCAATGAGTTCATTAAAGATTTTGTCTGTTAATTGTCAAGGCCTTGGTAACACATTAAAAAGAAGAGACGTATTTGATGTGCTGAAGTCAAAGAACTGTAATATATATTGTATTCAGGATACTCATTTTACAAATGATATAGAAAACATAGTGAGATCTATGTGGGGTTATGAGTGTTATTTTTCATCTGTTAGCTCAAACTCTAGAGGTGTAGCTATTTTGTTCAATAATAATTTTGAATGCAAAGTGTTGAAAGAAAAAAAGATATAAATGGAAACTATTTAATTTTAGATATTCTTGTAGAAAATAGAAAGAAAGCTCTTGTATGTCTATACGGACCGAATACAGACAATCCTGATTTTTTTTCTAATATTATGTCTGTTATTGATGATTTTGAAAATGAATACTTTGTTATTTGTGGTGATTTCAATCTTGTCCAAAACCCATGTATAGATTATAGCAACTATGTGAATATTAACAATCAGAAAGCTAGGGAAAAAGTATTGGAATTTATTGAAGAAAGAAATTTGATAGACCCGTATAGAGAACTTTTTCCAGATGTACAGCGATACACTTGGAGGAAGAGAAATCCTTTTAAACAGGCTAGATTAGACTTTTTTCTTCTCACTGAAAACTTTTTAAACAGTCTAAAAAATTGTAATGTGCTTCCAAGCTATCGGTCAGATCACTCTATGATTTTGCTAGATTTAGAATTTAACCCTTTCATTAGGGGAAAAGGTTTGTGGAAGTTTAACAACTCTTTATTATATGATATAGACTATATAAATACTATTAAGCAAAAAATTCAGGAAGTGAAAAAAACAATATTGTGCTTTAGTTTATAATATGGAAAATATTGACAAAATAGATAATACAGACATTCATTTTAGAATTAACTGTCAGCTTTTGCTTGAGACTCTTCTTATGGAAATTAGGGGGAAGACAATTTCATATTCAAGCTATAAAAAAAAGCAAGACGAAAAAAGGGAAACAAATCTTCGAAATGAAATAACTCAATTAGAAGAAAGAGTTGACGAACATTCCATTAACGCATTAGAAGCAAAAAAGCATGAGCTCGAAAGTTTACGAACACAAAAATTAAAAGGGAAATTAGTAAGATCCCGTGTTCAATGGATACAGGAAGGGGAAAAACCTACTAATTATTTCTGTGGCTTAGAATCACGAAATTTTATGAGCAAAATTATTCCCAAAGTAGAGAAAGAAAATGGGGAAATTATAACAAAACAAAAAGATATTTTGAATGAAGTTAAATATTTTTATGACAATCTTTATAAAAAAAGAGATACTAAAAGTACTTTAAGTGATCTTAAAAAAGACTTAAAAATTTCAGTGTTCCTATACTGTCGTCTCAGGAAAAAGAAAGCTTGGAAGGTATAATTACTGTTAAAGAAGCCGGAGAAGCATTGAAAAAAATGAAAAACAACAAAACTCCTGGAACGGATGGTTTTTCAGCAGAGTTCTATAATTTTTTTTGGAAGGATCTTCAAATTTTTATTGTAAATTCTTTAAATTATGGTGCAAAAACAGGGGAACTATCTGTTACACAAAAACAAGGGATTATTACTTGTTTACCAAAAGGGAATAAACCCCGCCACTTTTTAAAAAACTGGCGCCCTATATCTTTACTGAATACTGTGTATAAAATTGGATCAGCAGCTATTGCAAACAGATTTAAGAGTGTCCTTGATAAATTGATAAATTTTGATCAGACTGGTTTTATTAGTGGAAGGTATATTGGGGAAAATATAAGACTCATTTATGATATATTACAGTACACAGAGGAACATGAAATACCAGGGTTATTACTTTTGATTGATTTCGAAAAAGCTTTCGATTCAATATCATGGGACTTTTTGATAAATGTTTTGAAATTTTTCGATTTTGGCGATTCTATCATCAATTGGGTTAAAGTTTTTTACAATAATATCAACTCTGCTGTCATCCAGGGGGGGAACCTTTCAGATTTTTTTACTATTGGAAGAGGTTGTAGACAAGGGGACCCCCTGTCTCCATATCTTTTTATTTTATGTGTTGAGATTCTGGCATTGAAAATAAGGGGAAATAGTGACATTAGTGGTATAGAGGTCACACGGGTTGAGCATAAATTGTCACAGTTTGCTGATGACACCTCTTTGATTTTGGATGGGAGTGAAAAATCTTTACAAGAATCATTATTAGAATTAGACTGGTTTGCAAAAATATCTGGACTGAATATTAACTTCACAAAAACACAAGTTATTTGGTTTGGGAGCAAAAAATATAGTACAGATACTTTATGCCCTAACAGAAATCTGTCCTGGGGTGAAACTTCGTTTAAATTACTAGGAATCAATTTTGATGTAGATCTTGAAAAAATTGTTAAGATAAATTATTCTGAAAGAATTGTACAGATTAAAAATACTTTAAATCAATGGTCTAAAAGGAATCTAACTGTTATAGGTAGAATAACTGTGATTAAAACTCTAGTCTTGCCTATTGTAAACCATCTCATTATCTCTCTGACAAATCCTTCAGATGATATTATTAAGAGAATAAATGAACTTATTTATTCATACATATGGAACTCACCTATACATAGAGTTAAGAAGGATATTCTAATCAAAGATTATTTGGAGGGAGGTTTGAAAATGCTTGATTTGAATATGTTCATTACAGCACTTAAATCAACATGGATTAGGAGGCTTTTGCAGAGAGATAGTAAATGGCAAAATATTTTCATGTCAAATATAGATAAAAGAAAGTTGTTTAGTTGTGGTGTTGATTATATTAGACAACTGTATATGACAGTTAACAACCATTTTTGGAAAGATGTACTAAGATCCTGGGAAATGATTATTCAAAAAGAAAGAAATTTTACTTATGATTCATTTTTATCAAATCCACTATGGCTGAATAATAATATTAAGATTGGTCATAAATCAGTAATTTATCAAGAATGGTTCAATAGTGGTATTAGATTTGTAAATGATATAGTTGACGAAAATGGATCGTATATTTCATTTGACCAATTTAAGCAAAAATATAACATTAACACAGATTTTCTTAAATTTTACAGTGTTATTTCGGCAGTGAAAGAGGCATCAAAATCTTTCCCTAAAGGATCTTACAAATTAGTTTGTCCTTTTATACCATCATGTCTACAAATATTTTTAAAACATTGTAAAGGATCAAAAGATATGTATTCTGTACTGACAAGAAATAATGTTATTCCTACTGGACAGCTTAAGTGGGTTAAAATTTTAGGTGAACAGAACCTGAACTGGAAAAAGATTTTCAGACTGCCTTTTGCTGTTACTAAAAATAGTAAATTACAGTGGTTGCAATATAGGATTAACCATTGCATTATTGCCACAAATCAGTATTTAGTTAAAATAAAATTGACTGATGATCCTTTATGTACATTTTGTAAATCAGATAATTAGTCTATAGAACACCTATTTTGGAATTGCAATACTGTACAAGATTTTCTACAGGATGTTGATAACTGGTTCCTTTCCGGTGGAATAAGTCTCCCAATAAATAAATTAAACTTTCTTTTTGGAGACTTATCCAAGATATTTCCCAACAACCCATATAACATGATTTTTCTTTATATTAAACAATATGTGTATAATTCTAGATGCTTTAAAAAGAATCTCTCATTGCAAGCAATTATAATAAAACTGAAAGATATGTATAAATTAGAGAGTATGATAGCTGTAAAAAAATAAAAGATAACTGAATTTGACAATGTATGGAATGTTTTTGAAAAACTGTTATTGAATACCAGCTAATGTCTTTTTTGTTGTTGTTACAATAAATTATGACTACTTAATTATAATCTTTTTTAAAGAAAATATTATTGTCGTGTTATGTACTTGATCAGTGTTGATGGCTGTTACGAAAGAAATATGTCTCGTAAATTTTCAATTTTTGTTCAACATAATTATTTGATATTTAAAATATAGATAGGGATGTAACTGGATAATCCTTTTGTGTTTTGTTTTTCCTTCGTTATTTATTTATTTATTTATTTTTAATTTTTTAATTTTTTAATTTTTTATTTCTTTACCTTTTCAATAGAAAATGTAAAATATTTCCAATTAAGATTTATTTATAAAAATGACATTGTATTTATCTTATATGTATTATATTGTATGTATGTCATGTATATGTTGTAATTGTTGGAAATAAAAAAATCAAAAGTTAAAAAAAAAAAAGATTTACAACTTTTCTTGAATATGATTGCCAATGGAATAAACCATGCAGGAAATTTCAAACTAGCCAAATTAATTTGTGTGTGAACTATAACAACTGAAATCGTAATTCTGTTGTAGTGTATATTGGTCGTTTCTGTAACATGAAGGCGTATGGCAACCATACTACCATACTTAGTTCAAAAGTACACCACAACCCTTTTCTTTGTGCATAATACGCTCAGGAACATACATCTTACTATTTTGCATGGATTGGTAGTAAATGTAACTTTTTAACTGTAGTTCATTTGACATCAAAGTATCATACGGAGGCTAGGATTTATAATTCGGCTAGTCTGGATGACTTCGTACACTACCCCCGCTCCGCATTCATTATAGTTTAAACATACATAATTTAAAGTTTAGATCCTTTAGTTTGCATACATGTATATATGGATATGACATTTAAATTTCGTATTGATTAGTTCAACCTGCAACACATTTTATTGATGTCACCAATGGTAAACATGTAAAATGAAACAATAACTTACTATAATACCAGTATAAACTTTTGTTGTATGATTATACAAACCGAAATCACTACTAGACTAGGCGTTGACACGCTCAAATTAACAAAATGGTGTTTCAAAGAACCAATGCACCAAATTGATTTCATAGGATTTAGTTTAACATTTAAACCAGTTCAAGGAATGTATTACTTGACAAGAACAATTAAAATGTAGGACAAATTCGGCTTACAACACGAACTTTGTTCAAAGAATAGTACCAAACATGTGACAAAAAGACGGGTATGTAACAGAGGTATCGCAATCACTGATGGATTGGTGGATAGTTACTGTTTGTTCAACGTTCGGTGACAAGTATCTCATGTGCATATTGCAATACCAAATTAAACTAACTTTGAGCAGACGACAAAAGCGAAATTGTGACAAATTTTATTTCCTAGTGTTATTTAGGAAGTCAAACATGTATATGGAAAGTAAATTTTACTATTATTTATTGAACAAGATAAGAGGATCAGTCACTATTATTTATTGAACAAAACAAGACTGAGTTCAAAACCGCTAAAAGAAGTTAAACCCGGTGAATGACACTCCTTATTGCTGAATTTGGGTTTGGCTGACCTTAATTTCTATTACGTTTTAAAACAATTATTCAAATTAAACATACAATTATTTTACTGTTTTTTTTAGAGGGGGGGGGGGGGTAGTAATTTACCCTAAAAAAAACAATACAGGCCTATAGTATTTTGAAGCATTTTTGAAGTATTCAAATATTATGAAACGTCTTATATTTTTTACATATACAAGGAACAAGCAAGTCTGTCTAAAAATGATTGATATTTAAGAAAATTGTATAGTGTGTTCATTGTAAACGTAAACCAGAATGCATATAGTTGTCTCTACTTATAACAGTCACAAATCATTTCTAGAAATAAAAATCAGCGATTTACCATTCATGCAATAATATTTTGTCGAAAGTGATCGAGATAACCTTATCAGGTAATCCAAGTTATCGGACACTTAATTTCTTCCAGAACATGTTATAATAGTTAATATCCGAGCCATAAAATACATGTATTATATCTGGCATAGTCCCAGATTATATTGTTTGTTAATATGCATCCTTCATTTAAAGTCTTGTTTTTCTTATAACACTTTACATCGTATATCAGGGGCACTGCCGAAAAAAAAGCAAATCTAAGTAACCTTTAGAACTTGTATGTCTGATAATTTGCTCACATGACAAGAAATTTAACATTAAACATTGGTCACGTACGATAGATTCTGATGTATGACACGTGCCGTTACAATAGCCAGTTTACACGCATCAGCGCACACATGTTTGTCGAATAGGCCAGTTGATTGGAGGAAAGTTACCGATAACCACGCCTACCTTTAACTAATACCCAATCAAACGCCTTTGACATAAACATAAATAAACATGGGAAAGATTACAGAGATTTTGTTGCGTATTCAATATTTGAAAAAAGTTTAAGACTCTTGATTCAAACTTAAAAATATAGAATATGCTCGTAATGCATTTTCGCAATTTCGTTAAATTTAATTTTATACATAATTTCACCTACCTGGTGAGGATAAAATACAAAGGAGTAGGTTCAGTAAGATCCCTTTTTTGCCCCAAAATATAGCAGTTTAACAAAGTTGTGATAATGTAATCGTTAAGCTATTTATTGGAAAGTAGAATGATTCTGCTACATAAATATGGGCTGTTTTTGACAATACAATGCACATATATCGGGTACTAGCATCATAAAGTCATGCTAAATTACTGAAATCTTCACAATTTTAGCATTTTAGTAAAATTTTAGATGGTTTCTGTCTAAAATGAAAGTGGCCGCATTCGTGTTCATTCATAATATTGAAACGTAAGTTGTATTTGATGATAATACATAATATATATAAAGGTTGAGGATGAACACGGATGCGGCCACTTTCATTTTTGACAAAAACCATCTGAAAAGTGACGATTTTTGGCAAATTTGATAGATTTTTTATATTCAAGCTTGAATCGGAGCGTTTTTAATGACTCAATCAGTTAAGATCTTTCACAAAACTAATTGAATCAATTGAAATAGACACTTAAGTGTTTTAAAAGTGTCTAAAATATTTCGTCAGATGAACTTGAAAATTGAGGCCAAAATCGGCCCTTACTGGACCTACTCCTTTAAAAAAATTGCAAATTACAACTATTTCGAATTAAATGGTTGTGATAAATGGGTATCAAAATGTATTAAACAAAACAAAAACAAAGACCAGTTTCAACAATTAAGAATGCTTTGTTTTTATTGCAGAATCGCATAAACAATTCATGTTATCGTATTTTCAAAAACAATTAACAATTTGAAAACTGCTTTTAATTTTTACCTTACTAAATTCATATATTACGCAAATACGCATATGTGGTAGTCGCCACTTGCCGCTCAGTGAGTCTAGAAGGTGGTAGGATTTACAGAGAAGACAGAATATGTCGTCTCTGTGACACAAACAACATTGATGACGAGTTCCATTTCATTATGAATTGTAGAACATTTAAACTATAGAAAGAAGGAAATGTTTACGGAACTACTGTTAGTCAAACCCTAATATATCTTTAAAGTTGATCAACATTTTAACTCTTCAAATATTGTAATATAAGAAAAACTATGTAAAAAATATAAATGTGAAAGTCAGCTCTCCATGTTAATTTAATTGTATCGTTTACACATGCATGTAATAATTTTACCTTATAGTTATGTTTATGTATGTTCTTGATAACTAGTAATTGAAGTTTTATGAGAAATAAAGTATTCGTATTCCTTTAAACCATAAATTACAGTACACGAAGACAGCCTAAGGGTAAAGTATAAGTGAATATATCATAAAGATTATATTTAATCCTCATCCGTACGCGTCCTTGTAAATGCAAAACTCTGGATTTTACTTGGTTCAATGTTCAGTGGTAAGTATTTTATATATGCGCAGGTCCTGAGACAGAAAATCGAATTATTCATTCACTTATGGTCTTCAAAAATAACGATTGCGGGATGATGGACAGGAAGACTTCAAGCGTAAGAGTGTGAACTAGCTGTCAGTAACTTAAGTACTCTCAGATCTTTTCTTGCTAGTGTCTTTTTGTTGTTCTGGTACACAAGTGAATCTTTCATTGTTGAAGACCCTTTAGCGACTATAAAAGATGAACAGGAATAAAAACGCTGACCATTGATAATTTGTATTTTTGTTAAGCATTGACTTTGTGTGCGATTACTGTCCCGTGTATGTTTACTCCATATTCCTTTATTTTCTATAAAAGCGTTTGTCTTGACAGTAAGTTGACACGACTTATGACGTTACGCCACGAGTTATCGTTCCTGACGTTATCGAATAAAGTTCACACAAACAAGTCAATGCAGCCGGTTCTGCAATCACAAAGTGATTAAATAATAAAAAAAAATATTTTTTGGAAACTATTTGACATTTTTATGGTAACTTTTTCTAGATGCAGAGTGTCGAAAGTTTGTATGCAATACGTAACGGTAAACGTTTTGACATAGGTTGCTTTATCGTGTTCCAGCAATTCTTCTGCTCATTTTTAACCTTTAGAAATGAATTACTATATACTTTTAATTTATATTCTCCTTTTTTTAATATTTAAGCATCTGCACGATTTATCTATATGTTCTTATGAAAAATAGACTGATCATGAGTTTTATCACTTTATTTCATTCTTAGTTTATTTTGCAATAAATACTTTTCATGATGCACGCTGTATCCTCATGAAATTTTGTTTTGAAAATAAAAATCTTACATGTATCTTTAGAAACTTAGGATGATGTGTAAAAAAACGGGAATTCGTACAACTATTAATTCGTGTTAAAATGGTCGTCAAAATCACCGCTCGGACAAAATGGAAAAAGGAAATTGATTTGGATGAGAATACGGATAGAATAAGTCGAAAAAGTACAATACAAGCAGACTTTGAAACTCAAACAGAAAATAGTTTGTTAGTATGGAAATTCAATGTAAAAAAAAAGTGGTTTAACTTGGTTATTTTGCCGAATAACATTCTATGTGTTCCAAATGTAAACAGTCTCATAAAACCGTTATAGTTTCGGAAACATTTTAAAAATAAAGTGCTAGCTAGACCAAGTTTACACAGGACATACAGTAACATCGGAATCAGGCCTGAGAAGGTTACCGTAGGCTGAGAAATACATAGAAACTTGATTCGGAAAAAACAAAATAAAAAAAAATCAGGTCCCGTTAGAGTCTGATTAAAGCCAGTCCCAAGTATCCACTTGCGTCTATAAACGCAAGCTAATAGTTGGGACTGGCTTTAGTCACTAAGTAAGACTGGTTTTGTTATAAAAAAAATTCTAGAAATTTACAAGCAAACGACTGACTTATTAGTATTCAAATAGCAGAAAGAGACTGAAATAGCTGGATCTGGAAATCATTTAGATTTTCTATTTGTGTTTATTTCCGCTTGCATGGGTACTCGCTGGAAGTGTAGTTTTTTTTGTGTGTGATTTGAGTTGGAAAAGATGTACATGCATGTATAAGTTCGGAGACAAAACGACTAAAAGAGAATTAACATAGTTGCCTTGTTAGGCCATGGGGGGGGGGGGGGGGGGGGGGGGAATTGCTCATAATATACCCTCATTGTCCAGTGTCAGTCCAAATTTTTCTCAAACATTTTCCCGGATCGGCTCTATTACAAAACCTACCTAGTATTGTATTCAAGTTAGTGTTAACTTGTTCTCGTCCTGAACATGCATGAAATATTTGCCACTGGACGTTAAGCAACCAACAATCAATCCTACAATTTACACCCGTTGCTTAAAACTTTAGTTGTTAAAATTTAAATCATTGCCTATAATTTTTTCAAAGAAATCGACAAAATTTACGGACATTTAGGCAAAAAGAAATATATACGTTACCGATTGATAATTATGGAAGTGGGGTAACATGAGACTTTATTTATAAAAAGTAAAAGTACAAATAAAATAAAAAAAAATATATATGTTACATATTATTTGTACACCAGTTTGCTGTTAGAACGATTAATAGAGATATGGGATATGCAATTTATAAGATAGCTACAGTTGGACATTTAACTACAGCAAAACCAAATACACCAAGCAAATTAATTGTTACTAATGCTAATTGGACGAGTATCTTTTTATTTCTAATTTGTAGTCAGTTTACTAAACTTACCTAAAAAGGAAAAAAATAATTATCACAGTAACATTTCAGACCCTAGTACATATTTGTTTAAGTCCTAAAACTTTTGTTTGCCAATTAATCAACTTTCTACCAAATACAAAATGACGGAAAGGTTAGCTTGCTTACATTGCTACTTCATTGTATATCTCAAAATTACCATTCCATTATATGAACTGCATATTCAAAAATATGTTTTGTCACCAATATCCTAATAGAGCACGTATCATCATACTGTTTCACCTGTGTCCGTTCTACCGTCAATCGCGCACTTGGTGTATACATATAGGGTTTATACGGCTTATTATGAAGGACTGAGTGTTGTCTTTTTGCTTCAGGTTTAAATTATGTACCTGGTGTTACCAAAAATGTACTCATATTAAAGGTGCGCATTTCGTCTTGGTTTCCTTTATTTTTTGTTCATGACAGGTTGCTGGATTAGACGTTTTGATAAAATATAAAAGGCACGCAGACTCCGGCTTACATCTCCTACATTAGGAATTTCAAGCTGAACCTTTTATATTTCGCATTTGCAGTTTGTTTTACTTAAAGAATGCATGTATGATCTCAAGATTTGTTTCGTAATCAATTTTCCACAAATGACACTGTTGAACTTTGTGAAATTTTGCATACAATTTGCACTGATTGTCCGACTTACTGAGCTTGTATTGTATTGTCCCGAACATGCATGAACTATTTGCCACTGAACGTCAAACAACCATCAAAAACCGAGCAATTATAAAACTGTTTACTGAATCATATTTTTAAAGTACTATATTTCTGCATGGATGAAGCAACGACACCACCATTGCCTTAAATGATGGAGTAAAAAACTCAGTAATTCAAATGAATCACACGTGAAATTTTTCATGTTATTTTCACGTGAACTTTGCAAAAATATGAAGGTATTTTCAGTCATGATTTTAATTAAATTTTAGAAAAAAGATATTATTTTAATAATGTTATTTTTAAAAATAACGTGCATTTAACGTGTACCAAATTCCAGTGATTTATGCATGAACCATTATTATAAGTTTCACGTGTAACCAACCAGTATAAGCAAGTTTCAAGTATTTCAAATGACAATTTACCCTTAGACTATAGCCACACAGTAGGACAGTTAATGAACAAAAGACAAGTAAATCAGAAACATGCATGGATCACGCGAAAACATGCAGGGGCGACACCGGAGTAATGGGAGTTTGCTTCTTTTAAGACATTCGCCGTGAAAACAATTTGATAGGAAGACAAGCCTTTGTTTCAATTTTGTTTTAAAATTTCCAACATAAGGCTGTTACGGCCCAGGTCAATGTTCTGAAGCATCACATATTTTTTCTTCATTTTATTGTTAGCCTTCTTAAATAAATATTCACATATTATAGACTATATTTTTTATAATTTCTTTTTTGTTCAATTTCAGTTAAACACTATTTCTGATTTCTTTTTTATAAATTTTAAATGTCTTTTTCTTTTTCTTCATCTTTTTGAAACCTTGGTTTTGTATTATCACTGACCAGTTCAGTAAAGAAACAGCTGCTTCATGTTTGCATATATGTGTTTGTAACCAATCTATAGCTAACATGCTATTATTACCATATTTTTTTATTCCGTGTCTATAGATAGTCTCGATCGGGGAGACAAGATTTATTTTGTCTGTTGGTTGCTTGGCTAGCGTAAACTAATCGATTTACCTCATACTTTGAAGTTAGATGAGGATTGTTTTTAAATAAATGCTTTAATTTTAGTACTCTCTGATGTATTTATGATGGCTTGGTTTGAAGCGAGAACAGACGAAATATGCGGACTAGTCCTTAAATTAAAGGATGCGAAAAGATATATTAATGTAACTTTTTCAAAATTCAAGTTGATCAATTATTGATTTAAGTGAATAAATCAAATTTATTTTCTCGAGGAATAAATCAAATCAGGAACATATATATTGTTAGGTTTACTGTTCCCAAATTGAATAGTATACAAATCCTAGTTCTTATATTATAGTAATAATTATTCATCGGCGAAAAGATTAGTATCTTTATTGTGTTGGAAGAATCGTAAAAGTGTTTTATTTTCTAAATTCTATTTATTTACTCGGACATCGTAGAGTTTAAAATTCTTTTTTTTTACCATATTGGAGTTCATATTCTGTATTGAATTGAAACACGAACGCGGACCTCGATGAGAACACCTGGATTGAAGGTTTGCAAATATTCCGACCAATGGAATTCATTTTACTATGTAACGCGAACTTCAACGAAAGCACCTAGATGAAATATTGTGTATTGAATTGAAACATGAACACGGACCTCGATGAGAACACCTGAATTGAAAGTTTGCAAACGTTCCAACCAATGAAATTCATTTTGATATGTAACGCGAACTTCAACGAAAGCATCTAGATGAAATAGTTTATGCATACGACAATTAGTTTTTATTAAGACATTACCGCTCAAATATAGTTAATAAAAATCATATCAGAGCAACAATGCATAATTGTGTCTTTTCCATTCTTGTTTATTTTAATAATGTTTATGTTGATTTTAATTTGGTAGGTAGACTTATATTAAATGCCCTAAACGTAAATATACGGGTTTTTTTAAATGCATTAGACGTAAGATAATGTCGACTTAGAGCAAGTCAAGGTTGTAAAACTTAAATCAACCAACCCATCGTTATCGCAGACTACAATTTATCTCATATAAACAGAATATATGTTCATAGCAAGACTTTGTGTACGTCACGGTGCATGACAGCACACTAATCCCTGTACAAAATCGGAACCACAATTCACAATTTCGTATTGTGCTGCTTTTCCACAATTTACGCCCGTTTCGCGTCAGTGACCGATATTACAATTTGACACAGTTTTAAAAGTTTATTGAGCTGTTCCTTCATTTACAATGTTGTGCAAGACTTTTATTAAATTCAACAAATGTCAACAGTATCTTCATTAATTTTATTATTTAACACAACATTGTTTTTATTACAAGCTATTTCATATATCAATATACAGCTAGCGAATATTTGTTGTTGACCGAAAATATAAGATACATCGATTTAAACTATGTGAAAAATAAATAATTTTTGTAAGTTTCTTTAATTTCCGTGTCTATATTTAATTTACGAGTACACTATAGTAAGACAGAAAAAGAGAAACGGAAATATACAGGAATACCTAAAGTTTCGTAAGTCATTGCAATGGACCATACATTACTTACATGTCACAAGTTTTCATAGCACTCAGCAAGTTTTAAAACGAATATGTGAGATAAAGATCTACTGCATTTGGGCAAATTAAAAATATGTTAAACATCTAACTATTTTATTTTCAACAGATTCACAAGTTTTGAATTTTTTAAACCGTGCATCACTATTTTATTGTTTTTATTTAAATTCCTTATATGTTACGTGTATTGATCATTCATTTGTTTAAATTGTGAAGTATATGACTTTAATAAGAATACAAACATTTATATATATAAGTCGATAAAGTTTGAAACAAATAAACGAAAGATACATCCATGTTGTTTTGCTTGAGTGATTTACCTGTTAAAAGCTCGGGTCTCAACACGGTTTAAAACGAATTAATACCAGTTTGAAATAGTTTAACGGGGGCGTGGCCTATTTGTTTGACGTAACTTACCGCCAACTTGAATTAAATTGAACGACTGCAAGCGAATCTATTTGACTGGCATTAAAATGATTTGATATGCATTGAAATAAATTAAAAATGATTTTTAATTTTTGTCAATCTTTATCAAATGACAATTAATCTCATTTAAACAGCGTTAATGCGTTTTTGTCCGATCAAGTTAAATTCGGGTTACTAGTGTATGGTCCTTGAAATGATAAATAAATCGACTGTGGTATCATTTTCGTTAGTCATAGCTCAATGCATATTCTTATAATTGAACGTTGTGAAATTGTAGAAAATTGACAAACAGAGCGAATATATAAAAAACCCATAAAACATATCACCATGTACAACTATTTTATTAGATATTTTTTTTTTAAATTATTGGTGATGTTGAAAACTATTTGGAGATGTCAACCAAAACTCAAATACGAGGTATGAAGACAATCACAATGTCGAAATTCAGAAACATGAGAAGTTTTACTGATAACAAAAAGTATTCATTGTATCTGAATTTTATGTATCACAAAACATGCAAGAGCTACCTGTATTTATTAAGCAGTTTCAATGTTATACCACTTCAACCTGATCTTTTGTTATATTAATGCCTATTTCATTAAATTTTCTGGTCAAGTGATCTTTTGCCACGTGCTACTCATTAAAAACTATCTGAAAGTAAATGTTTAGGTCAGTCTTAAAAATAGGATTTAAGATTATGCTTCAAAAAGAGGATTTATTTCAAAGCTATGCTGAGTCGATGTTTGTTTATAAGATGTACCTGTTGATACAACATGTCCTTGTTCCTAATATATAATATACATACTTTATATACACAATAGAAAATGCAGAGTACAAACTGGGTGTTGAGAGTAATGTATATGATAATTTATTCAGTATTTAAGGGGTCAACACACTTGCCTGACCACGCGAAACAATACATATTTATATACAAAAAGTGTCAAACATGGTAAACAAGGCTTCATTGTTTCTGTTTTGTTTAAGTCATTTGAACTCAAATAGCATTTCATGTTTCATCATATTGAAAAATCATCGGTGTTATTCCTTTCTTTCGATATTTGGCAATGTTTCTACTTTTCCAAATAACCCATTTAGTTGTAAGAATCACCGTATCTAGAATTTGAGAATAAGATGTATCTGTAGTTATGACACCACCAACATTGATATTCGTATTCAATTTTTGTAGTTTTCAAATTCTTATATTTTCTCAATAGTTTCCAGTCGTACGTCTACCACCAGTTTACAGTAAATACAATTATATTTCATCACAAAAGTGACACTCTCCGTTAAAGCAATTTATGTTTTGTAATGTTTCTTCCGTGTAAATTATATTATAAAGTAACATCCATTGAGGTTGTTTAGTTTTCCTGTTAGCTAAATTCAAATGTAATACTTTTTGTACATCAGGAATGGTTGCAAACATGCTGAATTTCAGGGAGAAAATTTTTCGCATTGCTTGGAAATAATGAAACGTCAATTGCAATCAATCATTATAAATGCCTTGAGAGAAGTTATGTCAATAATGAGAAGATAAATATGCACAAACGTTTCTTTTTATTAGATAGGCATGCAATCATTTCTTTATTATATTTGAAACTATTGACCGTCATTGGATTTTTGTACTATTTATAGTTTAGGATAGGATTTTTCATAAAGTGAAAGAGCATCAGAACAAATATACCACAAGTCTTTGCATTGTTTAAAATTTCCAATTTTTCGCCTTTAAATAAACAAAAACAATGCTGAATTGCTGGGAAAAATACAAAATTAATTTGTTCGTGTTGCTTGAAAATGCGAATATTTACTCTGTTATATAAGAAATAATGCAAAGTCAATTGCAATTAGACATTATAACTGTCTTTAGATAAGTTATTTTGTATAACATGAGATTAATATAATGATAAATATGCATAATCTTTAGTTTTAGTTTGTTTTTCACAAAATTAAATGGAAGTAAACAAAAAATCATTAGCAATTTTTGTAGCATTAACAAATGTTATATTAAAAGAAGTTTAAGATAATAAAAATTAGAAACTTAAAATCATTCAAAATAAAGCTCTAAAATTTGCAATTTTATGATCATATCTATCATTTTCCAGAGTTTTATCAGACAATTAAAAATCACAATCGCGATAAACACCGTTTCGGTACCCTTCGGGTTTACGATATATAACATAAATAAAAAAGAAAATCACCATTCTTTAATAATAGTATTTAAATTTGGTTTTTCTTCTTTTTTTTATATTTTAAACTTTGCTGAATAATTAATAAGATAAGCTTGATCTTTTGTATTTTCGTATTTTCCATAGAGCAATTTCAATTAATTGAAACGAAACTAAGATTCAGTTATTTGTATTAGTTCACCGTGTGATGTAGTAAAGGTTCAATCCGTCAAAAAAGTCTATCAGTCCAATTCGTCGAATATTTTTACTATAACTCTGACGGATTGGTGACGTTAGTGTGACGCGAACTTGACTGATCGATGACCACTGATTGATCGCTAAAATATTAATGCCTTAGTTTGCAAGTACTGTATCTGGACAACAATTCAAAGTAAACATTAGTGTCACATTTTGGATAAAATAAGGAGAAGTGGTATGATTGAAAAATGACAAAACTTTTCACGGTGATTAATTTGATAATTTCAGGAAATCCATCATAGAAATATTTTTTAAAATTTTCAAAGAAATTGAAAATGTTAATGAACGGTGACTTCTACGTCAGCACATCTTTGTGCGTGTTTTTAACGTCTTGAACCGGTTTACCCTGACCTCGATGAGAATTATGCACTTTGTCTTTGGTACTGTGTTAATGATAATGTTGTTCTAATTCTAATGTGTACAATAATTAACATAAACATAGATGTTGTTGAATTCAATTTAATATTTGTTGGCTGTTACTAATCGACATCAGGGTTGGTGGACTGATAGTCCCTGAGGTTATCAAAATATCCACGGTGGGTAAGGTTATCTTGAGAGAGAAAGTTCTGTGCTGGTGATTCGATCCTGACTGGTGCGAGTGGGTTTGTTTACATTGAACAAAATTTAAATTTTTTGAAATACAAAGGCTTTTCTACCTCAGGACTAGATTACCTTAGCTGGATTTGGCAAAACTTTTTGGAATTTTGGTCCTCAATGCTCTTTAACTTCGTACTTTATTTGACTTTTTTTTTTTTTTTTTGGAACTTTTTTTGGATTCGAGCGTCACTGATGAATCTTTTGTAGACGAATCGCGCGTCTGGCATATTTACAAAATTTAGTTCTGGTATCTGTGATGAGTTTATTTGTATCAGAACGGCAATAAAAATACCTGTCTGTTGCTTAATTTTTCTCGGATACGTCATTAGTACCATGTAAGGAACAGTACAACATTTTTTTATTGCAAAAGTCATGCAAATTCATGAAATGAAATTGTCCTGACGACGTGCTGGTGATGAGGTAAAACGGTCCTAGTTCTGTGCTCCTATGTCTTGGTTCTGTGCCATTATATTTTTAAACCTGGAAAATATTGAATATCATCGATGCAGAAATGTGTGTTATCGATAGAAAATATATCTATCATATATTTGGTTGCTATTTCATATGCGCAAATTGGACTCTATATTGTTTTGATTTGATTTTTGATTGATTGATTGTTGGTTGCTTAACGCCCAATGGCAAATGCTTCATTATGTATAGAGAGAAAAGCTAGATTTTTTGAGGTGCAAGATCTCTTTTTTGTTGAGGTGTTTAAGGTATACGTGTATATATAATTTACATGCATGTGTTTATCATTCTAATCTGCTCTATTATTAATAGTGCAGTACAAGTGCATGGTGGACACTCCTTTGTAATAATTCGATGTTTCGAAAAGAATGGATTTGAGTAGACATTTGTATTTTCCTGCCAAAAATGATTAATAATCCATGCAGAGTTATTGTTCTTTGTAATTGTAAACATTCTTGAGATATTCTTCCGCATGCGTGTGCATAGATATTAATGATTTTTTACTTATATGTATATACATGTACATATAACAAAAAAAAATATTATGAATTAATCTCCTTTAAAAAGTATTTGTAAGTATTCATTGAAGACATGAATTTATAACAAGCGATAAGGATAGTAAGTTTGCACTTGATGATGTCTACGTATTCATCATGTTTATAGATCGGTTAAAAACCCACAGAGAAAGTTACGAAGTGGAAATCTAGGGGTCATCCGCTGTAAAAAATGCGAACCTAAGTTTTGCAAAATGTGTTTGATGAGTACCGATTGAGATTATAATCTAATTATACATTGTTGAAAATACGGCTTTGACTTTGCTTTCAGTATCTGCGAGTACTCGTGGTTAAATAATTAGTGTCTTTATATTATTATTGTGTGTGCTAAGTTGTATGCTCTATTGTCGGGTTGTTGTCTCTTTGACATATTCCCCATTTCCATTCCGAGTAAATTTTAAGTGTTAAGTTGTTATACAAGTGTACCAATAAAGAGGAAAAGGGGGAGGGGTTTGGTAGGTTTGAGGTGGAGAGGTTATGTGGAGCACACACAAACATGTTAAACCCTGTCTCGAGTGCCCAAAACCAGTGGTTGTTGATGATTGTAATATATCATATTTGTTTGTGGTTTTATTCAGAGCGTCTTCATTTTCTAATCGTTTACATATTTGAAGCTGACATTCGTTTTGGTGTTTGCTCATTGTTGATGGTCATACTTTGACTTGAAATTATTCACAGCTTGTTCCATTCTAGTAAGTTTTTATCAGTTATGTATGATATCCAGTCGAAATGTATTAGAGACAGTGCATATATTAAGGTAGAAACTAGAGGCACCAGTAGTCAGATCATCTAACCTCGTTATATAATTGCAGTCAAACGTTTTTTGTCGTTATAAATTTCACTTTACCCCAAGCACATTTTTATTGTTAGTTAACATATTATGTACAGAATTATCAATTTAAGGGCATTTACATCTATTTTGTTATGGCAGAAAACGTCAAACGTCCTTTTCGTCTTTGTTTTCATACTTTCAATGATCACGAGCACCAACCAAGACCAAATCACCAGCACGGAACGTTTTCACGCAGGACAACCTTACCCACTGTGATCCAGTATCCAGAATTTCGGAACTGGCATGAAATACTTATTGTGTAGTGTTATTAAATTATGTGAAAATTATAATAAAATATTACATATAAGTGAAACCTGATACTGAACTGATAAACCGAATTATCAGTATAAAAACCGAGAACCTCGATAAAAACAAAACCGAATTTCAGTATAAACCGAACAATTTTCCAAATCCCCACAAAATTTCCCTATCAATTAACATTATTCTAACCTGAAAAGACTGAACCCTGTCAACACCGAATTCCGAACGCTTTTTGAAGGCTCGTTAGTAAATACAAGTACACACCCGTGATATCGCGGGTTCATGACTGAATCAAAGTATATAACTATGCCTAAGCCTTATTTTAGTAATTGATATTGTCATCTGATAAGTCATGTCGATTATAAGATACACATTTTCTCTGCTTTCAAATCTTTCTGTTTAAACCCGTCGACCTGGAACTTATCAATTATTGGAAATATTAATTATTTTGAAAACAAAAGGTCCTGGCTATCCAGGAATGGAGTATATTTTAATCAACAGCATTGTCCTATATTAGTTATCTTAGAAAGTCTTGCTGATTGCTGAATAAAACTACAATAGGGAACAATTTGACAATGATTGAATTTAGTAGTGTCAGTCCTTTGATTATGACCCGTGTATATAGCAATATCCTAAAAACACCGTTTGGTGGTGCGCCTGTCAAATGTGGAACATACAGATAAGGTAATAGCTGAATATACTATTTGTATCGGTATCGGATTCGACCCGGAACTTTTTAATTATTGGCAATATTTAATTATGCTGAAAACAAAAGGGTCTGGAGTGGTGTAATTTTTAATCTACACCATTGTCCTATATTAGTTATATATAGAGTGGAATTCTTTGATTTGTCGTTTTTACCCGATGACGGCTGACAAATTGGACCTCGTAATTTTAGTATTATAGATGTATTTGAAAATTACCCGTCAAAATCGATCGATAGCAATCAAAACAGAAACGTATTTTTAATCATTTGCGTGATTTAATTAAATTGATTGATTGATTGTTGGTAGCTTAAATACAATAGGTAGGTCTTGTCATAATAGAGGTCATAGGGGATGATGGTCGGGGAAATTTGGACTGCCACTTTGATTTGACTTTTACCAAAAAAAGCATTGTAGCAAAGGAGAATAATAATTGTGATCTGAGACCAGAAACTCGAAAATAATTGAATTCAACAGAAAGGAAACAATTATCGGACTTTGGAAAAAGGGAGAGGGCTTTTGATACCTTTTATGAAATTCTCCATACATAATATATTTTCCAAAAAAACATCCTACAACAGTTCACAAGCTGTATATACCCGCGATTTCGCGGGTGTGTTCTAGTCATTAATAATGTGTTATTTTTACTTATTTTCTATAATGCTAAACTCCCTTTTAAACCTCTATAAAGCAATATTATCCATCTACCACTTGATGGCAAACACATCTATTTGAGACCTTAATAATGCACTAATATCCCTTCTTTCAAGACCTCTATTATCACACAACACTCCTACAAAATAAAGGACAATACAGGGCCCATATTGCTTGACTTGGTCCGCATTTAACTTATACACCTTCAATTCATATACATAATTATACTATATGTTGGTAATGATTATACAAATTTGGTTTCGAAAGCCAAACGCACAAAGGGTTAATTAAACAGTTTGAGGCCATCTGGGATGATGGTCGGGGAAATTTGGACTGCCACTAGAAAATGAGGGTATATTGGATAGGGACATAAATTTTGCATTACAACAGGCCACCTACGGGCCTTCAAAGAGTTGTTGCAAGGGTTTTTAACGTGCAAAGAGCATGTCACTCTCTTTACACGAGACATCGGATTTAACGTTTCCATTCTGATCGAACGTGACTGCGAACTTAATACATCCAACACAGCCAAACGGACGCCCCACTTCGGCAAGCGTTTTACTGCCGATCGGGAGAAGACCAAGTGACCATATTTTTATTCCCCAGTCACCCTTAGGAGCGTGTGTACAATGACGATATCGACTAAACTACGGAATCGTCATTTGACAGTGACTGAGAATCTAAATTGGTTAGGGAATTAACGGTTGAGATAAAGAATTATAAAAAAGCAAATCGCTCCACGTCGGACATCATTGAACGATTTATAGTTTCACACAGGCGTGATTGACAGAGTGGCTTTTGACAAAAATGTAGCAATACAGTCTTTGGATGGTGTTAACTTCCCACTAACACCATATACCATTACACCATACATCATACACCTTTACACCATACACCTTGTACCATTACACCATACACGTTACACGTTTGCACCATACACTTTACACATACATCATACACCATTACCCATTCTATCTACACGATCCGAAATTACCCATTATGCAATTATATTTCAAATATTAAGATTATTATTATTGTTTAATTTTAAAATCCGAAAAATTAAAATAAAAAGAACTTTGTTTTCAACTGATGAACTGTCGTACACCATTCATTCACACCATTCCCGATTGCACGTTACACAATCACACCATTCCTCCTACACCATTCCCCTTACACCATATACCTTACACCATTGCACCATATGCCATACACCATTACACCATACACGGTTTTTTTTTTGGGGGGGGGGGGAGTTTACACCATCCAAGGGCTGTACGTCTATGTATATTTTTACATTTACATTTAAATCAACACGAAAATAAATTGTTGTCTATTGTGTCACCTATTATCCCTTGTCAGTAAGTGCTAAAATTATTTTGGTGACGACTTCCGTTAACCTCTACAATCCGAACACCTGTGAAAACCGAACAAAACGCAAAGTCCCGTGGGTGTTCGGTTTAGGCAGGTTTCACTGTAATAAAACATATGGTATTGTGTATTTTCATTTTTCATGGAATGTTTATGTTGTTGAAAAGTTGAATAACCATAACAATCTAAGACTAAGGCGAATATAATCTGATCTTTAATACATCAAATTTTAAACAGAAATATGTTTTTTAATTGTTTTTCTTTTTAAATGCTTGTAAATAATTTCAAAACAACTCGTTTAAGACTTGTAAATATGAAATAGTTACATACGATGATACTTGAATTAGTCATGTTATTATTATTTCGACAAAAATCCCTTCAAGGTTTTCACTTATAAATCTTGTAGTGTAATTAAATTAGTTTTAAAAGGTTATACTTTGCAATCGTTTATTTATCGAGATACAGTAACACACAATTATCTACACAGTGCAGAATGAAAAAAATAGTAAAGATAAATCATCAGAACATTTTGCAAAATATTCTGTTCTATCTGATTGAATTAACTTTAGTAATTAACCCTGTGTTTGCAACTTTAAAAAAACTAGATGTGTCAAAGCGACACAAATGGCCCCGTCTCAAAAAGCTGCAAAATCTGCAATTTTAATATAAACACATGTGGACACAAACATGGTTGTAGTCTCACATATCAAACATCAGCTTAAATCTGGAGGCATATAGAAAACAATCTGTATAACTGTGATTTTCAATAATTTATCAAAGTCCAAAGCCCGTAATTTCAGCAAATAAAAGCGGAGCAGAACTAAACTTTAACTTGACCTCTAACTTATCATTGTTAACTTACATACCAAAAATCAGCGCAATATCTGAAGGCGTTTAGAAAATAAGACCGTATAACTGTGATTTTCAACAAATTATCAAAGTCCAAAGCCAGTAATTTCGACATAAAGTAGTGGAGCGGAACTAAACTTTGACTAGATCTGTAACTCATCGTGGTTAACTCACATACTAAAACTCAGCCCAATATCTGAAAGCGTGTAGACAACACGTTTATAACTCTGATTTTCAACAATTTCCCAAAGTCCAAAGACCGTAATTTCGGCAAAAATTAGTGGAGCAAAACGAAACTTTAACTTGATCTGTAACTCATCATGGTTAACTTACATACCAAAAATCAGCACAATATCTACAGGCGTTTAGAAAAAACAATCCGTATAATGGTTTGCTGCAGAATGACGGAATGACGGAATTACGGAATTTCGGAAATACGAAATATCGAAATTGTGGACAAGGGTAAAACTATATGGCACCGACAACTTCGTTGCGTGGCCATACAAATCAAATAAGAAAAGTATAACTACATTATACATGTTATAATATGTGCAACATTGGTTCCTCTGTTTCCTAATCCTTTTGAAAAAAGACGCTTCATTGCATGTATTTTATATTCAGAGGCGACAATATCAAATCAAGCACAGGCAACAACAGTAGACCCAAAAGACATAAAGAAAATGTTGAAAGAAAAACTTCAGAAGGAAGGATTAAAGAAAACTCACGAATATATCGAAAGTGTACTAAATAGTCACCGACAAAATCCTGTAAGACTAGCAGTTTCAGGTCGTTTTCATGCCGGCAAGTCTACTTTCATTAATACAATGCGAGGATCAAAGAAAGGCGATAAATCATATGCAAAATCTGGCCATGGAAACACCACAACGGTGGTAACCAAATATCCTCATCCTGAAAATGATATGATAATTTTCTATGATTTGCCTGGATTCGGATCTCTTTCGATGACAAGACAAAAGTTTTTAGAACAAGTAAATATCAGTGACTTTGACTACTTTTTCATTATGTTTGATTCAGCTTTATCAGAGGATGATGCATGGTTTATAGATCAGATCAAAACTACTATGACACCGTTTTGTTTAGTTCGCACTAAACTAGATCTTACTCTATCCAAAGACGAGGAAGTTGAAGATGCAGTTATTCAAAACATCAGGCAAAGTCATCTTAAATCTCTTGAAAATCATCCCGATCTACAACATGTACAAAACACACCACTCTTTATAATTTCAAGCGATCAACCCCATATTGGTGAAATGACCTTGTTGATCGAGTATATAAAAAACAGTATCTCTGATGATAAATGTGCTGCAATAATGCACTTTATTCCTACGATTACGGAATCTGTCATTCAGATAAAATATGAACAACTATGCAAAAGAATACCATGGGCAGCTTTTTATGCTTCTGTTATCTCTGCATTGCCCATTCCATTTCTGGATATACTTCTCAATGTAGGTTTCATGAGGAAGGAACTTAAATGTTTTATCGAGGCTTTCTATTTGAATAGTACGGAAGCACAAGAAGTACCAGAGGTTTATTCTAAATGGGCGATAAGTAATTTTGAACAGTTCATTTTAACAGGATTTAAAGCAATAATGTTTTCTGGAACAGTTGTCGCTACTATTTCAACGGCTGTTATAAGTCAATCAGATGTCGTTGTACCGGTTTTAGGCTCTGCCGTTGCAGCTGCAACCACCTACAAATACGTAACATATTTTTTACAGAAAAACTTGAACGAAATGAGGAAAGATGCAGAGATTGTTTTCAAACATACGCTTAAAAAAGGTCTTTCAAGAGGCAACGTTCGAAGGAATTGAGAGTTAGAAAAAGACATAATCATGTTGAAAACATTATCGCCATACATCATGGAAAGCATTAGAAGTGTTGTGATAGACGTTTGAATGCAAGCAATCAATTTAATGTTAAAAACAAAAACAGAAATAAAGAAAACATTAACCCCATAAGATAATTCCACACTACATGTGTACATCACATTTCTTTTTAAATTGCACCATACCGTATCATATTGCACAATTTTATTATGTTGTGAATTATATATATAATTCAACGATACCAAGACTTTACGAAAAAACTTCCCATGTTGTGAAACACTTATTGTGTCCCTTTCGTTAACGTTGTTGAGTGTTAGTTTAATTGTTATATAAGCAATATATCCTTTCAAATTGCTTTTCAAAAGTCTGTGTCAATTTTGATTTTCTTTTAAAGGAAATGAAAAATAAAGTTATCTGCACAGTATTTGAATTTACTTGATAACACAATATGCAATAATTTTATGCAAACAAGCTATTCACGTTATAATAGGATGGCACACATACGCTGTACACAACACAATGTATACATTTGTAATAGCTACAAGATAGACATAACACAATTTATTAAAAGTGTCTGCATGTAGACGATTGACATCAACTGCTGTCGCACTTGTAAGCCGTTCGAAAAATGTTTGAAAGCTGCCATTTCCAAAAATATGTTAAACTAGGTTTTTTTTACCTGACTATGGTAATATACAGGACCTTTATCAAGTTAACTTCCATCACGGAGATTTTTTGCTAGAAGGTTTATGCATGACACGTATTAGTAATTATTATCAAATAATGAAGTTCGTTCTTATGTTTTTCAGCTTCATTAAAAGTTTTATTCCCAGTATATTTGATTTGAAATCGTGCAAAAGTTTCATCAAAAGAACTACATGCGCATACAGATAATGTTCTAATTCATTTAAGTATTGACACGTATTTTTACTTGTATTTAGTCATTGTGATTGTTTTAAAAGGAGACATGATAAAAGCATTTATTAAGCCTCATAAATTTGTAAAAAGTAAAGCTGTCTTGAGCCATTCCAAATCAAGCTTCTTCATTTATAAATAAACATGCTTATATAATCTGAGTACGTAATAAAGGGACAAAAGATACTAATGGGACATTCAAACTAAGTGCTGTCATAAACATTGTAAATTGACAGATTTGGTATAAAATGTCCATATTGCAAATAATCTTGTACATAATAGACGGAAACAACCAATGCCTTATCCATAATATTATTTATGATATGCATCAACATTACATCAAGATGTAGTGTGGAAGAGTTGATGAGTTCTGAATCCTTTCCTTACTTTGCACAGCTTTGATAAAAATCATCATAGATACCAGGATTGAAATTGTGTATGCAGACGTGCGTTTTTTGTAAGTCTAAAAAGTAAAAAATTGCCAATGAAAGTATAAGTTGAAGCACAACGACAAAGTATCAATCCGTAAAATCAGTTGAAAAAACTTTGACTGATCAGGTTGACATGAAGCACATACAGACAACTAAAAATACAAATCTATTCAAACAACGTAATAATTGGGTTAATTGATTCTAGTTTTAAACAAATTTAAACTAATAAATAAACTATATTTTCCACGACTGTCAAAGCAGATGATAATTCAATATGTGACACACTCATTTCTAATATCTTGTCTAAATGTGGCTTATGTTTTTTTTTAATTAAATGTTGGATTTTAAAACGCAGGACTGAATGAATTGTCAACATATGCAGATTGTGATGTAAACTATTTACCTGAAACGATCTGACGCGATTATTCATTGTTTGAATAAACATATCTGGCTATTATTGTTTTCCTCTTGCTGTCTTCAATTTGTCTGCTACCGTTTAAATGATATATCCACAAACCATATAAACGATGCATTTTTCACTTTTGATAATTCTGCGCAGCGATGTTAAGGGCATTTCAAGAATTTCCCATTTTTATACAAAAGAAACATCATATTGAACTCAGAGATGTCTAAAAGTCAAAATACACGTCAAAGGAGTAAACGGAGGGAAAAGGGTCTATTCTTATTTACATTCCAAACTTTTATTTTTAGAAAAATATAAATACACTAGTGTCACGTGACTTCAAACTGAAAGTAACGACATTTTCCAAAAACGTCAAAAGTGCAGGTTGAAGATGAAATCGAATCACCTGATTTTGGTCTCCCTGTAATTGGCATAACTTGTTTTACTTGGAAAGTGCTGCTACTAGTTTTTTATTAGATGTTTTGTAAATAAAAAACAATAAAACATGGAGAATTTTATCGATTTATTGACTTTTTGGCACTTCGGGTTGTAAAATTTCCTTTACACGAACGCTATATAACTAGTAGCAGCACTTTTTGAAAAATATGAAATGTGGCCTTTCTACCAATACCAGAATGTAGTGGGTTGGTATAGCTCTTGTACCTGCACTTTTCAATTAATTTAGTGTGTAGTAACATAATCGCCATGAAATGCAAGTAAAAAGCGTTTGAAAGACCCTGTAATAGTCGGATCGGCTGACGGAAAAACTATGTGTATATTTTGTTTTCACCGGCGTTTTATGTAATAATATAATTGAGCGAATAAACAAATACGCTCTTATTGCTTGCTTTATCATTTGAAGGAAACAAATTCAGAATTATTCAGGTCATTATTATGTTTATGTGTAGGCACTCCAAACGTCGATTAGTGTTGGCGCATGCAGCCCTCCCCTTTTTTTGTTCAAATTCGGCATCTGGGGTGCTTGTATAGCTCCGATTTCACAGGTGAGAGTTCATATGTATTAATAGATTTCCCTACTATGTCCATGATGTCTCTTCTAGTGTTTGTGTATTGTAAATCATTAACATTTTACTGAAAAAAGTTGCATTTTCATAAAGAATTCAGAAATTCATTATTTTTTTGTTTGATCGGTTTGTCATTGGTAATTTTAAAATTTAAATAAAATAACCTACCGGCATAAAACTATTCAAATTTTACTTGTTGAATATCTGCTGTTAATCAAGTGTGACTGGTATCAATTTGTTAATCATGATTGGGAGGTCTTTTTGAATTTATTCTCATGGGGCATGGGGCATGGGGGGAGGCATACGCAGGGTGATTTTTTTTGCCTCTAAATATTTGATTTTTCAACAGTTGTCAGGCTAGTTATTTTTGTATGGCTTGCTTTTTTTATGTCCCTTGTTATTTCCTGTATTTCTTGTATTTTGTTGGACAGAATATTCCTTTTCAACCCATTCATTGCCATTTGGAGCAAAATTTTACTTTTTCTAACAATTTTAAAAGTTTTAAAAGTATACATTTTTACCATGACGTTGGAAATAGTGACCTATTTTTTTATGTCGCTCATTTCGTATTAAAATCCTGCCTACTGTACAAAGTGGCCACCAATACAAATGGACAGCCAAGAAATAGCTGCAAGTGCTTACGTGACATTCAGCACAATCAACATGATCAATCGTGTTTACATTGCTGAGATTGGAGCCAACTTTTCTGTCAGAATAAAAGAAATTCTATGTATCAGTATATATAACCTTGCCCTATGTGCCCCCGGGCATAATAAGGACTAGGTAGGTAGTATATAAAAAAATACATTAATAACAAACTTAATAAATTGTTTTACATATACAAAATCCAAAAGTTTCAGATGAATGAATCGTGATATAGGGAACAGGACAAAACAGTCAGTATAGGAAAGTAAAAATGTAAATGTATGTACATGTAAACGCTTATAAAACTACTGCCTACCAAAAATCATGGGCAAATCTTTACCTGACCCAATCACAAAAGTAACACGACTTAATTGTAATTGTTAATCAAAACTTCATTGGCAATTATACCATATCATCTTATTTTTGTATCAAATTCTAGCTGTACAGTCTGTACTATGTACATAAATATGATACATGTAAATTTAAAATAAGAAGAAAGTAATTTCTGTCTGTGTGTTGGGAATGCTGTCTCATGGCCATACATGTATACATTGTAATGTGGTAATCAAATGAATGAATCATGATATAGGGGACAGGACAAATATAATATAATTTCGATTTCCAAGTATACATGTACCTGTAGAAAAGTTAGATACACATGAACATGTATGTAAATGTACATATGTACAAAATAGCAGCAACATGATATAAATGCAAACAAAGAAAAATACCCATTTTTTTTGGTTCAAACATTGTGTGGCTGTTACATGTACACTTGTAGTCTTGTACAGAGGTCTTGCTCAGTATTGAAGGCCAACATCAATATGACCACAACTGCAATCAAAACACTTTATTATGCTTTTGAACCTTTTGTAAACCTGTAGTTTGTGTGTTATGAAATGAGATTGAATTATAAATAATGACAAAATATGATTTTCTTGTTCTCTGGTGGCCAATACATAAATGTACATGTATAGGACTATTTGTTCCCTGATGGAGAGTTGATTCATTGGCAATCATATGTCATATTCTTACTTTTATTATTACATGTACATGCAACTCCATTAGTGGTGCATCAGTGAATTGCATGCATACATGTATATATCTCATAAAAATGTACATATCTGTAGGTTTACTGGTATGATTAATATTTATATTGAATTGCCTGTAATCGCCATAAAAATAACAAAACACTCATATAAGTCTTATAAATGAATACTTCAAAATTCCTCTTTATCATGTTTTCAATTCAACTGAATAGCATGTCTATTTGTAGATCTCTCACTTGTCTTGGTTAGCTATTGCAGATTTTTTTTATATATTTCATGAAAGAGACAACAAATTACAATTTTTACATCCATGAAATACAATTTTTTAACTGAAATCCTTTTTGAAGCTCCTATTCTAAGAATATTCACAGATCTCCGAACAGCTGATATCATGTATATTTGGAATTCATTTTAACCGAGGTAAAAAAAATCAACTTCAATAATGATGAAAATTAATATTCCTCGTTTTTTCAGCATCAAAACACTAAATTCCAATTCATTTGGTCTTGAAACATTCAATGCTTCTGCTTAGTACGGTACATGATGTAGAAATGCTGTCTTTTTTCTATTTTTCACGGACATATTTATTTGGTAGCTTTCTAAACAAATTTTAATCAGATCTTCCATAATCATGATAATGGCCATGATGAGTTATAAGTAACTTTTAACTGGTGTCTGACTGCAGGTCTAAGGTCTTTACCCCTGAAATATAAAAATCCAAATATAATACATGTACAATGTATATATCAAATGAAATTTTCAAAATGAAAAAAGTAATCAAAAGTTAGTGCAAACATATTTCTTCAAAAAGGTACAATTAAAATACTAACAAAATAATTCCCATCCTTTTTTACCTGTCATGCCTGTAGTATATAAATGTCTTCATTCAACATTTGAACAAAAAATAAATTTTCCACACACATTTAAAAAAAAGCGCACTATGTAATAAATATTTCAATTTATGTATTTATATCTCCATTTCCAAATGTGAACAATGACAGGAATACTTCAATATCAACATGATCAATATCAGTAATCCACAAGAAATGTTAGCGAGCAAGTTCAGTATATTATTATAGGTGTATCTGTCATGTCTGTGTTAATAAATATTATTGCTGGTACAGACACTTCATTTTTAATTAAGAAATTATCATGATTTATATTGGGTACATTACTTATTGTATTGCAATTCTTGAAGAATGGAAAATTGTGATATTTATAATTGCTATTTCAGAAAATATCTACATACCTGTACAGTTACTTATGTGTCATGCATGTATAGATTTCAGAACGTCAGTTCTTATAAAAATGAGATACATTTTGTATTCAAAGTTGCCTTTTAAAACCATTGGCATATATATAACATGTATAAAGTTCTAAATTTACATTATAAAATCTTCTCACGATGTAAGAAAACAGAAATTTATTTGCACGTACATGTATTATAAGAACAGGAAGAAAAGCCTGGCTTGCTAACATATTTAACCGTTAAACAATCAACTTTAACCCCGCCACATTCTGTATGTTTGTGTCTGTAATTAAGCACTTGTTGTTTGTTGCTGTTGTTTGTTTGTTTGTTTGTTCATTTTTTATGTCCACATAAATTAGTTTTATCCTTCAACATGTTTATTAACATTTATGATTTGGGGCCTTTTATGTGTTTTCTCATTGTTGAAGGCCATAATGCCTAAATGGTGACCTATAGTTTTTAATTTCTGTTTCACTCGGACTTTTGAGGAGAGTCGTATCATTGTACAATAGTTAGATAATTGCAGGATAAACAATTTACCTGTCTATAATAAAGATCCCAAATTCAAACCATTACTTTATATTTCATCAAAGCTTGAATGGCATACTGTAACCTCAGTCCTGTAATTCTCAGGCGACCTAAAAAAAAAGATTGTAATAATATACTTTAGTTTTAAAATAAGGAGCATGAAAAATTGATATCAACACGTTTAATAATTTCATGCGTCCAAAGTGCTTTTCTGGATTTACCTTTATCATGTTTATCAGGAACACTCATGAAAGCCAAACATTTACATCCAAAGATGTATAAGTACAAACAAATAAAGTACTGAAACTGTTACAGAGCTATATGTCAAAAATAGTATGAACCTGTGTATACATGTAACATGTATCTGTGTATAATCATGATATTAATGAATCATATATTTTTTAAAATAAAGAAATTACTTTTGCCACACAAGTTTGTTTATAATGCAAATTAAATAAACCCATGATACGCATGTTGCTAATGTTTGCTCGTCTAAATGTAACTTTTATGATTAACTAGAAGTGCTGAGAGCACTGCTCAAAATAGTCTGCTCCCTCCCCCAACAAAAAATATAAAATAATCTGAAACAAACAAGTGAATCTGTGAGCTACTGATCACTTATGATACCCCCATAAACTTTAAGAATTTTAAGGTACACAGGAAGTTGTTAAGTGATGAATATGAAAAAGCATCACAAGGTATCGCTGACTCATATAAACCCTGAAAGCAAATTTTAGAAATCCTTGCTATTTTCCTGAGAAAGATGGACGAAAAAAATTCATGGAACAGACAGACAGACTGACTTTAATATAGTCAGTCTGTCTAGATATAGATGTATAGGAAGATGTGGTACAAAATGTATGAGTGCCAATGAGACAACTATCATTGGTGGATCCAAGGAGGGGGGGTGGGGCGATCAATGCATTTGAATGGGGACGTCACATAAAGTTGGAACCTCCCCTTTTTAAAATGACTGGATCCGCCCCCGACTCTCTATCCAAAATTCTGGCTGTTTAAAAGATGTATAGATAGAAATAGAAACAGTATACATTTGCAATTGTACCCGCACTTTTTTAAAGATTAAAAGTTTTGGTATATAAAAAGATAAAATCTTGATAACTAGAATAAGTCAGTCTAAAATAAATAAAAATCATGAGCATAAGGGAGCTTATGTTACAATATCAGCTAAGTGTCATGAAAAACACTTGTACATGTATGTGTTGTTATTTTTTGTATCATCAGTAGATTGAGGTAGACTTACATTCACAGCAATAAGAATATGAGACCCTCCCCTCTCATCTATCGGTTTGACCGTTTCTAAACAGCTGTTTAGTTTAAAAAATTATGATTTGCATACTTTCATGCTTGCACACAGTTGTCTGTTGTAACAGAATATACAGCTTTATTACAAGTGGGGCTTTTTTCTGCCTCTTGGTCATGTGGTTTCACAAAGAAAATTTTACAAATAGCATTATAGTTCGATTCTGTTTACTGGGGATTTAGCTTTGAGTAATGGATTTAATTCTAACCAACACTGAACAGGGACACAGTTTAGATATTTGATGTCATACATGTACTCTATTTTTTAGAGGGAAAATGCATGCAGTGATAATAATTATTATATATATAAAAATAATATGTCAAAGTAGGCAGTCGTGATGAGCAAACTACATATTAATTAGCCTCAGATTATTGATTCTTTCAGTCTTTCCTAAGAGCAAAACAATTGAAAGAAGCAATACATGCAATAACATTAGACTAATATGACTCATAGATGGGAACATGAGGAAGGCATTCCAGTTAATCTCAACAAAGCCTTTTCAGAAATAATAATATTATTTGGACTTTGTGTTTTATAAAACATGGAAACACTAGGGGAAAAAAGCAGAAACATACCGGTACATTGTTTCACAGAAAATAACAAGCTGACTGCAGTCATTTTAATGGACATAAAGACTTTGCTGTCACTTTTAAACCTTCTTGAATTGCATCTGATTTTAAAGATTGCTATCTATTTATAGTAATTTGAAGGTCCTCACAATGTATAACCACACAAGTTCTTTTTTGTATCCGTTGGGGACTTTTGAATTCAAAAGACACAAATAAACACAAATAATATAGCTTTTGTTCTAATATTTTGCTCTCAATATAAAATAACAACTGCTACCCCCATCGCCAAGAAAAGAGAGAGTTAAAATCATGCTGGATACGTAATAACCCTTTCCACATGTAGCAACACTTATTTATAAAAAAATTAGATATATAACAATACATCATGTACATGGACCATATTAAATATTAAAGATCTGATTTCTATGTTACAGACCAATCACGATCAAGCAAACAAATGCATTTTGAATAATAATCAACCTTCTAGGTATATTAAAATCTGCTAAGATTAATAAATCTTTTAAAAGAGAATACATGTTTCCTGTTATTCGAATTATACATCATATCTTAATCAATAATATCCTGGCTATTAACATAAAATATTACGGTTCCAATTGTGTTCCTAACATAAATGGTAAGAGAAAATTCTTATCAAGACCAAATATGATATAATTTGTCATTTTAATGTTTTGAATTTCAACAGTTCTTGCATCTGTGTTGCTGATGTCGATCTTATAACTAATAGCAGGTTGATTATCTGTAATGTTCCATTTAATATCCCCACATGTCAGATTCAGCTGAGAAACCTGAATATGAACATTCACTAAAAGAAAAAGAAAACTAATGTATAAGAAAGACAATAAAAATCGAAACCAAGGAGTAAACAAAGTATACACACAGTTTTTGTTAATCATGACTTTTTGTTTTTGTTTAAGTCTATTTATACTAGAATTAATTTGATGCAAGGAAGTTGTGACCATTTCTAGTTAGTTCATTTAAGCTGCAGATGGAGTCACATTACAAACACACTTATTCAATTTAATTTCAACACAGAACTATGGAAAGCACCTTTTCATCAACATATTTTTAGGATTGAGATGAAATATTAACAGAAGGATTTTAGTCGAATGTTACTCTTTTTTTTTTTTTTTTTATTAAACTGCATGTTTATATAATCTGTACAAGTACAACTTGGTGTACCTTATTGAAAGGATATACGAAAAAGGTAGAATGTCGAGAATTCGCATTTTTACATTTGTAAGAGTTTAATTTTATGCAATTTTAGAATTGTATACTAAGTATACTACCTTTTTAAATTGTTATTTGGATGGAGAATTGTCTCATTGGCACTCACACCACATCTTCTTATATCTATATAGAACATATCGCATTTATCATGTTTATGTTAACATAACATTCGTATCAACCCGATATACCAATATCATTCCGAGAAGATTTCTTTACCGTTCCGGTTTAACAAGTTCTTACTGGGAATCGTGTTGCTAAATCTAATGTTTTCTTCGTCGTATTTGTGTACTATTTTCTGCCTGTTGGTGTTTATCTTTTTTCAGCCTAAAGTATATTTTTTTTGTCACGTGACATGATATAAACAGACTTGGGTTAGATGAATACACAGATATCAATAACATCACGATGGGCTTATACAGCACTATTGCCATTGTTTGTATTGACTAAGTATTATATATGTTACAGTAAGAAGGTCAAATTAGAAATTACACGTAATTACTAAACAACTCAGATAATACCTGTAATTACTAGTCGAATTAGTGATAACATGTATTTACTAATTGTTTCAGTAAGTACAGGTAATCACTTTTTTTGTAATTTTACAGCTATTTACTAACTTGATATTTTTGTTTCAAAGTGCGAGATATAATTTAAGACACCAAACAAGAAAATAAAGGACTGGGATTGGAGGGCTTTCTTTTGGGTTAAAAATCAAAGGTATTTCAAGACTGCATGCTATGTAATTACAGTGTGGATAATGAAACTGGAAAATGGTTGTTTTTATGGTTTGCAAGAGTTTAACTTTTGTAAGACCTGCCAACTTAAAGGTCAAAGAACAGTAAATGGACTATGTCATAAATTTTGGTATAATTTTGCACATGACTTGAAGTCG
Source organism: Mytilus edulis (assembly GCA_019925275.1). NCBI lineage: Eukaryota > Metazoa > Mollusca > Bivalvia > Mytilida > Mytilidae > Mytilus > Mytilus edulis. The sequence goes on along the minus strand of CM034354.1, from coordinate 80,669,574 downwards.
TTTAGTTATATCTGAAAATGAAAAAAATAAATAATATTGCTGATACTAAAATGTCCGTTTTAATGAAATAAAATAATCAAATGGTGTATTAATCAATATTTAAAGTTATTGAAAAACGTCAAAAATCAACGTTTTACTGTTTATTATGCTATTACATTACAATTATTTCGCCATTTGTTTGGTATTTTATTCCCTAGGACACAACTTTGATTGAAGTATACCGTAAAAAAAAAGAAGTTGATGACCCTATTATTATTCATAGAAACGGGCATTTTTGTTCCAAGAACATATAGATTTTGAAGAAAAATCTTTGGAGTAAACATTGAAAATTTGATGATTAAAAGTAAAATTTAAGAACTTTTTTTTAGATTTTATGTGCTTTCTATACAATTGTATCCCTATTTTGAAAGAATTAAATCAATAATATTTCAGAAAATTTTTTTTGGATTTGCAGATACACTTTAACAATTCAAAGGTGTGTGCCAAATTTAAAGAAATCTGTGACATAGACTATTTACATATGTTATTTCGGGGCCATTTAAAGCTATCTATGTGGTATGGGCTTTGCTCGTTGTAAAGGCCATACTGTGACTTGTAGCTGTTAATTTATGAGTCATGTTGGTCTCTTTTGGACAGTTGTCTCATTGGCAATCATATATCATCTCCTTTTTTTTTATACTTATCTTGAAATAGGATTGTGATTATTTCTTGTTTTTTATGCTTTTTTTCATGTTCAATGTGCAGATTATGGTATTTTTGGCATTAAGACTCTACCACGTATATTCGTTGAACAATTTGTACAACGTCTAAGTAATATTTATTATTCATTTTCAGCCAATATGCTTTAGACAGTTTAACATTTTAAGGTATATTTTAGGATGATTACTTTGTAATAGTACTGACTGATCTTCAAATCAGTATTGCCCTTACTTTTGATCAGCTGATCATGCAATGCAACGTTGTTTTATCAGTTAGTAAATAACTGGGCAGTTTTAGGAATTACTTGCATTAACTAAGTGCAGCAGGAATTACATGTTATTCTTAAATTTTAGTAATTACGCGTCATTCCTAATTTCATCTATTTACTGTAACATATATACCACACTTTTTACGAGTTACTTATTTAAACGACGAATCCGCAGGATGAGTTCGTTTAAATATGTTAATGAATAAGGCGTGGTTTATATGTTTTGTAACATCATTCAAAAGTGGCCTGGTGATTTTTTATCAAATAAAAAACAGTGGGAGTGTCGTTCTAGCCCGCTGCTTATTGCGCGCAAGAGAAAACCGATCATGTTGTGAAAACGGCACATCAGATATGACAAAAAGTTATTTTTTCTGAATTGAGCGACTCGGGTTCCTCTAAGGCACATATCATTTGATATTTTAGGGGCCTGTGAAATTTTAGAACAACTTATTCCGGCTCTGATTTGTCATAAAAAAATAAAAAAATAAAAATATTTTCCAGGCAAAATTGTATTGCAACAGAATTTAATTGCATTTATTAAACAAAAATATTCCGGCTCAGGTATAAACAGCCCCCCTTCCCTTTCGAGTCGTTTGAGGTGGGTCTAAAAATGTCAATGCAATCATTAAGTCAGTGACGGAAAGTAGAATTCCTATTTGTAAAACAAACGAAATCCTTGTCCTCGTGCATTTACTAAACTGTCAATCACATGGAGACGTAACAAAGTGGTGGAGTTTTACTCATGGCTTAACATAAAAAATATCAGATTAAACCACAGTCCTAGCTCCGCCTATCTACATGAAGTTGCAAGGACAAAGTACGACATGATTCTTTTTAATGGAATATCATATCAATCTTTATATTAAACCATGGGTTTTTTTCTTCAAAAACCGAACTATTCTGCAAATTATCACGTAAACACTTCAAAGGAAAAATGCCGTACTTATGTTACAAAAATATTAAAACGGGAGATCCTGTACAGTTGTTGGTGAAATAACTAAACTTAAAATAGCAAATCTTGAGGTTGAGAATTAATCACATTTTTTCTAGCGGTTATTATAGAATTCAACGCCTTTTTAACGGAATTAATTGGTGTATAAACTAAACCAATCCATTCACAAACAAATACGTCCGAAGGTATGAATTGTTTGTGAGAGAATTGGTCCAGTTTAAACACAAATAAATTTCTTTCAAAAGACGTTTAATCCTTTTAATTCTTTAGAATTGCAGATAGCGAATCTATTTTTCCACACTCGTTACCTCTATCTCACGTTCATTGTATAAATATGTTTTTGAATAGGTCTGGCGCATGAATGTATTTGTTGATTAACGCAAAATTCTGTACTCAATGAAATTTGCTAACTTTGAAAAATAAACTGCAAAAACTCTTATCATTTAAACGAATGTTTTTGTGTATTATGTAATTTAAGGTTCCACTAAAGTCAAAATATAGGACATTGCATAAACATCAAAACTTTGTCTCTACGTTGACGTTGCATATAAATAATGTAACGGGATTAATATGACATAAAGAATTGCTAATTATAAAAACTGATATGATATGTGTACATCTGATAGTGAAGCTTTGGTTATTAGAAGACACATTCTTTATGATTTCATGTCCACCATTTGACACATAAATATGGTACCCTACATTTCTCTGGAGGAACTCGATCCCAGTCTACATCTATACTGAACGGTGATGAACTAGAAAGTCTCAGATTTGGTACTGCGTCAGGAACTGAATAAGATGTATTATTTATTGTTTACTGTTAACAGAGATATGGTATGTCTGTATGCTAAAAAAAATTGGGGAAGCAATAAACTGAGTCAGCCATTTGTCTGGTACATTTGTGGTGCAAATATTACTTTACGGCCATATATCACATTTCAACTTTGTAACATCTATTCAAATTAATAAGCACTACCCAGTCGGCACTGAGGGTCGGAGTTTGAACCCCGGGTGCGCTCGACTCCAATCTTAACTGACAAGGACTGTCAGTTTTCCAATCTAAGGTCGGTTGTGTTATCCAGCAATAAAAAGCCATACTTAAAAGTTGCGTTAAACCACAATAAATAAAAAATGAAATTAAAATAACCAGTATCATTATGTGTATGTCACATGAGTCTAAGCAGATGATTATTATATATCTTTAAAAAACTAAAAAAAATATTTCATACATATAATTTCATGCCTACCTTGTGGCTTGTCATTTTGTTGTGGTGTTCTGTGTACCAGCCAGGGCCACTTAGCATCTAGCATCTTTGAATAATCATATTCTTTTCCTGCTAATGCTCTCACTTTATACTCAGTGTTTGGATTGAGGTCTGTAAGGGATAATATTGTCCTTTACTTGCATTATAATTGTTTATTTGTAGCCTTCCTATGCAATGTTATGAAAACTGACAATTTTCCGAATGAATTATTCAAATAGCATTCATCTATTCGTGTGTACAAATTGACATATGAACACATTTTACCTTTGTGTATTAATCTAATCATTTATTTTAGAAAATTCGAACAGTGGACTTTGTCAGTTTGTTTTTTGTCCTTCTGATAAACTCAAATGATAGACAAAAAGTTTTCACTAGCATTTAATTGCATGAATAATTGTTCGTCTGTAGTTTTCTGGACTTTTATACAAGAACTGGTTAAATACAAGGCATATATAACCATTTTTATATATGTCTTTATACAATGTTATAAACAGCAGATGGAATCACACGCACTTTATCATATGCCAGAAAAAGATGTATGTCATGTGACATGATTAATGAACTAATATGAATAACACAACATATGGCAAGTACAGAACAATTGCCGTTGTTTGTATTACACATACAATTTACTGGTACTCATATAAAAATGAGGTATAATTGGCAGTGAAACAACTACTGAAATGAAGATTATATAAACAGTTTTAAGCAACCATGATGTGTTCAACAATTAGAAAAACCCATACTTAAACGTTTGCTATAGACGGACCAAACATTAAAAACATAAAACAATTCAATTGAGAAAAAAAGCATTATTTGTATTTACGAAAAACAAAATGACAGACATGAACAAGTACTTCACTTGGGAGAACATGGCGGGGTTAATAAATATATAACGAACTGCTAATCACAACACCTGATATGGTATGTTTACCTCTGATAGTATATTTATGGTCAGCAGTAGATATATTCTCCAAGATTTCATGTCCACAATTTGACACATAAATTTGGTACCTTGTGATAACAACATTAAATATATCAGGAGGAAGTGGATCCCACTTTACATCTATACTGTCTGTATTCTACAAAATTGAATAAGACATAAACAACATCAGTTATTCTGACAGTACGTTTGAAGAATTCATAATTCTGAATGCATACTCGAAATCAGAAACACTTTCTTCGCAAGACAAATGGTAAAAGAATTATATAACTATACACACCCACTAGATTATGTTGGTATGTTTTCATGTGTTAAACCTCACTATTAGGGGACTTTGTTTACATCAAGGTTGATGATTAAAATGTTAAATTACAAAAATACCGAATTACTAGGGAAATTTCCAAAGGAAAGTCCATAATCAAATAGCAAAATCAACAGCTCTAACATATTAAACGAAGTGTTAACAACTGTGAATTTCCTAGAAAGTTGTTGATTAAACCTGGTTTTGTAGCTGGTCAGACTTCCTACTTAAACAGGAAGCTTAAGCCACTTTTAAGAACCGTTTAATTTCAGCTGGAAAACTTATGATTATTGTCAACTAAGATGCAAATCATAACGCACCGCACCACAAGCTGGAATCAAGTACAACTGCACAATTTACAAGCTGTTTAGAAAAGAGGAATTACTCATTCTCCATTTAATGGCATCCATACCTGAGTTTAGTGTTTTAACAGTCACAGTATTTGACTTGGCTCCAGCACCTTTGCTATAGAAGGCTCGTATATAAAATTTATAAACTGTATGTGGCTAAAGATTGTGTATGCATTTATATTTCGCCGATGTAACTTTTTTCTATGTTACTAGAATAATACGAAAACATCAAATATTGAAGTTATAATTCACAAAAATCATTTATACATGTTTGAGAAATTGATTTACTTTCATTGATACTATTAAAACTTTCTTTAGTCCTTTCTAGAAATTTTCACTGCAATTAAAAGTAAATGGTTTTCATAACTTGTTAATGTGTTTATACAAGAGAAAATCAAAGATGTTCAAGTTCAGAACAGTTCGATTTTTTTTTATTCTATTCCTGTGGACAGTCACCATAATAATTTGCCCAGTACTAACTCGTGTTTTAGCTCACATCGCAGCCACCATCGTTGTGATTTTATGATTTGAATACTTATTAAAAAAAATATCTATTATTTAAGGTTAGAATTAACATCATGTTTCTACTTGCAGAAGGTGGTGAACTCCTGTAGTTCAAATACTGTAAAACAGGCGTTGTCAGTTTCTTTTTGATTTTTGAGTTTGATTGTCCCTCTTTTAGAGTGAATTATATAAATGCAAATAATGCGACTGCATTCTGAAATCTGATAAATGCGACTGTATGCAGCTTTTCAACAATTAATTTCGCAATTTTGAAAAATATCAAAATATAGTTAACAATGAATTGCTCTCAACAGTCTATTTGTTGTACGGTTACTTTGATATCATCAACAAGCTATGAAACAGAATTCAAAAACCGAGTAACTTGGTTACAGAAAATATCTGTAAACAAATTGTTGATTAAAACGCATGCAAAAAGACCTATCTGACCAAAGCTTGAAATGCTCTAAAATTTAAGTTATCTCCCTTTACACACGTATCCCACAACTCACCACCCTTCAGCTCCCCATAGACAACAGTATACGCTAGAACAGGACAACATTTTGGATACTCTGATGGAAACTACCGAATACAAACTTCTTTACTGTCAACACTTGTTACAGCCACATGTCCAGGAGGTTTGGGTACATTATCTGTAAAACAAAATTTAGAAACGGTTTATAATTTGATTTATCATCTTTTTTTCTTACGGCAAATTGTATTGTATACATGAAGCATTTTATGTTTTTTTTAGCAAACCTTTCCTACATTCTACGTTGACAAATCAAGAAGTTATAAAAATCTAAACTTACTCAGACAGATTTGAAATGATCTTAGATGAATTTGTCTATAGCATAATGACGAGTTGGTAACATAGCTCTCCATGTATTTAATCCCTATATGACCATGACTTTTAAATGATAAGTTTTATGACGTCAAACACTGGAAACCAACTTATTTTAGCGAATACTTTATTTCACATGTAGTCATTACTAGCCCTCTTTCCAGTAATTAGATTTCGTAATCCAGTTTTAACTTTTTTGCTACGATCTATATTTGCATTATATTCTTATTCTCAAAAGTCGCGAACATAGATCGCTCACAAAAAACTAGTTTGGTTTATCATATACTTGACTCAGCTTCCATATTTTTGACATGAACTTATCACTTATACAATACTAATTGGCCGTTTCAGAATCTAATGCATTCTGGGTAATATTTTTAAAAACGTACACTAAAACGTTGTGATTGGTTTAAAACTTTCAAACCAATTGTAATTCAACCAACAGCGTAAGGTTATTTTTTTATTTTGGTGTACGAACAAAGAGATTACCTATAGTCCTTCAAATTCTGGAAAGTCGAATTGACACTTCTCAAATCTTTTTCAGGTTAAATGATATTACAAAGATATTGTTTATATAAAAAAAAAACACAAATAAACAATCTGAGATTTTCATCATATTGATGTAAAAAATATCAGCTGCCTGACACTATATTAAGTTTCTTGATTCTTACACTTCTTATTCTTAACTGTCTCAACAAAAAGCTTTGTAATGTATCTTGTTAATGATATTTCAAAATATGAATATGCAGAGACATTAAAAATCAGTACGTATGAGTTAACATTACCTTTCAAGATGATTTGTAGCCTGGCAATTGCTATGTCAACACCGACATTGTTTTTGGCAATACACTGGTAGTATCCAGAATCACTTATACTGCTATCAATCAACAGCAACATATTGTCTGGGTACATCTACAAATAGCAAGAAATCGGTTTTACAAGTAATATTGGACAACTGTCACAATGTTTAAAAAAAAAATCCTACACTGATGATTTTATGAAACTTAGTTTAGAATATCCAGATATAAAGTGAACATAATTGTCTCCATTAATTAAATCAATTCTTATAAGAAAATCCTGATTTGTTTTGCTAATCTATAAGACATGTTTGGAAGTCATTCATTATGATACAATGACACAATTGTTGTTCGAGCAAAGTCAGTGTTTCGCAATAAACTCTTTTGGATATTTGGCTCATTGCCAATAATACAAAATTTCCATAGCTCATGATATCTACAACACTTTATAATGACATAACTTAGTTAAATACCGGGGTCTGTAATCGGTTTTGTTTTTCGAATATGTTAACAACATTTTATAATACATTTCACAAAATAATTTACTTAACAACTTGATTAAAGTGTTGACTGTATTTATAACATTCGCTTGAAAGGGATATTCCTCAATTAAATGTAGTTGTGTTTAGAGTGGTTGAATTAAAACAAAACTGTCCCTTTGTCTCCATCCATGCAATCTCAATTTGAAACTTAATGTGTAATTGTGTCAGAAATGGTTTATACTAGTACTAGTTAACCCTTTTTATTGATATTAAATGCCTTCCAGTACTCACACAATTTATTCTAGACCTACTGACCTACTAAAGTAACGTACAATTAGATCAAAATGATAGAGTAACACAGGAAAAATGTGTCTAGGGACATGAATGCCTCACCCAAGTTGTGCAAAAAGGGGCAAATCTCAAGAAGAGTAAATGGCTTATTGCTCAAATTCAAACTCTATCTACGTGTTTATCATGTTTATGTGTTGAGCATTGTGTATACATTTTATAACATTTGGATGAATTGAGATAAGAGTGATGAAATTTAAATGAAACCGACAGAAAGAAAAAGGATGCACTGTCAAAGTTAATACTAGTAATACTTGATACCCCCGTTCCTACAGGACAAAAAATCAAAACCAAACCTGCATATTTTCCAGAGATTCAATCTTTTGTCCATGTTTGTACCAAGTTACTTCCGGTGTATGTGTTCCTCCAACGATACACTTCAATCGAAACAATCTGGCTACAGGGTACCCTTTGCTGAGTGGAGCTTTAATTATAAACGGAGACACTGAAAATATAACATTATCTATTGAACTGTTTACATACAACAGTAATGTCAGCTTTGGGGGAAACGTATCCTTTGATCATGTATGAGTACCTCTCTTTTAAAAAATATACTTTTGCAGTTACTTTTTCTATATTACGATATAATCGTTATTTATGCCAATGCATGGTATGAAATAATCAAAAACATATCTTTGTTTAAGGCAGAATTCTATCAAAGGAAATAGTACAATAAACCCTTATTTGGGTCCCAAATATAATTCAGGACAAAATGCGCCTCAGGTTGATGTCTAAAAATGATAGCAAGAAAAATAAAATTGCTATGCTTTTTCTTCTAATAACGCTGTATTTTGTCGTTTTTTTCTATTTATCTTCCACTTTTCTGAATAAAAAAATAATTTAAAAACACCATGAAACATAGTCCTCAGAATATATCGTTTAAGACAAAATATAAGTATGCAAAACAAGACGCTCGTTACTTGAACATGGATGTTTACCAATACAAGGCATAGTTTGGTCTGCGGTAGGTGATGCATTAAAGCATCGTATGACTGAAACGGTTTACCCCGTCCCTCCCTTCACATTGATAAAACAAAAAGAGACTTCGGAATAGTTAACATTTTAGTTTGCCTATGGAAATATAGAGAAAATGTTTTTTTGGAAGTAAATATTTAAGACCGATATATAATTGATTAATATAGCAAGAATACATTTTATTTCTTCTCAAGGCATGGGCTATATGTCTGTGGTCTAAAGCAGGGGATCCAAAACAAACTTTGGAGATGATAAAACAAACAAATCTACAAATATAAAACTATATAATTTTGATATATTTGAGGTTTGCTTTGATTATTCCGTTGCAAATATTACAAACTAGGTAAACAAAGGCTCTGGGGTATCCATCGATGACACAAAAACAGATAATGCACATCAGATAAAAACCCAATAAAAACAAAAAGCAAAGACACAGGGAAAAATTAACACTTGATGCAATACGAAAGTAATTTTCAATAGTGCAGTTGCAAATGGTTCATGTATGTTCTGGACGACAGCAAATTTACAATTAATGCAATAGTTATAGGTTTTTCATTGTAAGATTTATCAAACTGTAGAGTTAGAAATTTGAAAAGCAACTGAAATTCTTACCTTTGACGTTTAGTTTGGTCTCAGCCACTGCATCAGGGAATCCTGGTGACGAGGCAACACATTTGTACGTCCCAGCATATAGAGAGTGTGGCACTCTTAACACACAAAGCATCAGATTTAACATACCAGTTCTAACAAAACATGGTTGTTTATTTCTACAGCAGATACATATAAATGAAGACCGTAAGTTTTCCTGTTCAAATGGTTTTACAGTAGATCTTTTAAGGCCTTTTATAGCTTTCTGTTCGGTTTGAGGCTATGCTCCTTGTTGAAGGGCGTCCTTCGACCTTTAACTTTTTTATATACTTTGACTTAAGTGGAGAGTTGTTTCGTTGGTGCTCCTATCACATGTCCTGATTTACATGTTTATATATTCTTGGTTTTCAAATTTTTATGGATTTCCGGGTTAAGAGGAAACAACAAAATTATTTAAGTACTTTGAGAACTATACAGATTGTTAAAGACTAAATTGATTGGCACGAATAATGTGACCATGCAATTTGATTTCAATTTCTATTGCAAATAAGCAAAATGTGAAGGACTCTACAGTATATCATTTTGTCATCAGGTGAATTTATTTACAAAATAAAAGAGGTTTAGAAAATTTATCAATGGTTTGTTTTGTTTTGAAGTACAAACAAAAAAGGTAAACACAACTGTAACCCATTGCTAAGATTCACAAACATTTCATCCAAGTTACCACAGGTGTTGGATTTCCATCAGCCAGGCATTTTAATGTGACTGAGTGCTTTATTGTGGCATGTACTTCTTTAGAAATAGTCACAATCTTAGGTGGTCGTCTTTTCGTATCTGAAAACAGAGTTTGACTTCTTCAAAACTTACACTTAAAATTAATTGTTTAAAGGGAAATATCAGATGAGTAAACAAATTTTTAGAAGTTAATGATGTGTAAACGGGAGTGATTTTAACTCACAGACTAAACATAGTATGAGGTATAATGGGTCAATGGGCGAAAGTGACGCCTTAAATTTATCTGTACTGATTATAAAATAATAACATAAACATTTAAACAAAACAAATGACCCATTTCGATGAATAACAATGCAATACACATCGTAATGACATGATTTACTACTAGTAGTTCCAACAACACGGTCCATTGAATTATAAACCCCAAAAAAAAACCGGACCAATCTCATTCAACTGGTTGATAGATCGATAATTGGGGGGTTAACGCTAATTTCAGCTCTCTTGGTTATTTCGTTGGTTTTTTAAGATAGGGGAAGGGATAAGAATCTATAGCTATTGAATGCATTTCTGTAGTAAACTGAATCTTCCAGAATTAAATTTTTGCAATGTCTATAGAACACCGTGCAATTATTGCACTATCAAAAACTGCATTCACTTTGTTTGTTGCTGTAAGTCCTACCTGGCGACGACTGTGATGGCATGACCTGTTATAACTTTGTGTCCTGCTTGGCCATGAGTATGCTGCCTTTACCTGTTATAACTTTGAGTCTTGCCTGGTAACAACTGTGCTGCCATGTCATACCAATAGTTTCAGGTACATTGTTCACTTAGTTAGATATTTGATATACTGAGCAATGGAAAGCACCCGATATCTAATATCTTGTGTATCTGTAATATTCCTGAGGATAGGGTTATATACCTAAAAATGCTAATAAGATAATGCGTTTTTCATTTTTTTTTTGTTCTACAGTGAATTCATTTTTTTATGGGTATCAATTATCATGGGTTAAGGAAAAAACAGTATTTTCATGAAAAAAATACATTTCCTCGTTTGTACAGAGTACTTTTTGCATAAATGAACCTTTGAATTTGTGATTTACTTATGTATTCCAAAGTAAAACTGGATGTTCCAACAGCGATAATATACATGTAGAATAATTCCAAATTAAACTTCAGTTACCCTTCATGAGATATCAGATGATATATTTTTATTAGTAAATACATAAAATAAACAATTATGTTAAATATCTAAGCTAATTTCTGTGGATTATCAGCAATAACAGAAGTCTACAATGACAGTGATATGACATAAAGATATATATAAACTGATATGAATAGCGTGGAAACACTATCATAGGATTATTTTACCTGACCTCGTATCTTACCTGCTATCTTTAGGTAGAGGTAAACTGTTTCTTCCAGACATAAATTGGAGGAGGTATCCCATCAATCTAACATTTAAATCGTGCCACGCCCCCTAATTCTACTTTCTGATAAGCTGGCTCAATAGTGAACGACTTTGAAATGCCTAAAAATAAGGAAATAATAAATAACCATCAATTATATTTCAGTTAATTATAAATTACAGCTGACAAGGGTTGTAGGATTTTAATTTTAATTTTGTTCGTAGTGGCATTTGTCAATACCCTTTTAGATGTTCAGTTTAGACAAAAAATAAAATTTAGATACAGCAAAGATATTATCCGATTGAGTTTAGAGAAATTCAGATAAGACCAAGAGAATGTATGTGGGTCATTAAACCTACATGAAGCATATGTGCTTGTTCCACTCAGTCAAAAACTTTGTTGGTTTTTGTCTTCTGTTATATAAAATAAACACAAAACGTGGTAAATTTAATACGTCGGAATTACTTTTCTGAATTTACCTTCAACATGAATACTCAAAGCCAAAGTATGTTATAATAATATGTTCAAAGGGAACATGTTGCGACAATCTGCACAAAAGAAAATGAGAACATTTAATTGCGTAGTTAATTAAAAGCCACCAAATCCATGTTAAGAGTAATATAGATTATTCCCCTCATATAATACGTTGATTATTTAAAGATAAATAAAGTAAACAGTAGTATACCACTACTAAATAGTCACTAATCGATTACGCAAAAAATGCAACATAAATCAACGCTGATATACATAGAAATGAACTGTTTGATAACAACTGCCATATTCCTGACTTATTACGGGGTAATTAAAAAAGAAATGACAATGATATTTAAATTATTGTCTGTAACCTGTTGAATATATTTAAATTTTGCAGTTTTGTCAGTTTCTTTCGGCTAATGAGATTGAATGTCTCTTTTGTATTTTTCGCCTTTATTCTACAAATTCCGTTGTCAACATTCAATATTGTTTATTATGAACTCCATTAAGTCATATGAAACATCAAATTTAAAAACAAAAACAATTTATAATACGATTTTTTTTTTTATTATACATTTTTTTTAATTGTTTGCTTCCACTAAACCATTCACCGATATGCTTTTCTGTATGCAGTGAACTCAGCGTGACCTTTCTCGTATAAATCGGGTTATCTTAATATGCATGGATCTGTCATTTAAATAAACTATTATCGTATTGTATGCTCCTTTGTTGATTGATTACTATAAAGGTGACTATCGATAAACTAGTCACTCGTTTTATAAGACTAATGAAATATAATAATTGCACTTTTTATCATCACATACAAATCTTTAATTACCTTTTCTTTTACAGTATCTAGCAACTTTAACCTGTATGATAAACTTTACAAGGCTATATGTTTCATCGTCTTACGACTATAATACTAACGATAAATAATTAAAAGTCTAAAATTGTATCTCTTTTAAGTGATGCAAGAACAGTCTGAGTTTGTCACATTTCTTCAATTATTTAATCTATATAGCAGAAAATTATGAAAAAAGAAACAATATCATATCAATTTCATATCAAAATTGGCAAAAAGTAATACGTTTTTTTTAATATGTGATTGCGACGTAGTTGATTGCAAATATCGGATCAAGTCTCCGAAGAATTCCACGTTTACTGCATCTGAATATGTGGGTTTCGTTTAAAATAAGAATTTTAATTAAATAATTAAGTTTCTGACTGATCTATGCATACAATTAATTGACTGATTGGTTATCACAGTAGCTCTCTCATAGTTTATTTGTAATATCTGACGGATTCAATTGGTCATCGATTCCCGATCATTCATCAATCAGTCAAACATCAATCACCAATTATTCATCGATCAGTCAAGTTTCCGTAAAACAGTTATGCCAAAAGTTGCAAGAACTGTATATCTGACCAAGGTGTTCCAATACACAATATCCTGTTATTTTCATCAAAAGAATGACTACAGTTGTAAATTCATTTAGTTTGTTTTAATTTAAAATTCAATTGCACTATAATTTTTCAGCTGTCAACAACAAATGTCATTTTTATCTTGCAAAATATTTTTTTGAAAGAGTGGGTCACGCCGCCATTTTGTGCAGCAATTGTAAAAGGTCACTCCTCTTGAACACAAGATTATCAAAATTATTCGACTGATCGATACAAAAACATATTGTACTTACCTTTTGCAAATATGAACAGATAAACTACCGCAAATAATCCAGCGGCAAATGAGAAAAACATGGCAAAACTATCTAGATCATGAGGACCTGCATACAAAACACGGTTTAAGTGTTCGTTTAGGTTGAAACCTTTCAACTCTAGTGAGCAGTGATACATTACATCAAGTTCCAAAATTGGAAAAAGGTAAAGTAGCAATGGACGATGCAAATTGTATAAGTAATTGTCTATTTCGTGATGTTAATGGTAATATTTTTTTTTATTAGTGACACAGTTTCTTTAGAAGCGAAATGTTATTGTAATTTCGTATACTGTGTCATATTACATAATTTATGCACTTTTATATAGCATATATTTGGCAGAATATAATTTTAAACTATTTACTGTTAAATGAGGGTCCAGAAAAAACTTTGTCTATATTGGTGTAAGATTCAAATGGAAACTCAATACATTTTTTGTTTATAAAGAACGGATATTTTACCATCATATACTTCTTATACATCTAATGATATTATGAATGAATTGAAAATTCTGTTCCATTGCATATAATAAGATTTATCCACATATAGACCGAAAACTAGTTATCCGACTAACTATCTCTCATTTAAATGCATGCTACGAACTAAATGAAGTTAACAAATTTCTCATTATCGAAGTCATCTATTCTAAACATTGATAGACACTTTTTCTTCAAATGTCTTTTTTTTTTTTAAATCAACTTGAAATTTTGAAGGTCTTAAAGCACGGTGTAAATGAATGATATCCTTACAATATTTGCATGAAGAAATGATTAGGTTGATGGGACACTGAATACAACAACTTTTTTTTTATTATTTTATCCTAGAAGGACGTGATAGACATACAAATTTATATGGAATGTACAAATATGCTGGTTAAAAGTGTCATCAGAAGCGCGTTGTAAAATAAATTCATTGGCTTTTCTAAAAAAATCCATCCTGCTGAATAATAAAACTAACGGTACCAATTTTGTTGCACCAGATGCGCATTTCGACAATACATGTCTCTTCAGTGATGCTCGTGGCCAAAATATTTGAAATCCAAAGCTTATATAAAAGATGAAGAGCTATAATCCAAAAGGTCCAAAAAGTATAGCCAAATCCGTGAAAGGAATCAGAGCTTTGCATGAGGGAGATACATTCCTTAATTTATAATAATTTCCATCATTTTGTAACAGCAAATTTTAATAACACAAAAAAATCCGTATTTTATACTTATGCTGAACTTACTTTAAATAAGCTAATGCTAACAATGATCACTGTCCTTTTCTCGATCTTTACATCTATATCACTAACGGAAAGCTGAATACTAAAATTTATGATAAAAGAGATGATTTTTCATTTCCTATCGTTAATTATCCATTTTTAGATGGTGACGTTCCCTTGTCACCTTCTTACGGTGTTTATATATCTCATCTTGTACGATTCGCTCGTGTATGTAACAATGTTTTAGATTTTAACGAGATAAATTTATGTATTACTGAAAAATTATTACACCAGGGTTTTCGATATCACAAACTAGTCAAAACATTTACTAAATTTCATCATCGGTATAAGGACATCATTCGTAAATATAGCTCAACATGCAGACTTCTTATACGTTCAGGTATTTCACATCCAATTTTTTATGGAAATATTCTTTATCAAGCACAAAGGTGTCAGTATTCACCTCAAAAACTAACAAAACCTTTGAATAGACTTATTAAAAAGGGATATAGTTACGATACTGTTGTCAGGTCATTAAAAATTGCATATTTTGGCGTTAATATTGATTCACTTATAGGGTCTTTGCATCGGAACTAAACACATTTATTAAAAACCAGTTGTTGGCATGACACGGGTTATGTTCTTCTCATATATGTTATGATGGTATGATACTAAACCCCTAACGGGAAGGATTGTGCCTGATGTTCATATGATGAAATTATAATCTTTCAGTCAGTTTAATTGAAGTCTGGAGCTGGCATGTCAGTTAACTGCTAGTAGTCTGTTATTATTTATGTATTATTGTCATTTTGTTTATTTTCTTTGGTTACATCTTCTGACATCAGACTCGGACTTCTCTTGGACTGAATTTTAATGTGCGTATTGTTATGCGTTTACTTTTCTACTTTGGCTAGAGGTATAGGGGGAGGGTTGAGATCTCACAAACATGTTTAAAAGAGGGACGAAAGATACCAAAGGGACGGTCAAACTCATAAATCTAAAACAAACTGACAACGCCATGGCTAAAAATAAAAAAGACAAACAGAAAAACAATAGTACACACGACACAACATAGAAAACTAAAGAATAAACAACACGAACCTTTAACCCCGCCGCATTTTTGCGCCTGTCCCAAGTTGGGAGCCTCTGGCCTTTGTTAGTCTTGTATAATTTTAATTTTAGTTTCTTGTGTACAATTTGGAAATTAGTATGGCGTTCATTATCACTGAACTAGTATATATTTGTTTAGGGGCCAACTGAAGGACGCCTCCAGGTGCGGGAATTTATCGCTACATTGAAGACCTGTTGGTGACCTTCTGCTGTTGTTTTTTTCTATGGTCGGGTTGTTGTCTCTTTGGCACATTCCCCATTTCCACTCTCAATTTTATTATGTAGATACAATTGAAAATTAAAGATGGAGAATAAAACGAAAGAGCAGACAACAACCGAAAGCAACCAATGATTCCTCAACGCAACAAGAACATACTGCACTCGGAGGTGTTCCTCAGCCGGCCCCTGAAAGAATTGTGTACTAGCTCAGTGAAAAGGGCCTCACACTAAACTTAAAACATGAAAACTAAGATAAAAAAAATTATTATACTAACAAGACCAGCGGCTCCCTACTTGGGACAGGCGCAAAAATTCGGCTGGGTTATACATGTTTATTGAGATCTATAACCTCCCACTATACCTATAACCAAATGTAGAATAAAAAAACCACATAGCAATACCTACAGTAAAACTCAGTTTTAAAGACGTCTTAGTCCGATGTATGAATTGGTAACAACAGAAACTAAACAAAAATGACAATGATACATACTTTAATAAAGGACTACTAGCACTTACTGACATGCCAAGTCCATACAGATAAATGTATAAACGTTCAATGCAAACAAAGTCAACGTTTATTTTTATTTATATCAAAACGAATTCGATATTCCTCATTAGTTGTTTCATTTTAGCAGATAGCAATTCCTTCAGTGTTGAAATAGAAATCAATCTGGTAAAATCTTCCAAGTTTTATCTTGACTGTCACCAATTTTGCTAAAATAATTTTGAGATAAACGTTTTGTTACATTGTCATTTGCGGAGTCGTCGTAAGATGCAGCTCATAATGTAAAGAACAGCATCGGCAATGCATCTTAATCTATAAAGTATGCGTATACGAGGCTGGAATGGCCAATAACAATAATAAACAATTTGATGATAATCAAAATCTTTATCGATAAAAAAATTAAACAATAATCAAAGTGTTGCATTGGTTACCTTTCAGAATACGTTTTATTCACAAGACTGATAAGTTTACCCGGATTGTAACTTCCCTTTGTCTAACGGTTAGCCAGTTGCAAATGCATATCAATATA
Organism: Mytilus edulis; assembly: GCA_019925275.1. Classification (NCBI taxonomy): domain Eukaryota; kingdom Metazoa; phylum Mollusca; class Bivalvia; order Mytilida; family Mytilidae; genus Mytilus; species Mytilus edulis. The sequence goes on along the minus strand of CM034354.1, from coordinate 80,652,368 downwards.
TATAAGTGGAAATATCTCTCATATGTAGATTTCTAGATCGAGTCAATCAAAATTATTCTCCATATCCTAAGAATATAAGAAATCAGGTAGAAACATGTAGGTTTCTTTTACAATTATGAAGTATTACTTGAAACAAGAAAAAAACTGTTTAGGAAGGTAATTGTAACAAAGATAGATACTTGATTAAGCTAAATCAGATTTCTCCTGAACATGCTAGGTGACAAACAGTGCTCCCTAGAGTACTGCGGTACGTAGAATGGGAGGATATTTTAATGTATTGTATATAAAGTATAACAAAAAACCTTTTCCAAGTACTTGGCAATGAGAAACCGGAGTGATTTATTTCCCTTTACGGCATAGGTGGCGTTGCGATCACATTGGTTGTTTGTTTACACTTCCGCCTTGGCGGACGATGGAAAAATACTGTTCTGTTTCTCTCGTTTATTTGCGGAATGAATTAAAGAAGAGACATGCTAAAGTGTCAGGGAGGAAGAAAGAATTAATTGAACAGTAAGAAATATGATAGTACTCAAATAAACATATATTTACCCAAAAAATAAACGTCGGCGACTGTACAAATCGGGCTGAATCATGAACATTTGACGAAACAAGTATCATTTTATATAAACCAGAGACCGATTTTTGTCATCTTTTCCTTTAAGAAAATCTGACGTATTAAGTACAGGTCTTCCTAAGAATCAAGCAAATGGTGATATAGTTAAATTTTAATATTTAGTAAGAAATGTGGTTTTCATATCTATTTAAGTGTAAAATTATGATTTATCATTAAAAAAAAAAATCTGCAAATAATTCGTTGCCATGGTAACGGTGTTTAAACCATAAATCCAAAAATTGCTGTTTTTCATTGAAAAATCTTGTTTTTCATCACTTTTTAAACATTAAAAAATCAATTTATATCTCAAATATTAATCTGATTTAGGATATAATATCATTTAACAACTTAAAAGAATGAAATTCAAGTGAATAGATGATATCTAAAGATTTGCCTTTATATCTCTTTGGTGATTTTAATATCTGTTGATTTTCAAAAAGCCATTTGGCTATATTTTCATGAAATTCACCGAACTTCAAAGTCTTAAAATTTTTTTATAAAGATCTCAAGCCTACCAATATATCTATAGCCAATGTATAATAAAGAAACACATAGCAATACGCAAAATGAAACTCAGTTTAAAATGGGTAACAAAAGAAACTAAACAAAATGACTGATTAAAGGACTACTAGCAGTTACTGACATGCCAACTCCACACAGATAAATGTATAAACTTTCAATACAAACACAATAAACTTTTTTTATTTTTTTTTTTAATATCAAACCGAATTCGACATTTCTCATTAATTTTTTCATTTACCTGAAAGCAAAGATGGTCGTTCTAGCTTACTATGGAATTTCGTCAGTGTTGAAATAGAAACCAATCCAGTAACAACCTTCGAAGTTTTATTCTAATGCAACAACGTTTGTAACGTTCATTTTGATTGGATAACGAAGTTTTATTCTCACCGTCCAAATGTTTGATTAAGGTGAGATAAACGTTATGTTACATTGTCGATTGCGGAGTCGTTGGATGCAGCTCATAATGTAAAGGACATCATCGACAATGCATCTCAATCTATAAAGATTGCATATATGAAGCTGGAATGGAAAATATCAATAATATTCAATTTGATGATAAAAAATCTTTATCGATACACAATATCCAAAGTGTTGCATTGGTTACCTTTCAGAATACGTTTTATTCACAAGACTGATAAGTGTACCCGGATTGTAACTTCCCTTTGTCTTACGGTTAGCCAGTTGCAAATGCATATCAATATATAAGTGGAAATATCTCTCATATGTAGATTTCCAGATCGAGTCAATCAAAATTATTCTCCATATCCTAAGAATATAAGAAATCAGGTAGAAACATGTAGGTTTCTTTTACGATTATGAAGTATTACTTGAAACAAGAAAAAAACTGTTTAGGAAGGTAATTGTTACAAAGATAGAAACTTGATTTAGCCAAATCAGATTTCTCCTGAACATGCTAGGTGACAAACAGTGCTCCCTAGAGTACTGCGGTACGTAGAATGGGAGGATATTTTAATGTATTGTATATAAAGTATAACAAAAAACCTTTTCCAAGTACTTGGCAATGAGAAACCGGAGTGATTTATTTCCCTTTACGGCATAGGTGGCGTTGCGATCACATTGGTTGTTTGTTTACACTTCCGCCTTGGCGGACGATGGAAAAATACTGTTCTGTTTCTCTCGTTGATTTGCGGAATGAATTAAAGAAGAGACATGCTAAAGTGTCAGGGAGGAAGAAAGAATTAATTGAACAGTAAGAAATATGATAGTACTCAAATAAACATATATTTACCCAAAAAATAAACGTCGGCGACTGTACAAATCGGGCTGAATCATGAACATTTGACGAAACAAGTATCATTTTATATAAACCAGAGACCGATTTTTGTCATCTTTTCCTTTAAGAAAATCTGACGTATTAAGTACAGGTCTTCCTAAGAATCAAGCAAATGGTGATATAGTTAAATTTTAATATTTAGTAAGAAATGTGGTTTTCATATCTATTTAAGTGTAAAATTATGATTTATCATTAAAAAAAAAATCTGCAAATAATTCGTTGCCATGGTAACGGTGTTTAAAACCATAAATCCAAAAATTGCTGTTTTTCATTGAAAAAATCTTGTTTTTCATCACTTTTTTAAACATTAAAAAATCAATTTATATCTCAAATATTAATCTGATTTAGGATATAATATCATTTAACAACTTAAAAGAATGAAATTCAAGTGAATAGATGATATCTAAAGATTTGCCTTTATATCTCTTTGGTGATTTTAATATCTGTTGATTTTCAAAAAGCCATTTGGCTATATTTTCATGAAATTCACCGAACTTCAAAGTCTTAAAAATTTTTTTTAAAGATCTCAAGCCTACCAATATATCTATAGCCAATGTATAATAAAGAAACACATAGCAATACGCAAAATGAAACTCAGTTTAAAATGGGTAACAAAAGAAACTAAACAAATGACTGATTAAAGGACTACTAGCAGTTACTGACATGCCAACTCCACACAGATACATGTATAAACTTTCAATACAAACACAATAAACTTTTTTTATTTTTTTTTTAATATCAAACTGAATTCGACATTTCTCATTAATTTTTTCATTTACCTGAAAGCAAAGATGGTCGTTCTAGCTTACTATGGAATTTCGTCAGTGTTGAAATAGAAACCAATCCAGTAACAACCTTCGAAGTTTTATTCTAATGCAACAACGTTTGTAACGTTCATTTTGATTGGATAACGAAGTTTTATTCTCACCGTCCAAATGTTTGATTAAGGTGAGATAAACGTTATGTTACATTGTCGATTGCGGAGTCGTTGGATGCAGCTCATAATGTAAAGGACATCATCGACAATGCATCTCAATCTATAAAGATTGCATATATGAAGCTGGAATGGAAAATATCAATAATATTCAATTTGATGATAAAAAATCTTTATCGATACACAATATCCAAAGTGTTGCATTGGTTACCTTTCAGAATACGTTTTATTCACAAGACTGATAAGTGTACCGGATTGTAACTTCCCTTTGTCTTACGGTTAGCCAGTTGCAAATGCATATCAATATATAAGTGGAAATATCTCTCATATGTAGATTTCCAGATCGAGTCAATCAAAATTATTCTCCATATCCTAAGAATATAAGAAATCAGGTAGAAACATGTAGGTTTCTTTTACGATTATGAAGTATTACTTGAAACAAGAAAAAAACTGTTTAGGAAGGTAATTGTTACAAAGATAGAAACTTGATTTAGCCAAATCAGATTTCTCCTGAACATGCTAGGTGACAAACAGTGCTCCCTAGAGTACTGCGGTACGTAGAATGGGAGGATATTTTAATGTATTGTATATAAAGTATAACAAAAAACCTTTTCCAAGTACTTGGCAATGAGAAACCTGAGTGATTTATTTCCCTTTACGGCATAGGTGGCGTTGCGATCACATTGGTTGTTTGTTTACACTTCCGCCTTGGCGGACGATGGAAAAATACTGTTCTGTTTCTCTCGTTGATTTGCGGAATGAATTAAAGAAGAGACATGCTAAAGTGTCAGGGAGGAAGAAAGAATTAATTGAACAGTAAGAAATATGATAGTACTCAAATAAACATATATTTACCCAAAAAATAAACGTCGGCGACTGTACAAATCGGGCTGAATCATGAACATTTGACGAAACAAGTATCATTTTATATAAACCAGAGACCGATTTTTGTCATCTTTTCCTTTAAGAAAATCTGACGTATTAAGTACAGGTCTTCCTAAGAATCAAGCAAATGGTGATATAGTTAAATTTTAATATTTAGTAAGAAATGTGGTTTTCATATCTATTTAAGTGTAAAATTATGATTTATCATTAAAAAAAAAATCTGCAAATAATTCGTTGCCATGGTAACGGTGTTTAAACCATAAATCCAAAAATTGCTGTTTTTCATTGAAAAATCTTGTTTTTCATCACTTTTTAAACATTAAAAAATCAATTTATATCTCAAATATTAATCTGATTTAGGATATAATATCATTTAACAACTTAAAAGAATGAAATTCAAGTGAATAGATGATATCTAAAGATTTGCCTTTATATCTCTTTGGTGATTTTAATATCTGTTGATTTTCAAAAAGCCATTTGGCTATATTTTCATGAAATTCACCGAACTTCAAAGTCTTAAAAATTTTTTTTAAAGATCTCAAGCCTACCAATATATCTATAGCCAATGTATAATAAAGAAACACATAGCAATACGCAAAATGAAACTCAGTTTAAAATGGGTAACAAAAGAAACTAAACAAAATGACTGATTAAAGGACTACTAGCAGTTACTGACATGCCAACTCCACACAGATACATGTATAAACTTTCAATACAAACACAATAAACTTTTTTTATTTTTTTTTTAATATCAAACTGAATTCGACATTTCTCATTAATTTTTTCATTTACCTGAAAGCAAAGATGGTCGTTCTAGCTTACTATGGAATTTCGTCAGTGTTGAAATAGAAACCAATCCAGTAACAACCTTCGAAGTTTTATTCTAATGCAACAACGTTTGTAACGTTCATTTTGATTGGATAACGAAGTTTTATTCTCACCGTCCAAATGTTTGATTAAGGTGAGATAAACGTTATGTTACATTGTCGATTGCGGAGTCGTTGGATGCAGCTCATAATGTAAAGGACATCATCGACAATGCATCTCAATCTATAAAGATTGCATATATGAAGCTGGAATGGAAAATATCAATAATATTCAATTTGATGATAAAAAATCTTTATCGATACACAATATCCAAAGTGTTGCATTGGTTACCTTTCAGAATACGTTTTATTCACAAGACTGATAAGTGTACCCGGATTGTAACTTCCCTTTGTCTTACGGTTAGCCAGTTGCAAATGCATATCAATATATAAGTGGAAATATCTCTCATATGTAGATTTCCAGATCGAGTCAATCAAAATTATTCTCCATATCCTAAGAATATAAGAAATCAGGTAGAAACATGTAGGTTTCTTTTACGATTATGAAGTATTACTTGAAACAAGAAAAAAACTGTTTAGGAAGGTAATTGTTACAAAGATAGAAACTTGATTTAGCCAAATCAGATTTCTCCTGAACATGCTAGGTGACAAACAGTGCTCCCTAGAGTACTGCGGTACGTAGAATGGGAGGATATTTTAATGTATTGTATATAAAGTATAACAAAAAACCTTTTCCAAGTACTTGGCAATGAGAAACCTGAGTGATTTATTTCCCTTTACGGCATAGGTGGCGTTGCGATCACATTGGTTGTTTGTTTACACTTCCGCCTTGGCGGACGATGGAAAAATACTGTTCTGTTTCTCTCGTTGATTTGCGGAATGAATTAAAGAAGAGACATGCTAAAGTGTCAGGGAGGAAGAAAGAATTAATTGAACAGTAAGAAATATGATAGTACTCAAATAAACATATATTTACCCAAAAAATAAACGTCGGCGACTGTACAAATCGGGCTGAATCATGAACATTTGACGAAACAAGTATCATTTAATATAAACCAGAGACCGATTTTTGTCATCTTTTCCTTTAAGAAAATCTGACGTATTAAATCCCAATCAAATAGAGTCTGCCAAATGCAATTGCAAATACATGGCAGAGGCTTAATTAGGTTAAGGGGGAGGGGTAAAGCAGAGAACTACATGTACATGTTACAATTTCTTTGCATTCCTACAGTATAATCCTTTTCGAATGCATGTATCACCTAACAGTACCAGAGTTACGTGATGTCATATTACCAAATTTATGTTCTTGAAAGTAATATGGGATATCTTAGACCAATTAATAAGTCAAGTCTGGACTATTTAAATAATAACATTGCAAATGATTAAAGGTTACATGTACATGTACAAATGTATGTTTCACATAAAAGTATCCTTTATGACCTATAGCTAAATGTACATGCACTGCATTTGAAGATAAAGTGATGTCATGTGACTAAAATCATTGTTAAATGTTATCCAACATTGTACTTTATCATCATGATCATGACTTCATTAATTGTTCATGGTGATTGTATTTTTTAAATACATCATTAATTCACCAACCAAATAATATATATGTTAATTGACTCGATTGACAACATTCCAACAACAGAATTAAAAAAAAAATCAAGAGCCAAGAGGGCAACATACAATCTTATAATAATATCATAAACAGGAGGTTGTCCCTGTTACTCCAAACAACTTTTAATTGTCTTGAGCTTATTTAATCTTATATATAAGGGTAAAAGTATATATCTGTACAAGAATGATTTTGTGTAAACTTATTAATGAAAGTCGTCTTCAACGAAAAACCGAAAAGTTGCAATGTTCGCTGTCACTTCCTTGTATTGGAGAAGTTTTCAATACGTTTAATTTCGTTGAAAGATGAAAAGGACAAAATAACACACGATTACTAATAAAATATACACAATCAATGACGACTATCATTTTGTTACAAAACACTTTATTTGTGTATCCTCGTGCATGTGATGGTCAATTATTATCTCCTTAGGCTACAACTTCACATTTATATATTGAATAGGATGAAATGCTAGAACCTGTTACATGTAGTAGGCCAAAGCAAAATAAAATAAAATAAAATCAGACAGTCTAGTATTTGTGAATATTTTAAACACTGGTTTATTCAAAACAATGAACGTCAATATTATAGTAGAATTTGAGGTAATGTTATGGATTGATTGATTGATTGTTGGTTGCTTAACGCCCAGTGGCAAATATTTCATGCATATTCAGGACGAGAACAAGTTCACAAAGTTGATACAATAGAGGCCATCTGGGATGATGGTCGGAGAAATTTGGACTGCCACTGGAAAAGGAGGGTATATTGGATAGGGACAGAAATTTTGCCTTGCAACAGGCCACCTACTGACCCCTCAAAGAGTTGTTGCAAGGGTTCTTAACGTACAAAGAGCGTGGCACTCTCTTTACACGAGGCATCGGATTTAACGTCCCCCTTCTGACCGGACGTGACTGCAAACTTGATACATCCCGCACAGCCAAACGGACGCCCCACTTCGGCAAGCGTTTTACTGTCGGTCGGGAGAAGACCAAGTGACCATATGTCTATACCCCAGTCACCCTTGGGGTATAATGTTATGGATCAATTGTTGTTTGACTATCATACATATGTACATGTTAATAACAATCTGACTTGTTTCCAAATCTTACAAACAATTCACATAATATGCTTTTTTGTGAAATTCACAGTCATCGTCTTTTTTATATATATGTTGCAGAGTGATTTTTATGATCATTTTATATATTGTAAAAATCATCTATTTAATATATTTACTAAATTACTATAAAGCTTAATTACATATTTTGAATATTGTATTTTTGGTTTAAATAATTACTTGCAAACCTTACTTTTATGTTAAGTAATATTCACGTTATTTTTTATGAACATTCATTCAGTGATTTACTTGAATTGTTGTATTTGATTGGCTGTTAATATTTCGCGGTCAAGTTTAATTTCCTGTATATTTCCACGGACGATAGCCATGACAGTCTGTTGAATTTATGTCAGCTTATATTGACCATCTAGATAATTACCTGTATACTTTATATTTTGAACAACATAATTATTGAATACTGGCTCCATGTAATGTGTACTTGTATAAGACACATTATTGTGTGATCTTTATTTGATGTGTCGTAAAGTCTCGGTCACACCTTACCGGATAGCTCGAACGGACGGCTAACGAATAACTTTTTTCAATCCGTTCATGTCCGTTAGACGTCCGTCCATATCCGTTGCATGTCCGTTAAGCGTACGTTTTATCCGTCGACGTCCGTTCTGTCCGGTGGAAAATTTTGAGCATGTTCAAAACTTTGAACGGACGTCCAATGGATGAAATGTCCGTTTTGTACGGTACTCGTCCGTTTCATTTCCGTTTTGTATCCGTTACGTGTCCGTTATACATCCGTTGGAGGTCTGGAAGATAAATTCACCAACGGACTTCTAACGGATAAAACGGATGTTGAACCAATGTGAAACGGACTTCTACCGGACGTATAACGGATAAAACGGATGATGAACGGATCTGAAACGGATAAAATGCCGATTGATTGATTGATTGATTGTTGGTTGCTTTACGCCGCATTAGCACAAAAAGGCTATATCGCGGCGAGAGCTAATTCGAATATTTTTACAATTTAAAGCATATTTTTAAAATAAGACAAAAGGTCCTTCAATACACTAAAATTCTTGACTAAAGCAAATTGATTATATACAAATAAAAATCAACAGTAAAATAACGTGATAAAAACTAAAATCGATTTAAATATAATAACATTTTTATATTTTATAATAAATTTCAATTTCTTTTAAAAAAGCAACAATATTTGTAAATGGAACATTATTAAATAAATCATACATATTATTGACATTGAAATGATTCTTACGAATATCAGCAAAGTCAATACAATTAATTAAAACATGTTTAATAGTATACTTGCAGTTGCAAGGAACACATTGTGGTTCATCTTCATTTTTTAAAAGATACTCGTGTGTTATTCTAGTATGACCAATACGACATCTAGTAATAACACACTGATCTTTTCTGCACATAATATTATCAAAAGGTTTGCCTAAATTAGGTTTAATTTCATGCAATTTATTATCGTCTTTTTTACTCCATTTATTTTTCAATATATTAAAAACATATTCTCTAATATTAGATTTAAAATCAGTATATGGTATATCACAGTTAGATAGAGGGTCACCCAGGGCATTCTTTGCCTCAAGGTCTACAGCTGTGTTTCCAAGGATTCCAACATGACTCGGAACCCATAGAAATATTATTTCTTTCAGAAGAATTTTTAAATTCCTCATTACATATAAAATTTTCAGGATTGTTGGGTTTTTAATTTTAGTATTTCGTATAGCTTGTAAGCATGAAAGTGAATCCGAACATATAATAAATTTGGATTTATCTGAAGAAGCAATAAATTGCAAAGCCAAAATTATTGCTTCTGCTTCAGCAGTAAAGATGGATGCATCAGATGGCAAACGGAGGGTTGCAGCTCTGTCCCTGAAGACAGCAGCAGATGCAACTCTATCACCATCTTTTGATCCATCAGTATAGACAGTTGAAAAATCGAGATAATCGGCTTTAATTTCAGCATAGTGTTGCTGAATTAAAAGAGGATTTGTTTTATTTTTATTGTGTTCACGGAGATCAAATATCATTTTTGGTTTGGGAAGTTCCCATGGAGGACATTTGCAAGTTTGAACTTGAGCAACAGATTTTAAATCAAAAGAAGCTAAATGTGGTTTTAAACGTAAACCTAACGGAGGAATTTTATTTTCATGTTTTGCAAAAATATCTTCATAAATCGGATTAAAAACACAGCTGTAGGCAGGATTATCTGAATGGGCTTTTAGTTTGACAGCATATTGAAGTCCAAGCTTCAAACGTCTGTCAGTGAGTGAGTGCTCATCAGCCTCTACATACAGACTCTCAACTGGTGAGGTTTTAAATGCGCCAAGACAGAGACGCAAACCTTGGTGATGCACAGCATCGAGAATCTGTATGTAGGACTTCCTTGCAGAGCCATACACTATAGAGCCATAATCTAGTTTAGATCTAACAAGAGATCTATATAAATTGAGTAAAATGTTGCGATCAGCACCCCAGTCAGTGCTGCCGACAACTTTTAAAATATCTAAAGCTTTTAAACATCTCGCTTTTAACATTTTGATATGGGGTAGAAAGGTTAACTTTTTATCGAAAATTAACCCAAGAAATTTGGTTTCATCAACCATTTTAATTGGGTTGCCGTACAAAGTTAGTTCTGGATCAAGATGCAATTTTCTTTTGTTACAAAAATGCATCCCGACCGTTTTTGAAGTGGAAAATTTAAAACCATTTTCCGAGGCCCATTTTTCAATTCTTCCAAGACATAATTGTAATTGTCTTTCAATGTTATTCATATTTTTGCCTCTGTAACATATTAAAAAATCATCAACGTACAATGAACCTTCAATATTACTTTTTAAAACTTCAACAAGGCTGTTGATTTTAAGACTAAATAATGTAACAGATAAAATACTGCCCTGAGGGACACCCATCTCTTGATCATAAAGATCAGACATGGTCGAATTAACTCTAACATTAAATTGTCTGTTAGAGAGAAAATTAGAAATAAAATTAGGCATATTGCCTTTCAACCCCATATCAAATAGATCTTTTAAAATACCATATTTCCATGCAGTATCATAGGCCTTCTCAAGGTCGAAAAAGACCGACACCACATGTTCATTTTTCGCAAAACCATTACGGACAAATGATTCGAATCGAACAAGATGATCAAGTGTACTGCGACCCTGTCGGAATCCACACTGAATATTGGCTAATAGCCCATTGGATTCCAGGAACCAAACAAGGCGATCATTGACCATCCGTTCGAGTGTTTTACAGACACAACTGGTAAGAGCAATTGGTCGATAATTAATAGGATCCGTATGATCTTTACTTGGTTTTGGAATAGGCACGACGGTTGCAAGCTTCCAGATTGATGGTAAATCACCAGATTCCCAGATGTTATTCATGAGCTGCAAGATAGCTTCTAGCGAGGAATCTGGCAAGTGTTTTAAGAGTTGGTAGTGAATATTATCAGGCCCACAAGCTGTATCATGGGCTTTTGACAGAGATGTTTTAAGTTCTTCAAGAGAAAATAGTTTATTATAATTTTCACCATTTTTTGATTTAAAGTTTAATTTAATTTTTTCTTTTTGTTTTTTAACTTTTTTAAAGTCTTCCCTGTAGTTGTTACAAGAATACTTTGCAAAAGTTTCACCAAGTTTGTTGGCAATATCCTTTTCAGATGTTAATAAATTATTGCCGTCTTTCAAATGTTTTACAGTGGCTTTAGAATTTTTACCTTTTATTTTATTTACCATATTCCAAACTTTTGTCATCGGAGTGCGAGATGTAATCCCCGAGACAAATTTTTTCCAGGATGTTCGTCGGGCTTGCCTACAAGTCCGCCGTGCCTTAGCGCGAAAAATACGGAAATTACTCAAGTTTTCCGTCGTTGGTTGTTGATTGAACCGTCTTTCAGATTTTTTACGGTCACCTATGGCTTGATCACATGCGTCATCAAACCATGGTTTACTGGGATGTTTTGGATTTGCCGAGGTCTTAGGAATAGGTCTGTCAGCAATTGACGTTAGAACTGTATTAAAAGTTAAAATTGGATCTTGCACAGTCTCAAACATCTTTGACTGAAGTTCCGTTCGACAGAGATTCTCAAACAAGGACCAGTCCGCCTTGTCAAGTTTCCAACGTGGTACTCTCTGTTGGGCAGAATTAAAAAAATGTTCAAGTACTATTGGAAAGTGATCACTTCCACATAGATCATCATGAACACGCCATGAATAATCCAGGAGCAGAGAGGGATCGCATATAGTGATATCAATAGAAGAATAAGACCCGTTTCCAGAATGAAGATACGTATTAGATCCATCATTAAAAATGCATAATCCTTCTTGAGAGACAAAGTCCTCAATGATCTTACCTTTGGCATTATGAGTCTTGCTACCCCATAATGGATTGTGGGCATTGAAGTCGCCCATAAGTATAAATGGTGAGGGTAATTGATCAGTGAGGTTTTTGAGTTTTGCTTTATCGATAATTGAATTAGGTGGAATATATATCGAACATAATGTAATTGTTTTGTCTAATGATAAACGAATTGCAACTGCTTGCAGATCCGTTGTGAGTTGGACTGTGCTATGAATGACGTTGTCCTTCACAAAAATGGATGATCCGCCTGCAGCACGTTCATCTACCTTAGAAAATGTGCTATACATGTTGTATCCTTTTAAAGATACGTTGTCACTTTCTTTTAGATGAGTTACTTGAAGACAAAATGCAATAGGTAAAAAAGACTGAACTAGAAGTGTTAACTCGAGAAGATTTATTTTAAGACCTCGGCAATTCCATTGGATTATATTTGTCATTATTTAATAAAAGAAGGGTGAATGCTGTCGAGTTTGCCAGCATTCTTATTTCGCTCACCCTGAGATCGTGATCTTTCGGGTGGCGGAACACTTTCGGTTTCCATTTCAGTTTCGATGATAAGTGTTGAAAATCTGTTGTGCGAGGAGAGTCGTCGATCTCCAGGACTACGCGCAGCTGGTGTTACTCCGCCTCGACCCCTACCCCGCGACCTCGAATCAGAAGACTTCTGAGAGGATGTATTTCCTGGCTTCTTTTGGACATCCTTCTTTTCTTGAGAACGAAGAGGAGATGGGGCTCTGGTAGACTGTTTACTGGACGAAGAAGATACCTTCTTGGATGCAGATGAAGGAAGACTTTTGGAGGTGGAAGAATCATCTATATCACTGGGAAGATCCCAGACAGATTCACCGCTCCAATTGTGTATTTCTACTGTTTCTTTTTTATTTGATTTTTTTTTCTCATTTTTTTTTGGTGATGATAGTGAGCTCTGTAGGGAAGATTGAGTTGACTGAGTACTGGTTTTGGAAGATATTGGTTTTCTTGGAATTAATATTCTATCGGTAGGTTCTGTTTCAACAGGCAGCATTTTAAAATTGTCCGCATCAATTGGCCAAGTCATGCGAGTTTGTGTATTCTCGTGACTGAATGAGCGGACAACTTTGCTGGCGTACGATGGTCTGTTTGAAACAAGGAGATCATTCGAAACAGAAGCTATCTGTTTAGCTTCTGGGTAACTAATGTTTCTTTCTGTTTTAATTTTAATAATATTTTTTTCTTTAAGGTAAACAGGGCAGTCCCTAGACGATGAAAAATGGGATTCACCACAGTTTACACATTTAGAAGATTCAGAGTGACAGTTTGTTAAAATGCCGATTGAAAATTTCTCATAAGAAATGCCAATTAGATTTCTGAAGGTTCGTGAATTCTTATTATTCTTAATCGATCTTAGAGTACGGACACATCTTCACAATCAAGCAGCTGTTATTCAGGCCAGACGCTGCCCTTTAGCGGCATTTTGAAGAAAAACCAAAACTAGTTACACAAAACATTTTCAATATTGATTGATTGATTGTTGGTTGCTTAACGTCCAGTGGCAAATATTTCATGCATATTCAGGACGAGAACAAGTTCACAATAAATACAATAGGTAGGTTGATACAATAGAGGCCACATGGGATGATGGTCGGAGAAATTTGGACTGCCACCGGAAAAGAGGGTATATTGGATAGGGACAGAAATTTTGCCTTGCAACAGGCCACCTACGGACCCCTCAGAGAGTTGTTGCAAGGGTTCTTAACGTGCAAAGAGCGTGGCACTCTCTTTACACGAGGCATCGGATTTAACGTCCCCCTTCTGACCGGACGTGACTGCGAACTTGATACATCCCGCACAGCCAAACGGACGCCCCACTTCGGCTAGCGTTTTACTGCCGGTCGGGAGAAGACCAAGTGACCATATTTCTATACCCCAGTCACCCTTGGGGATCATTTTCAATATTAATGCGATTTACATGCATTATTATTGTCGCCTTTAATGTTTTCGTATATCTTGTTTATCCGTTTTATCCGGTATGCTTCCGTTTGGTGTCCGTTTTATGTGATACTCGTCCGTTGGATGTACGTTCGACATCCGTTCTGTCCGGTACGTCTCCGTTTCTCGTCCGTTATGCATTCGTTAGGCGTCCGTTTTAGTTGGTCAGTACTACATCAACGGACTCCCAACGAATAACAATTTTGTCAACGGACAACGTTTATTTTCATCCGTTAGGCGTCCGTTCGTCTTATCCGGTAAGGTGTGACCGAGGCTTTAACCTTACAGTACAACTCACTCCACAAGTGACTTGTTAATAAATACTGGTATCATAAAACATCAGAACCCTTAGCTCTCGTTAGTTGTTATTCCAACCAGAGATTGATTGATTGTTGGTTGCTTAACGTCCAGTGGCAAATATTTCATGCATATTCAGGACGAGAACAAGTTAACAATAAACGCAGTAGGTAGGTTTGTTATAATAGATGATGATGGTTGGGGAAATTTGGACTGCCACTGGAAAATGAGGGTATATTGGATAGAGACAAAACAAAGCTTGATTAATTTTATATCCCCTTAAATCAAATCTCTTCAGAATCTTATGGCGAGTGTTGGATAATTTACCCTTGTTCCGGATTACTAAAAAAAATATGCATTTTAAAGTACTCTGGCTGAATCAAACCACTGTTAAATAAAAATGCACATAATACCCTGCATAGGCAGGTTTTGAGGTACACCTTTATAAAATTATGTTTTAAGCTTCACACCGGACGAACTTATTTCCATCTATGAACAGGTCGGCTATTCACACGTTAATAAAAATAATTTGTCGTTGTTAGTGTTCATAAAGAGTAAATTATTTTGTCGTTGCTAGTACTCATGTGAGTAATTGTCTGTCATGCACATTTAGTCGTGGTGGATCAAGTAACCAATTTCTATCTAGAGTTGATCACAGCTAGATTTGACTCTCAACTGGCCTTAAATTAGCCACAACTTCACCATTCGTGATGTATGTCAACTTATCGGGATATTACATAATAAATAAAAAAATAGATAATTTTCAAGATTTTAGCTTGTGTTTCATTTAATATCCAACCTGATTTTTTTTAGTGATTTATTGTTGTTTGTTCATAAACAACAACAAAATTATGGGCCAGACGAAATAAAAAGAAGATGAGAATGAAATATAGTTACTTGGTCTTGCACGTTAAGAACCCTTGCAACAACTCTTTGAAGGATCCGTATGACAAAAATGGGATCTCCTGTAGTTGGTGATCGCAATACTGGTACCAGTATTGTGTTGTACCAGTATTGTGTTTAGTTTTTTTTAGAACCAGAGGCTCTAAAGAGCCTGTGTCGCTCACCTTGGTCTATGCAAATATGAAACAAAGGAAGCAGATGGATTCATGACAACATTGTGTTTTGGTGATGGTGATGTGTTTGTACATCTAACTTTACTGAGTATTCTTGCTGCTTACAATTATCTCTATCTATAATGAACTGGGCCCAGTAGTTTCAGTGGAAAATCATAGTAAAAAATGACAAATTTTATGAAAATTGTTAAAAATAGACTATAAAGGGCAATGACTCCTAAATGGGTCAACTAACCATTTCGGTCATGTTGACTTATTTGTATATCTTACTTTGCTGAACATTGTTGCTGTTTACAGTTTATCTCTATCTATAATAATATCCAAGATAATAACCAAAAACAGTAAAATTTCCTTAAAATTACCAATTGCTCTAAATGCTTTGGTTTTTGAGTTACTGCATTTTACCCCTATGTTCTATTTTTAGCCATGTCGGCATTCTTGGTTGGTTGGCCAGGTCACCGGACACATTTTTTAAACTAGATACCCCAATGATGACTGTGACCAAGTTTGGTTTAAATTGGCCCTGTAGTTTTAGATAAGAAGTTTTTGTAAAAGTTAGCGACGACGGACGCAAAGTGATGGGAAAAGCTCACTTGGCCCTTCGGGCCTGGTGAGCTAAAAATAAACAATATATAGGTAAGTAATCTTTTATTAAATGTGTCACATAATGCAATTAAACATATGACAGGACTATTATAAGGTATTTGAATAATTAGAAATATAGGTAATTAAGCACTAAATACTAATTATAAACATAATGATAATAAATACTGATATATATTATATATGATCATGTACTTTTAGCACTAATAATAAAATGAAAGCATGATGTATAACAATTGTTAAATTCACATGTTTAAATGGTGATACACTGCAATTATCATCAATGAAAGCTTTAAGTCTTCTGTTGTTTTTTTCCTTATGTCACCATACTGTCCAAGTATTTCTACAGTCTTTTTTTTCTTCTTATCTTTAAGTTCTTTCTTTCCTAGACTCATGGTGTACTTTAGGGAACTTTTTATAGACATTGCTGTCATAGCTGCTGTATCATCAGCATTAGTGTCATCATTTTCTTCGGCAGATGGAATTTCTGCCACCCTCCTCTTTCTATATTCATATTCAGTCTCTGGACTTTATCTTCCTCTTTACAACATGTCCAGCTTCCTCGGATGGTAATTGTACAGCCCTCTTACTGTCGTAGGAGTTGAGTGTTGACGCCATAGGAGTGTGGCAGCATCTTTGGCCTTTGTTGTACTTTTAATAGTACCAGATGATACATCTGTTAGAAATTGTGCAGCCCATGGTTCTGGATCATGTGCTTCTCCCTTTGCCATACAGAATGCCAATTTTGTGTTCCTTGTTACTTCATTTTTCTTGATATATTTTTTGTAAGAAAAGTCTGTGATTGGCTTAAGAGGTCTAGTTATGGCACATATGTTGGTCTGGTCTAGTTGTTCTGTTAATCAATTCATGAAGTAATTGTTGTTGTGTCTGGTTACTTAGGAAAGTCTGGAAACAGGAGTGTAATACCAGCCATATCAAAATTTGGTTAATGGGGATATGCATAAATATTAGTTTATTTATTGTACTTTGATTTAATCTGCTGTAAAACAGTAATATTTATTGGTTTATAAAAATTCATTTAAGAATATACCCAAGCTCTAACTAATCATGTTAATTGGAATCAAAAATAACCAAAAACATCTTATAAATTGGACACTAATTAAGAATTGGCTATAATTACAATGATTACCCTACACATTTATGCATATAATAATTCCCTTAATAACATGATTACGCTTATGTTTCATCGTTTCTGTAAAAGATACATCTAACAAAAGCAAAATAATCTAAGTACACAAACGTTTCATATTTGTTATATTAACATTATTTTATTTATTTCTATAATAATCCCACATTATATAGTTATTTATCTTCTTACTTTATCAGTTTATGAAAATAAGATAATTTCAAAGATAAATGTTTTAAGAATAAATAATAATCTCAAATATGAAAGAGGTACCATAAATAGATGAGAAAAAAAAACATAAATCATGAATATATAATTATCAATTTTTTGAATAATATAAGTTAATTACGATAATCTTTTGAAAATAATTGTATTTCTTTGATCTTAATTAGGGTATAAAGAAGCATGCTTATATTTAATGAGTTGTTTGATAATTTCAATTATCCTCTTTAATCTTTTTGAGTTCATTTAATCCCTCTTTGATCTTTAATATCTAATTTTATTTAAAATTCCTTTATTTGTTTTATACTTTTAAAACACAAGCTCATCTGTGTCTATTAATACTGTTCAATGAATGAGTAGTTCATTGAATGTTTAACCTAGCTCTCACTTTGAAATGGCTAGCTTCTTTACAGATCTTGCACCATATGTTATTTTCAACAGTGACCCTACTGCAGTTATTGACTTCATGAAAAGCCACAAACTACTAGCAGACTCATGTAATTGTACATGCTGTACCAAACCAATGGAGCTAGTAGCTAGACCAACAAAATCGGATGGTTTTGGATGGAGATGCACCAACCAAACAAAGATGTCAAAAACGCCACACATACCGCACCATCCGTACAGGGTCCTTCTTTGAGAAATCAAAGGTCACTCTTAATAAATGGTTGTATGCAATATACTTATGGAGTCAAGAAAGCAAAGTAAATACAGTAGTAAAGCAGGTTGATATAGGTGAAAAAACTGATACATATGTGTCAGTACCTACGTGATGTCTGCTCCAGAAATCTTTTCAACACACCTATTGAACTTGGTGGACCTGGAGTGGTGGTCCAAATTGACGAGAGTCTATTCAACCACAAGTCCAAATACAACAGAGGTAGACGACCTAAGAAAGAATTATGAGTATTCGGTCTGGCCGACACATCATTCAAACCTGCCATTACTTACATGGAATTAGTAGAGAAGAAAGATGCAGCTACGTTTTTGCCAGTAATTGAAAAGCCAGTGAAAACTGGTACCATTATATATTCTGACCAGTGGAAGGCTAACTGCATTTGTACAGAACTGAAACTACAACATGCAACAGTTCACCATTCAGTGAATTTTGTTGACCCTGAAACAGGGGTGCACACGCAAGCCATTGAATCCTACTGGGCTAAGGCTAAATATAAGTTGAAAGTAATGAAAGGTGTATCATTAGACCTTCTTCCAAACTACCTAGATGAAAGAATGTGGAGAGATCGTTGGGATCAAGTAAAGATAACCCATTCACCAATGTTCACCAACATATTGGCCAATATTTCTGAACAGTATCCAGTGTAATTAGTTGACAAGTAGAAGTGAGACAGACAATACATTATCAGTATTTAGTGCTTTTATAATGAACAACTGTTATCATAGTGCTCTAACTTTATCATCTATATTATGATTCTGTATTCAATATCATAGATGATTTATATGTCAATCATTGCTATTAGAATAATATGAATAAAATATAATTCATATTGATTTTATCTAATTTCTTTACATATTATATAACTCAAAAAGGAAATATTTCTATATGAAAAATACACTTAAAATTAACTTGGTACATCATACACCTTTAAGTACAGCTCTTTATAAGAACCAGGCAGTGTGCCATATACATGTGATACATGGGGGGTTTCAGATTATATCTATAATTGGCCTAGTAGAAGAAATGCTCAAAAAATAATTTTGAGTGGGAAAATATGAGTGGTTGTCATGGTAACGGACACACAATTTTTTGGTTGTTAAGCGTTGTAAAATCTTTCAAAAATCAGCTAAATCACCACATTTCAGAGCCTGATTAAGCATAGAATAATGCATTTTTCATTAATTTTCATATGTAACATTGATAGAACTTGGTTTAAGCTTCATTTTAGTGAGATTTCATGTCAACCAAATTTGGAATTTTTTTGGAAAATTTTGTGAAAAACTGCATATTTTCAACTTTTCTGAAATTGGGATTTTTGCTGAATTACAACATTTTCTCTGGTGTTTTTCAGAAAAGTGTAAATGTGTACAGAATAGTTAGCACTGTAGTTATGAAGTTTGAATACTACTCTACCAAATTCAATAGAAAAATGTGTGGGATTTTTTTAGTTTTATCACCATAGCAACCGATTTTTTCCTTGGAAACGGAGTTTTCATTTGCAGAATATTGCAGTTTAAGAGCTTAAATGTCCTGAATTTTTTATAACCGATAAGAAAAATACATAAAAGCTAACTCAAACTTTAAACTACAATCGTTAAGTGTTGTTGACTTCAATTGTTACCACGGAAAGACATATTATCCATAGCAACATTCACTAAAAAACTGCATAAATAGAAATTTATGTAAAAAAGTATATAAATAAAGAGTTCAAATTGGAATATGACTTCATTCTTTGCTTCACTCACAGTCTTGTCTGGGATTTTTTCTTCAGATTGTTCAATAAATGGAATATGTCATGAAACATAAGGGGGGGGGGGGGGCTTGGAAAAAGGGAGGAGGGGGTAAGTTGATTTTTTTAAATGTTGCATACAAGTAGATCCTTGAAAAGATAATTGCGTTTCGTCGTCCGAAGAAACATTGGTTTTCTCACTTTAACTTTAGTGTAAGTTTATAGAAATCTATGAAATTTAAACACACTGTTATTTACCACAAAAAGAAGGTTGAGATTGATTTTGAGAGTTTTGGTCCCTATAGTTTAGGAATTAGGGCCCAAAAAAAGGGTCCATTTAGACATTTTTCTAAATTTCACACATTAACTTCAGTATAAGTAAATAGAAATCTATAAAATTCAAACACAATGTTTAAGAACACAAAAGAAAGGTTGGGATTGATTTTGGGAGTTTTGTTCCCAAAAGTTAAGGAATTAACGACCAAAAAGGGGCCAATTAAGCATTTTTCTTGGTTTTCGCACCATAACTTTAGTGTAAGTAAATAGAAATCTATGAAATTTTAACACAAGGTTTATTACCATAAATGAAGGTTATGATTGATTTTGGGAGTTTTGGTCCATCAGTTTAGTAATTAGGGACCAAAAGGGTCAAACTTAAACTTTGTTTGATTTCATCAAAAAATAAATAATTGGGGTTCTTTAATATGCCGAATCTTAACTGTGAATGTAGATTCTTAATTTTTGGTCCCGTTTTCAAATTGGTCTACATTAAGGTCCAAAGGGTCCAAAATTAAAGTTAGTTTGGTTTTAACAAAAAATGAATTATTGGGGGTTCTTTGATATGCTGAATCTAACAATGTATTTATATTTTGGATATTGGACCATAATAGGTAAATGTCCAATTTTAATTTTTAAGTTCAAGTTCTTGGACCACATTCATTCTGTGTCAGAAAACTGTTGTTTCAACTATTTAATCGCAATCCAAATTCGGAGCTGTATTTAGCTTGAATGTTGTGTCCATACTTGCCCCAACTGTTCAGGGTTCGAACTCTGCGGTCGTATAAAGCTGTGCCCTGTTGAGCATCTGGTTTAAGGTTGACAGATGATGAACTTCATGGGAATGCAATAGCCGGGTCAACCTGGCTCATGGAAAGGCAAGATATATATGGCCCTAACAAATGTAAGCAAAATTCGTAATTTCTTATGGCACACATCCGTCTGAGATGTTATTCCACCAGCATAAATCACAAAATTGATCCGTAACATAATTTTAACAAACCAATACTAGAATCATTTGGTCAAAGCATTTCTAAACTGAAACTGAAGTGTGATGGACGGGTGGATATAGACGGACAGGCAAATTTAACACATTTTAAGTTGGTGGTGATTTTAAAAATAATAATAGGCAATGGGTGATAGCTAATATCGGAAGTCCAGTATAATGGAATCCTCTTAATATATACAGGTAGCTATTAACATTAATTACTGCTTTGTTGTACTACTATCCCGCAATTGAAATTCAGAATCTCCGAGATAGACAAATAGAATACATCTGCTAAGTTGGAATTGCGCTAATCCCTGTAAAATAATCATGCTATTACCGGCAAAACTATCAAATCAGAATTATCAAGCAATATAATTGTATCAATAAGGAATCATTCCTTACTATGCGTCATTCTACATATATCTCACAAGTTCTAGATTCCAATAACATAATATCTTGTTGTGTATGTGTGTTTTGGGGAGGGGGATTCAGCTGAAGCACACTTCTTATCCTTCTGAAATCCCCCTCCTCTTAAGAAAGTAAACCGGTAAATAGAGGTAGATTTTTTTTGGATGAATCTGGAGGAGTTGTAGTAGGTTTAACCCATGTTCGCCAGTACATTAGTTGTCACAAGGTTGGTTTCTATTTTATAATTTTTGTTTGCCTCAATCAATCTTATGAAACATGTATACACAGAGATCAAGTTTGAATTTTATTGGTGTCACTGTTAACTGTATAATTTGCCTTATATGGCCTGGTTAACTTAAGAAATTTCTAAAAGTTACCATTTGATCTTAGGAGAACCTTTCTGGAGCCCTTTTTTCGTCATACATACACTACTATATTTTTCGACTTTCATGTAGATTTTTTTTTTATCTTTTCGGAATAATGGCATGTATTCTTCCTTTTTAAATTAACAGAAAAGATAAAAAAAAATCTACATGAAAGTCGAAAAATATAGTAGTGTATGTATGACGAAAAGAGGGCTCCAGAAAGGTTCTCCTAATATCAAATGGTAACTTTTAGAAATTTCTTTAGTTAACCAGGCCATATAGGCTACATGCTATTATTCCGACAGCCCATTGGTCCGACAGTCCATTAGTCGGACAGCCCTTTGGAAAGACAACCCATTAGTCCGAAAACCTATTGGTCCGACAGCACATTAGTCCGACAGCCAATTAGTCTGACAACCCATTAGTACAACAACCCAATAGTCTGACAATCCATTGCTCCGACAGCCCAATACTCCGACAATCCATAAGTCCAACACTTATCAAGTCAAACATAAGGGTAACAGGATAAACAAAATTCTGTCTGTATTATTACGTTTAGATATAAAAACATGTTTTTAAAGAAATAATTCCGTATATATAACATCAGGCTTAGGTAGTTCGAATACTTTCTATATACTCAATTTGAAATCTGTATATAGAATAAAACAGAACAGAATATTTCATTTTTCCAAATTCAAGGGTCTATAAAGAGCATATAAACAACCAGTGATGGTGCAAACTACTGATGAAAACTCGCCCAAATATTTCGTTGTTGAGTTTTGAATCTGAAAAAAGCATCACACAGTATAGCTGACTAATAAACCCCGAAACCAATTTTCAGAAATCATTGTATTTAATTGTAGTTCCTCAGAAAAATATGACGATTTTTTTTAACTTGGCTGTCATGTGAAAAGTGTTCGGTAAACAGGAAGTGGTTTAGTGATGAATCTGAAAACTTATCACACGATATAGCCGACTTCAATAAACCTTTCAGAAATCCTTGTAATGTAGTTCATGAAAATATTCAACAAACATATGCATGGGACGGAGGGAGGAAGTTGGATGGACGGACGGACAGACAGAGGCAAAACAGTATACCCCACTTTTTTGAAGCGGCGGTATAATGATTGGAACAACATAAAGACTTTATAACAATAATAATATGATATGATTATCTTTATAGCACCATAAGCCTCAGTCACAATCGGAGCCAAAACAAAATAGAAAAAAAAAACTATATTTATCAAATAACAGTCAGTATCAAGACATTTACTACATAATTCAAAAGAACTATTTTTTAACAATACAATCGTCAGTATCCCCCATAATAGTCAAGTTTTCTTGTGTTAACATCGAGATGTGCTAGAAATGTGCTGAAAGAGTTCCTCCCTCAAATTGTTATGAAGTGAGCATTCGATTGAAAAATGACACTCATCCTCATCTCTATCAGCTGTACATTACGATTTTTCAATTCTTAATGTAATGGGTGAGCACTGATTCTTAATTAACATATGCACTACCTTTCTTAAAATCTACGGAAGCGTATTAGCGCCACATATTTTTATTTTTATTTTTCTTCCAGTGTTTGCGTTACAACGCGAAACCTTTGTTTTATCTTATTTCTTATTTAAGATTCAAAGGAAACAGTTGTTATTAATAGAGGAGGCTGTATATATTAAAATGTATCACTATTGTAGTCATTGCAAAGTAAAATCCTTAATAATTAGATTTCAATAATGAGCAGAATAATATAAGAAAATGTGGTATGAATGCCAATAAGAAAACTCTTTATCTAAGTCACTATTCCTAAAAGTAAACCATCATAGGCCAAAGTACGGTTTTCAACACGGAGCATTAGCTTACATTGCATGAACAACAAACTATAAAGGCCCCCCAGAAACGATATCCTTGTTACTTCTAGTATATATATATATTACAAAGAAAATTGAGTAAATTGCGGTTATACGGGGAAAAAAATCAACCCTGCTAACATAGCTATAACCGAATATAAATATACTACCAAAGTAAGCTCTCGTTTGTGTAAAGTAGGTTGGCAAGAAATCTATATAGAATGAAGATGTTTTATTGATAAAATTATGTTCTCTCTATTTAAATTGCTATCCAAGCATCTTAAAAATACTTCATTATATCGAAATGATAATTCAAGGACTTTCTATCAAAGAATCTTGATCATATTCTGAGATTTAAAAAAAAAATGTTTCCTTATTAAAAATTCATTTTAAAGCAGAAAGATGAATTTGTCCATTTGACTTGGAGTTTCACAATTGTATGACATTATTTTGGATCTTTCAATTTAAATATAAGTGGATATCAATTGGGGATTAATAAAGTAATGAAAAGAGTAAAAAATATATACAGTTCAACGTGCTTGATTTCGAGGTATTAGCCATTGAAATTTTGACGGGAAAAAAGTCTCTCTTGACTTTTCATAGCTATTTCATTGACAAGTTTACATTCTCAAAACTATCAAAAAATAATTTGAATTTTATAAAACTTTTGCAGATTGCTTATCATTATACATGTAAAAGATTTATAAAAAGATAAATGGGGGCCAATGCCATTTTTTTAAGTCATTCAAATGAATGAAACCTGAGGTTTCCGAAAATCTGACAAAAAAATCAAAAACATGACAATAGAACTGCAATGTACCTTAACTAACCTCTGAAGCTAAACCCAAGTTATAGATTATCGATCTTATATATATAAAATTTCTGAAGAAAAAATTGATTCTATTTATAATCAGGTTCTCCGACGAAACATAATCTTTTCAAGAATCTACATGTGTGATATCCTTAAGAAATAAACCTACCACCCCCCTTTTTTCTAACCTTCCAACCATAATATTACATTATATATTACATTTGTTGAACCCTATGAAATAAACAGAATAGACTGTAAGTGAAGCAAAGCAGTCATATTCAAATTAGAAAATAAACACCCTCTATTTTTGTATTTTTTTTACATAAGTTTCTATTTATGCAATTTCGGAGTGGATGTTGCTAAGGATAATATGTGTTTCCGTGGTAACAATTGAGGTCAACAACACTTGACGATTGTAATTTAAAGTTTGCGTTAGCTTTTATGTATTTTTCTTATCGGTTATGAAGAATTCAGGACATTTAAGCTCTTAAACTGCAATATTCTGCAAATGAAAACTCCGTTTCCAAGGAAAAAATTGGTTGCTATGGTGATAAAACTAAAAAATATCCCACACATTTTTCTATCAAATTTGTTAAAATAGTATCCAAACTTCATAACTACAGTGCTAACTATTCTTTACACATTTGCACTTTTCTGAAAAACACCAGAGAAAATGTGGTAATTTAGCAAAAATCCCATTTTCAGAAAAGTTGAAAATATGCAGTTTTTCACAAAATTTTCCAAAAAAATTCCAAATTTGGTTGACATGCAATCTTCACTAAAATGAAGCTTAAACCAAGTTCTATCAATGTTACATATGAAAATTAATAAAAAATGCACGATTTGATTCATAATCAGGCTCTGAATTGTGGTGATTTAGCTGATTTTTGAAAGATTTTACCATGCTCAACAACCAAAAAATAGAGTGTCCGTTACCATGGCAACCACTCAAATTTTCCCACTCAAATTAATTTTTTGAGCATTTTTCATTTATTGCTTCTACTAGACCAATTATAGAAAAAATCTGAAACCTTCATGTATCGCACTCTGCCTGGTTCTTACAAAGAGCTGTACTTAAATAATGTCTACAATACATCTACAATACTGGTATATCAGTAATGTACCAGTATTGTTGTTTTTTATACCAGTATTATGACAGTATTTTCGTATACCAGTATTGCGATCACCAACTACAGGAGATCACAAAAATGCCTCTATCCAGCATCCCCTCATTTTCCAATGGCAGTCCAAATTAACCCGACCATCATTCTGATTATCCTCTATTATAACAAAAAAACTACCTATTGTATGTATTGTTAATTTGTTCTTGTCCTGAATATGCATGAAATATTTTCCGCTGGACGTTAAGCAACCAACACTCAATCAATCATATAATCAATTTAACTATTGTCAGTTTATTTTTTTTAAATTTTGTGTGCCATAACCATTAAATGTAAATGCGATTGTGCTAATAAATATTGCCTATAAATATATGCAGAAGATATCAAAACGGGGATCATCCATAGATCGGTCATGTCTGATACTTGAATCCTAGTAGATTTAGATAGCAATGACGAGAAATGTTATTGAATCATAAACTTTTAAATTTTTTTAATACTGGAGTATTCTCTCGGTAAAATAGTCACAAAATGGAAACCTAAAATTATACCCTTTTATGATCATGTATTGTGTGTCGACGTTTTATGATCGTAAACCCCCCAACATTATTACCTAGAACTAGATAATAGTCCAAGGATTGTTTTATACCATAATGATAGTTCATTTACGACATGTACTTATAATGTACACTTTTCTACCCCAGGCATAGATTACCTTGGCTGTATTTGGCAAAACTTTTAGGAATTTTGGTCCTGAATGCTCTTCAACTTAGTACTTGATTTGGCCTTTTTAACTTTTTGGGATTCGGGCGTCACTGATGAGTCTTTTGTAGACGAAACGCGCGTCTGGCGTATTTATAAAATTCAGTCCTGGTATCTATGATGAGTTTATTTGTAATAATCTTATCATGTCTTTCATTAATATTTTAAGAAAAAATATTGCTTAAACAACAGTATTTGGTAACCATAAAAATGCACACGTAATGATCAACAAAAGGATGACCATTAATCATTGATTGAGGGTCGACACAGGGTGCAATGAATTGGTTTCGTTATTTAAAATTATCTTGTCAAGTTTTCTCGGGAAATTAGCGATTTCTCAAATTTGTTAGGCACGCATAATGTAATTAACATCCATGCTGATGAAAATGTATGTTCTGACGGTACAAAGATGGGAGAGTGAATAAGATAAGCTAAACACGTATATCCTACATGAGCATCTGGTTGGAAACATTTTAAATGACAGATAAACTCAAACATTCGGATAGAATTGTAATTGTTATAAATTTTGATTAAAGTATGATTATTTTCAAGTTGGCGCCCTTCATATCAATAATTTTTGTTTTTAAAATTAAAAAAGCATCAAAATTCTAACAAGATACCGAATAGTCGAGTATCATTCTAGTAATCGATACTCGAGTACTCGTTGACATCCCTAGTTTCTCCACTGACCCCCTACCCTCCCCTCTCTTAACTTGATTTGGGAAAAATGGATTGATCAACAATTATGTGCAATTTTGACCAACATCTCCAAACTATTTGATTATTTTTATCCTTCATTGATTTTTTTTATGTCGTCCCTTTTAAGCAACCAACAAATAATCAATCAACAGATTTTGATATATATACTACATGTTTATGTTTATTAGATTTTATCATATGTTTAGTAGTAAATACAGTAGTTTTGCATATGTGATAAATAGCCTGCTGTTTAATCCATATCGCGCAACTTTGATGCGCACCCTTTATCGCATACCCTTTATCACACCCCTACCCTTTATCGCATACCCTTTATCACACCCCTACTTTTTTTTTTTTTTTTTTTTTTTTTTACATAAAGTCAGTTTTGGTTTTTTTTTTGCTTAAGAAATATTTTCCTCAAAATAGGTAAATTTTTTGAATGACGTCATTGTTTTGTATGTGTCGTCACGAACGTCGAGTTTTCATATTGTATGTGACGTCACGAACGTCAAGTTTTCATATTTTTTGGCACACTAAATGCAACTATGAAAAATACAAAACACACAAATTAATACAATAATAAACAAAATATTTTTAAAACAACAGCACGCAAATTGTAAGGTAACCCAGGTGCTTCGGATAAGTAATTGAGCAGTTCTTTTAAGGCCTTTGAAACAAGACAAAAGTAGAACTGAAGGTAACCCAGTGCTATGGATCAGAAAACAGTTCATATAATATAATACTCTTCTGTTGAAATATATGATAAAGTGTATAATACATGGCAAAATCCGTATCACATGCCGTATCACCCTCGACCAATATCATCCCTCGGGCCTAAAGGCCCTTGGGCTGATATTGATGTCTCGGGATGATACGACATATGATACGGATTTTGCCATGTATTATTCTCTATATATCATGAATTGCATTTCTCTCGTATTATTAGTTTCCTCCCATTTTCCGATCATTTGCATTTTCTGTTCATGACGAGCGCAATTAATTTTCCAAGACTAGAATTATTATAGCATGATTTTTTGAAACAGTAAATAGTTAGGATATCTGTTGCATGCGCCTTGCCGACTATTAAGGTATTCAAACCCATATCGACAAAGACGGATCCAGGGGGATTCTTTTGATAAAATAGGGAGTCACTAACGCATGACTGGAAGCCCCCTTTATGTCATTCAGCGCACTCCCTTTTATGCAAAGTTCTGGATCCGCCACTGACCGCACACGATGTCTTGCTTAAACGAAAATTAATCTGGATATCGACTATGACAAGTAATTAGTTACTGTTGGTACAAGTCAAATTTGGTTTTTGTCCAAGAAAAACGATATCTGCTGTGCATTTTTCATATGAATGGTAACGAGTATTGCCATGACATTGATTATTATCTGAGTCACATTCATCATTGAAACGACTTAAATAGCCTTCGTTGTCCATGATTGGGTGCCATTTAAATAGCCACCAACATGTTCTCAAGCTAAACCAATAGGTAATCCGTGGGTTTGTCTACGTTTTAACCAAGGTTTACTTATATTCTGTATATATGTTACCTATAGGTAGATATTCAAACACACCCATGACATGAACTATTAGATAACAACTGCCGTATTCGTGATTGGATCAGAACATTTTAAGAAAGAATGGTTGGTTGAACCTTGTTTTGTGGCAATATTTGATATAGCGTTAAAATGACAGCATAACATGCATTATAAATAAATGCAAGAACGCCAATTACAGTTACATTCACAATGATATTTTATAATGTGTCTTTCTATGTTTTGTTTCCACTATTGTTTCAGATAAGGTTAAAGGTTTGGTATCATTTAAACATGTTAACCACAGAATAACAATGGTTAACTAAAATTTATTAAGACAGTACACAATAAACAGCTTAATAGAACAACGAAGTGTGTGTCTGTAGCACGAATGAATCAACGACCCAAAAAGTAATATCTCAGGTAAATTTAAAAAACAAATGTACATTAATTTAAATTAGGTTTGTAATTATGTTATATACAGGATAAAGCTCTTTATATCTAAAGTTGGTGGTTAAAGTACATATTACATTCATTTGAAAGCTATCCAATAGTTCTTAAACCGGAGTCTTTTTTAGTTTGTTGTTATTGTCGGTTTTGCTTATATATTTGAAATAGCTGTCAGTAGATATGTTCGTTTTTTTCTTACTTAGGCCGAGTTGGTTGAAGTATTTTAAAAGTGATTGGAGTTAAAGACATGATGCATTTCAATACTTATAGTATAATGAAAAAGTAATAAAATGATAACTTATGCAACATATGAATAAAATTTACTCTATGGTGATTGTTATTATCTTAATATAATATCATGCATAGTCTAATAATCTAAGTTGGAGTGACTGCGGTTGACTGTTTTCCTTTAACAAGGGTATAGCCAACCAATGAAGTACTCAAAACAGCTAGTGGAGTGACTGCAAGTATGAATACAACAAGGCTTATCGTTGTTGAATCTAAAACATAAAATTTTGACAATTAAAATATTACAGAAATCCATTTTGATTCTCTTTTTGACATATTTAATATGTGATATAATATCATATTATATTATGTATTACGAATAAATGTGTTCGCTTCAATATTAATATCAAAACAGTGTTCACTTTTTTATAATGCAAATCGTATGAATGTCAAAAACCTCGACTTTTCTACACTTTATATCTACAAGGTCAAAAAAAGGAATGTCAGCCTCTTAACGTTGGTGATAAGATGACTTTTTTTCTAAAAGTTGGTGGTTTGTTTACTTTTTTCTTAAATTTGGTGGTTAGTTTAATTTTTTCTAAAAGTTGGTGGTTAGTTTACTTTTTCTTAAAATTGGTGGTTAGTTTACTTTTTTCTAAAATTTGGTATTTGTCTAATTTTCTTCTAATTGATGGTGGCGAGTTTAGTTCTCTCATTTCAAAATTAGTTATGTATATTGAGTGATAACTACTTTAATAGTTTAACTAACAACTTTAAAGTTAGATCAGGTGGTCGTGTGGTCTAGTTACGGTTACAGTGCATGCGATTTGGTGTCACAATATCTCAGTAGCATGGGTTCGAATTACGGCGAGGAAAGAACAAAATATTTTGCAAAAGCAAATTTACAGATCTAACATTGTTGGGTTGATGTTTATACCAGTGGTATATATGTATATAAATTATTTTTAGTATGATTAATCTCAAAATATAGCTCATTAATTGCCAAAAATTGGTCTTCTGATTAACATGAAAATGGCGCATTGATGTCAAATGGTAGTAATTGTTATCCCTTTAATTGACATTACACAAGCTACATATACTGACCGGTTTTAGAAACGCAACACCCATTTTTTAAATTTTCGAAAATAGTAAAAAAAAATTTTTTTGTTTGTTATATACGCCCGTCATACATCTATCTGGTTAGTAAAAATCAATCATTGATTTACCTGAGCAAGCCAGGTAATTACGGGGCGAGTGGAGCATGAAATGTGTGACGCGGGACGGCGGGTATCTGAATGAATTTAAAACCGGTTTTCCATGTCTAAAAGATGCGTTACATTCTTTGCCTTCCTCTAACTAATTGAACTTCTTTGGATTTTGCACTGCCGCGACTCAGTGATGAAAATCGTAATCAAGCCGTCGGAATGTTACAGGCAGGAATGAGTCAACGTGCTGTTTCAAGACATTTTAATGTAAGCAACTCAACAATCAGTCGATTATTTCAACATCCCAGATTAACAGGAACAGTAAAAGATCGCCCGAGACCCGGCCAACCACAAGTAACGACGCCGCACCAACAAAATGCCATCAGACTACGCCATTTGCGGAATCGATTCACGACCGCGACGTCAACTGCAAACCAAATTATTGGACGCCATGGCAGAGCAATAAATGCTAGCACAGTATCCCGTATACTTAGACGTCGTCAAATTCGCTGTAGGAGACCCTATAAAGGAATGATTTTGACTCCACGTCATAGACGAAATCGACAGCAATGGGCCAGGCAACAACTGCAGCAACGAAGACACTGGAATCGCGTGGTGTTTTCTGATGAATCACGGTGCAATGTCAGTTTTGCGGACGGAAGAACAAGAATATACAGAAGAGAAAATGAACTTTACGCAGATAACTGTGTGCTTGAACGTGACAGATTTGGTGGCGGAGGTGCAATGGTATGGGGCGCTATTAACACAAATTTTCGAACACGGTTGGTTATTGTCAATGGCACATTAACAGCTAGACGCTATATTGATGAAATTTTGCAGCCAGTTGTCGTTCCACAGCTACGACGTCATAGACAGTTAAATCAGTTGACATTCCAACATGATAATGCGCGTGCGCATACCGCTAGATTGACTAAAAACTTTTTGAATTTGAATGGAGTTGATGTTCTTGAATGGCCTGCTCTTTCACCAGACCTAAATCCAATTGAACACATATGGGATGAGTTGGGAAGACGCATTCGTTCTCGTCCGAATCCGTCGACTACCCCGGCTGAGCTTGGTATCGCATTACAACAGGAATGGCAAAACATCCCCCGCAGAACAGTTAGAAACCTTTGAAATCAATGCGAACAAGATTAGAAGCTGTCCTACGGAACAACGGTGGCCACAACCGATACTGAAGATTTAAAACTAGACTGTAAGTGTGTACCTCATTACCCCGACACCAAACAGTACGTCATTGGTTTCTCGATTGACAGTATTTTTTTATCTGTAGCGTTGAAAGATTGATTAAATATTCGTATATACCATGAATTTGTGTAATATATCATTTATTTTATTTGATAAAGTCTGATTTATTTAGGTGTTGCGTTTCTAAAGCCGGTCAGAATACTTTACATATGATTTATCTCCCTTTGACTGTTTAGACTCACTCAAAATTAAAATGTCTCCATGACTCATCTCAACATAGAATCATAGTCACAAAGACGCATGCGTCACTCTACTAAATCGGATTTATTTTTCTGCTCGAAAGAGTGCAGACTTTTTTTAACAACTATTGTTTCAAGTTTTTGATTTATAACGTGGCAGAATGAAAAGTGAAGGCTCCGATAATGTAGTAGACGAAGAAAGCGCGTCTGTTATGTCAGAAGCTTCCAATACTACGGACGGAAAAAACCAAAACCGTAGCGGTAAGAAAAGGTTATCAAAGAAAAAAGACGTTATTCATGATTTAGAAGGTCATATAAATGCAATATAAGTTTGCTGAGCAAGACCAATGGTATTCATCTTTGAATGAACAGTTAAGTCAACTAGTGAACATTTTGGCAGTTGAAAGACATACAGAACCCGAAGTGGGTGTTGCAATGTCAGAAACAGACGTCACAGACAAGGGTGTAGCTCGCAGACTTATATTACCCCTGATATCTGCTGATGAGCAGGCAAATCACGAGAATTTAGATACCTTGTCAATTTGTGTGGCATACAAAGAAAGACAAAGTAGTGGTTTTATGTTAAGTGAAAATGCATCTGAATATTCAGATACGCATCTAGTACAGACAATAGATTATTTATACAGGATGGTGAAGACGTAAAATCTTCTGGAAGGTTTCAAAGGTATTAAAGTAACAGTACAGCTACTAATACATAAGACACCAATCACTACTAATCAAAAACTGGGACACGGTTTTGTAGTAAATACGTCCTTTAATCCGACATATCAAGGTTAAACCAAAGGAGGTGTCCATAAAGGTTCTATTTCCATGTTTTGCTATCAATTCTTATGAGAAATTGTTTGGAGAAACGACAGAAAAAACTGAATTTCCCCCTTTAGAACCCAAACAAATACCCTTGGATTGTTATGGTAACATTTCAAGCGTTTCAAATTTCAAGGTTCAAGCGTATAATAAAACATTATAATACCTGATGACTCTGTTTTGACTGATTTTTGTTGAAAAAGCTGCGACATGTTGGTACACCATTCGGAATCTTGGTATTTTCAAAGGATTCATTCAGCATTAGTGCCATACCTTCGACCATGTGTCGATCAATGTGACAGTGCATAAACCATACTCCGGGGTTTCTGGCTTCTATTCTAATTATTACATAGCCACCATATGGTACGACGATTGAATCTTTTCTTACAGGATTGTTTAAGTTAATACCCGGGATGTTTCTGTAATCATCCCACGACGGATTTCTCCAGTGTGCTTTATTGCAATTGCTTTCATTATTATGATATGTTTTGCTACATTGTATATCTTCTGTGAAAGTAAATTTGCCATCAATAGTAACTACCGGAAACTCCATTTTTAAAACTTCGTATGTATGCCCATGCATGTGAATAGGATGAGAAATAAAAGTTCCCTTACCAAGATTAAGCAACACCATAACGACTTCATATCCAGATTTCAAGTTTAATGCATGGCTACAATGACAGGTTTTCTCCTCATCGCATCCAGTACAATCAGTGTCAACCTCAGATGGTTGTGTTAATGCGGAAACGGTTGGCCAACGGAAAATGCGTCCATTAATGGAAGAATGCCCATCAGGAAACCCAAAGTTTAAGAAATGTAAGGCTGTTTCATTTGATTTTGGTATACTCTGCACAACAAATTTTTGATCGTCTTCATTTTTGCGTGCAATCAGGGTATCCACGGGAAGACATAACACATTTGATTCATGAGGATATGTTTTAAAAGGGCAATTTAATACTCGAGTATTGTTACTGCTATCATAGCTTTTGACAGGTAAAGAATTGCTATTTGAAACATTAAGGAATCCAAATCCAATAGAAGGTCTAATTATTAGATTATGAGTCGAAAGGATACTTATGGTTATGTTATATATTCCCGCCTTAGCATAATCAAGATCGAGTTCAAAATCATAACGTTCAGCAGGATAAATTATTATTTGATCAACAACAGTGGGAATAACCTCAAAACCATCAGTTTCTGTTACATTCAACTTTAACCCAGGTATAGAAAACAATAGTACATCTTTTGAACCTACTCCGATGAGTCTAAATAAACATTGGTCCTCTTTATCAACATAAAATGTTTCTAAAGGTGCAGTGATATCTTCAAAATCTCCCCTTCCATTGATGAGAATCGAATGTGGCGATTTATCCTTCACATTTGCATTGACCAATGCCATTGCATCATACAGATGATTCCATTCTTGTATCTGAACAATATGCTGAAATTTAAATGGTATTGGATCCCTTTTTTGAAGAACGATAAATGCACCATAAAGACCCATATCTCTCTGATTGCCTACGTGTGAGTGATACCAGTAAGATCCACCAAACGTCGGTTTAAAAGTATAATTAAAAGTTTGACCTGGTAGTATAGGACATTGAGTCACAAAAGCCACACCATCCATTGCTTCCCAAGTCAGCTGATCAATGCCGTGCCAGTGAAGAGTCACGGCTTCATTTAACAAATGATTTTTAACTATAATCGTTATTTTCTGGTTCTGGTAAATGACAATAGGTGGTCCAGGCATGGAACCATTAGCAGTAAGAAGATACCGTGTATGATTCCATCCGTCAGCGGTTATAATATCATCTATAGGGACTGGACCGTTTGTACTAAGTGAATATAGTTTCCTATTTTTGGCGTATACCTGGCTAATTGTTTCATTACCATTCATAGTGAAAGCAGATTTTATGTCAATAGATGTAAAACAGTGTTTAGCAGTTTCATCACAATGAAACCCAGCTGTGATACCAATCATCCCGTAGAAGATGAAGAAAAAAGCCTAAAAATGTATAGACCAAAAAATATGTCAAGCATTTTGTTCTTGAAATGTCTTGGAATGTTTAGATAAAATTCTTAGCTTTTTTATTTCGACAAATGGCAAAATTGATATTTTGCTAAATCGCAATTTGTTTTGTTTGTGCTGCTGGGTCTTTTTAAAAATACACAGATCATACACCTCCAGTATAAATTAACCACTTAATAAAAAAATATCTAATAATATAGAAACACGGAGATACGGTATAATTACCAATGAGATAACTAACCACCAAAGTGGATGATTTCAATTATAGGCAAACGTACGGCACACATTTTATGTTAGTCAACACACTTTTTTAAACGAAAATGCACATATTGAAAAAAATGTATGAATATTAAACTATATCTGTCTTAAGCAGACATGTGTTAAATACAAAATTTAATGTGATTGTAATGAGCTGTTATTAATTGCAATTTTAAAGGTTATTCAGTTTAATGTGTCATTGAGCATTGAGCATTCCATGTAAAAGAAAGTAAAGAATAGTACATTGCCGTTTTGCTGTGTAATTATGAAATATGTTTCAATTGCTTTGAATTATATTTAAATGACTCTATGGAAATTTGAAACAACATTTAGCTCTTCTGATGCTTGTATTTTATTTCACTTCATTAAGCACCCATTTGGTACTTTTTTGTCTCAATCAATTTTTTTTAATCATTTATCATTAAAAAAAATATAGTATTTCTCAAGATATTCAATTAATTGTTATACATTGTAGCATGTATGTTAATCTTTTGATTGTTGTTGATTAAATAATTTTTTACATGTTTACATTTACAATAAAAAAAAGGTTAAAACAATACATATTCAATCAAAACAATTTGTGAGTTTGTTGATCTAACAATAAAAATATATAATATATACTAGGTTATTCCTTCCACTTAACTAATTATTCAGTAAAATTTTGTCCCTTGATTAATATACCCAATACTTCCAACAGAATTTTAAATGCAACCGTCATACAATACAAAAATTGAGTTCAATATACTTGACAAATTTGACTTGTTATAAAATATAAAATAACATTTTAGTAGAAACTTAAAAAAACATAATGATACAAAATATTTTAATCTGGACCTATATTTATTTATATATAAATATTTATAAATTGTTTCCAATAAAATTAAGAAATCTAATGGTCATAGAATTTAACAATGATGTTTGACCCTGGTATCTATCTATGATGAGTTTATTGATAGAGGCCAAAAGACACAAAGTACGACATTGGTATTGCAAAGGGTACAAGAAAAAAATTAACGATTGTTTTTGGTTGGAAATGAACGCACCATGTATATATGTTTGTATACATTTGTATGTAAAAAATTCTGTTCTGGCATATTTTTATTTTCATGATTTTGTTCTAAATGATATAACTTTTAAATGTATTTTGATGAAAGTAATTAAACATGTTAAAATGTAAATAATTACTTTTGACAATCAGTTTGATTATAAAGTAACTCCTTACATTTAAAAACAATGTAATTGGAATGTAATTAAATACGTTGGCATTTCTCGTCTTCAGCTCTTTATCTTTTCCGCTGCTGATCTCTTTTTAAATTTTAAAAAGGAAGAGCGAAAGATAATAGAGGGGCAGTCAAACTCATAGATCGAAAATAAATTTTAAACATTTATAAAAAAAACAAGTTATGACTTAAATATCGTCATGATGAGTTTATTTCAAATATTAAATAAATTTGTATACTTCTTAACATTTACTTAAATAAATTTTAAATGAAAACCTACCATCATTTTCTACTTGTTCGTAAAGTCTGCTTGCGCTATCAATGAAATTGAAGAGTCTTTGAAAATTATTAAATGACACTCAAATTTATAGCAAATGGTCTGATTAAAAGACACTTTTATCGATTTAAATACTTTTTTTCGTGGAAAGCCTTTTCTTTTTTAATTTTTTGAAATGCTCAAGCATTCTAAGAAATTTGGTTATCTCACTAGGTTGTTATCGGGTCAAATATTTATTACTCAAACGCGATTTTTCTCGAGACCTGCTGTTGACCGATAATAGATAAAGACATACACGATACCGTTGTTGTAAAAGCTATGAATACATATGTTTTATTTTGTATGTTTGTTGTATGATTTATTTTCGGTATCTTAAATATACGCTTCATATACGACATAAAAAATTCAAACAAACAAATATTTTTGTACAGACAAAAGAACAGTGATTGTGATTGTAAAAGTCGAACGCTATAACCGAAGATTTTTTTATATTTGACCCTACAGGTATTCTACCGACCAATAGTTAAACTTCTGACACATTCGGGAGTCTGTTTTCGCAGTTGCGGCTACAATTTGAAACGTAAACTGCATTTTATTGTCACATGTTCCAAATTTGAACATGAACTCACAGTGAGAGGGAATGACCTTAAAATGAAACGAGCATCAATAAATTACTTTTTACAAACAAACAACTCAAATAAATCACATCAATAATACAAAATTGCTTTAGATTATGATGTATTTTAATATATCCCGATCTCGTTATAGGTTTCTCTTCAATGAAATATCATAAATATGTAATGTCCAAATTATTACAATTAATAAGTAAATGTATATTTTTTTCTGGAATTGAAAGGGGTACGTTTTAAGTTTATAAGAATTTTTTATATTGAATTTCATCGAAAAAATATGTATGTATGTAGGTAAGACTTACATTGTTATCATGATTAAACAAAAGACATGCTGACGGATTGTTTAACGTGTTAATCTTACATTAACCTATTGTAATCATTACTTTGATGATATCAATCAATGTCTGTCGGAATTATATTACAAGAATTGAGATAATCTTCTAGATTAGCAGACATTATACATTTTTCTAAATCGTTTTAGATGTTGCATCTATTTTTCGTTTACACAAAGACCTTCAAAAAAAATGTCCGATAGTAATTAACATGTCAATTTATGATACATCGCCCTTTAAACCTGATGACTACTCAGAGTTTATGTCAACACTAATATATTTTTATCAAGTATACCACTGTAAAACTTTTCCCATACTATAGATAAATATAAAGATATGTATAATTCATCAACTATTTGATTAAGGAACATATAAAGTATCCTATCAATATAATCTAATACAATATAAATGAAAACTATCAGAGAAGCAATATATTCATGAAATATAGTTCAGAAAGATATATAACATACTGTCAATTTTTGAAACACTCTGAACACATTATTATCTTTTTTTTCAGAGAAGTAAAATGACATGCTATATAGTCAAGGGTACATGTATGTATAGCACCAGGTCATCACTTGGTTACCTTATTGGCCTTTACATATACCATCAATAACATATTTTGTATATCCCCCACGTTGAAGATATGTTATTTTTCAATGGTACAAGGGTAATACCCTTATGTAATATGTTTTTCTTTAATTTTCTTTTAAATATTTCAGAGAAATGATGGTTTCAGAAAAAAAAAGCACTCCGTTATAATTGGCATAACTCGTTAAACATATATGATCAGCTCTTATTTTTGAAAAGACAATTCTGATCATTTTCGAATTTGTCCCAGATATTGCTTATATTAACCTATAATTAAATTTTCATAAAAATCTAGCAAGGATCATATACAATTAACAATGCAAATATCTATATTTAATAAATGTATCCAAGTTTCAATACTTTGAACGGCATTGATTTATTTCGAAAATGACGGACATTGGTGATAACAACATTATAATATAGATTTCCTAAAATTTGTGCATTTAATTACAAAAAAACTCATCATACAATGTATTGATTGATTGATTGTTGGTTGCTTAACGTCCAGTGGCAAATATTTCATGCATATTCGGGACGAGAACAAGTTCACAATAAATACAATATGTAGGTTGATACAATAGAGGCCATCTGGGATGATGGTCGGAGAAATTTGGACTGCCACCGGGAAAAGGAGGGTAAATTGGTTAGGGACAGAAATTTGGCCTTGCAACAGGCCACCTACGGACCCCTCAAAGAGTTGCTGCAAGGGTTCCTAACGTACAAAGAGCGTAGCACTCTCTTTACACGAGGCATCGGATTTAACGTCCCCCTTTTGACTGGACGTGACTGCGAACTTGATACATCCCGCACAGCCAAACGGACGCCCCACTTCGGCAAGCGTTTTACTGCCGGTCGGGAGAAGACCAAGTGACCATATTTCTATACCCCAGTCACCCTTGGGGAATCATAAAATGTAGATACCAGGACTAAATTTTGTATATAAGCCAGACGAGCGTTTCGTATAAAAGATTCATCAGTGACGCTCGAATAAAAAAAAGGTCAAATAGAGTACGAAGTTAAAGAGCATTGAGGACCAAAATTTTCTAAATGTTTTGCTAAATCCATCAAAATCATCGTTTCCTCAAGACTACACTCGCAAATGGTGCCGAGGGAGAGCCGAAAATTGAGTTCCTGAAATGTTCATCTCAAACAGGAATCGAACCAGGAATCTTTGTGTTAGTGCACTGTCCACAGTTGTACAAAAAAATTTCTAAACGCCTTTAGACAATGGACTGTTTTTTAGTATGCATAGTTTTTTTTCCCGCTATACTGTTTTATTTAAGTTTAATTTTTATTTAAGAACAATTATCAAGTGGGTGAAATAAAAGGAAGTCAATAGGTATAATTTGTATTGCCTGATATAAATATTTTTTTCAATATATTACAAAATACAATATATCATAAATAATTAAATACACAAATGAAAATACATAAACATAGATATATAACCAAATTTTTTGGCAAACATCCGCCACTATGAATTTATAAACGGAAAAAAAAAAATTAACAAGGGAGGGAGGGTGGGTAATTTCAACGTAATATCAAATTCAAAAATGTAAAGAAAACACTTTGCAATAGTATAAATAAACAATTAACAACAAAGGAAAAGTTTATATCCAATAAAAAGAGCGAAATAATATAGTGAGTAAATTTAATGCAAGAGTTTATACTAATGAAAATCTAGTTTGAACCAGTGTGATTACTGAGGTGTAAAATATAAATTTCACTGTTTTGCTAATTAAATAATTTAAATCTTAAATTAAACCAATTATCAAGTGGGTGAAATAAAAGGAAGTCAATAGGTATAATTTGTATTGCCTGATATAAATATTTTTTCAATATATTACAAAATACAATATATCATAAATAATTAAATACACAAATGAAAATACATAAACATAGATATATAACCAAATTTTTTGGCAAACATCCGCCAAGCCTGCAAGGCCGCCAAAAAAAATTAAAGATAAAATAATAACTAGTATCAAAACAGTTATAATGATGATAAAAACCAGACATACTATGATCACTCTTTTTTCTCACTTCAAATAAGCTCCATCCTTTCAAAATGTGTATAGATAATGAAAGGACAAAACAGCAAACCAACTCAAAATATATGTAGATCTTGAGTAGTTAGAGGAAAACCAGCATCATATTCAGGATGCAAGTTCTCTGAAAAGAGAAAAAAGAATAATTACAGTAAACAATATACATGTATGAAGTAAATAAAAAACACAGTTGTAACACATTACAACTTATATACTCTGATGCTTAATAATATTGATTATCTTTTTTCTGAAAAGTTCTGTACCAGCAAAATTTAAATGAAGCCCATCTCTCGGAGCAAATAAGGAAGCATCTGGAATATTGTCGAGTACGAAACTCCTATACAAATTACAATATAATAAATTATTTCTTTTACACAATCTTTTTAACTCAGTATTAACTTTATTAACTTTAGCTCCAGTTTTCATGTGATCAACTGGTCTAGGAAGAATAGAAGTAAATATCAACTTAGCAAATGTCATCTTTTTTAACTTGTGAATTAAATCTCCGAAATATGATATAATAGTATCTACGGATTGAGACGAAGAAATATTATTAGTACCAACATGAACTATAACGAAATCTAATGAAATTAAATCTACTTTCCCAGATGAAATTAACTCAGTAAGACGACCAATAGTGGCACCAGGAAAGGCCTGAGTTGTACACCCATCTATTCCACTAACATATTTAGGTATAGACGCTGACACAATGGTCGCCCTTTTTTCAAAGAAAATCCCTGTAAAAATTTATAATAAAACATCTGAAATATGTGCCGTCATCTTTATTGCTACTGAA
Organism: Mytilus edulis; assembly: GCA_019925275.1. Lineage (NCBI taxonomy): Eukaryota > Metazoa > Mollusca > Bivalvia > Mytilida > Mytilidae > Mytilus > Mytilus edulis. Next base: position 80,611,326 of record CM034354.1, on the reverse strand, counting down.
ATCTTATCATCTAATGAAAATTTTAAATATCTTTTATAAGCATCGCTTTTCCAATCTCCGTACAATTGAATTAATTCAGTAGGTACTTCTGCTGCAAAAGCCCAGCTAGCCCCCCCCCCCCCCCCCCCCCCCCCCTCGCCTAAAACTATGTGTAGAATATGAACAAGCATCTAAACCAATCTCAGTAATTAACTGTCTCAATATTGTCTGAAATTGTCTATACGTGACAGGTACACATAATTTATGTTTTATAAAACAATAAGCTGAACTCTTATCAGAAGTACAAACTAAAGACTTCATATTCAAAAAAGCTTGAACGGGACACAATGGAGAATCTGGTATCGAGACTAAAGGTATCAATAATTCTCTCTCACCAAACTGAATGGTTTTCGACCAGTTAACACTTATCAATAATAGCTTACGCTTACAATCGAAAATAATACTATCCCTACAAAGCTGCTTATTATGATCAAAAGTAGAAATGGAGTCTGGCACCAAATTAGATTTTCTAAACATTAGAAAAAAGGCATGTAAAAATAAACACCATATAGTAGCATCATATGCACTATTCATATCCAGCTTCCTATAAATTTGAAGTAAAATGTGAGGAGTAATTGGCAAGGCCTGTTTTTGACAATGTGCCTTAATTCTACATAAACCTCTTAATACTAATCTCAAATGAAAAGCTTCAAACTGTGGATATTCTAAATCTAACAATAAATGCAGATATCTTACTGAACTAAGATAATTCTTTATAGAGTCAACAGATTTAAAACTTCTACTTAGAAACTGTGCATATAGTGTCAAAACATGAACTGTAGCAGGAACAGGCATAAGTTCAAAATATATACAAAACATAAAATATAATTCTAACTGAGTTTTCTTAATTTTATAAGTACTCTCCGCAAAAGCATGTTTAGCAGAATCTTTACATTGAAACCGCAGAACCTCTAACTCTGTAAAATAAATTACCAATTATTTAAAAATGAAAAATCTGACATGAGAACTGGTACCTCTTCATATCTATCTACTGAAATAGCTGACTTAAATAACTCTCTGTATTTATGACTACAATGCCATCGAGACAAATAGTCAGCAAGTCTATTTTCTACACCTAAAATGTGTCTGGCTCGAACTTCAAACTGAAAACTTGCTTGAATAAAACAAAGCTCTCTCAAACAAGTTTGCATAAAAGCATCCTTAGATGAACCTGAATTAATGACCTGAACAGACGCCTCATTATCACAAAAGATCAGAATTTTTTTCCCGCAAAATGTTTTCCCCCAAATTTTAACCGCAACTACAATAGCAAGTAACTCCAAACAATTGATATGTAATTGATCTTTTGTTATATCAGAAGGAAAAACAGCATGAAAATACTGATTTGAAGTAATAGCTCCAAACCCTTCTAAACAAGCATCGCTTGAAAAAATCTCACCTGGAGACGACCAATCTTCAAGAGACATCATCGAGATACCATTATAGCTCGACAGAAACCTATGCCACCACAATTAGTCTTTCTGTACCTCTACCGGAATCTTTCTATATATCTTATGTCCACTGCCCACGACATTTGAAGGGAAAGCACTACGAAGCCAGGTCAACAAACGACTGACAAATAATCTACCGGGTCGTACACAGGTGGACACAAAATGAAGTTTCCAAAGTATTGACTGTAACTCTCTTAAAGAAGCTTTTTTCTTTCTTAACCAAGCCTGAACTAACAACGAAATCTCTAGAACACGATCTGAAGTAACTTCCAAAGTCAACTTCAGTGTCAACTGTGATTCCTAAAAATTCCATCCTCGTAGTAGGAGCTACTCCTTTTTGCTTTGACTCCTCTAGCCCACAACTATCTAGTAATGCACCTAAAGCAATATAAGCTTCATCAGCTTTATCCACCGTATCCGCACCACCAAAATCATCTAGATAATTGATAACCATGTATCCCATCTTATAAAACATAAAACTAACAGCTGTAGTGATTCTTTGACAAATCAAAGCACTAGACCGTAAACCCATAGGAAGAACACGATCCGCAAAGAGCTTATTATCCCACTGAAAACCAACTAAATGCAAATCACCTGGGTCAATTGGAATTTGCCTGTAGGCCCTTTTCAAATCCTTCTTAAAAACCAGACACTTACCACCTTTATCCTTAATTATTCCGACTAAATCATCAACTTTCGGATACGATAATTGAACCCTTTCACCTAAATAAACATCCTTTGAGATAAAATCATTTACGGATCTTCCAGGTGGGAAACTTAAGTCTAAAATGACCCTTCGTTCCACCGAGTCTTTTTTATACACCGAATTTAACGGTGAAATTTTGAAATGACAAGAAAAAGGATTTTTGTCAAACGGTCCAATTATTGCTCCATATGTAGCTTCCTTTAATAAGTAAGCCAAAATTTCATCATAAAAATCTGTAGCCCCTTTATGATTCTTAACTTTAGATGAACCTTCATTTAACATTTCTCCCTGATATCCAATCGGAGCACCAAACTGTAAAAACTCGCAAATGATTTCATCGTCATAGTCTATCAAATTTTCCCTAAAAAAATCTACATTAATTCCAGATTTAACTGGAATTCTACAACCCAAATAATTTGGGTAACCTGATTGAACAATTTGATTATGTATTTCAATAGTATTTTTAAACTCAGTATCGTTCAGTTTATCCTGAGCAACTAAACCAACCTTATTAATCTTAATTTTCAATGTGTCTACATTTACATCACACAATAAATCTTTCTTGTATTTTTTACAAAAATGTGTACACTTATTAATAAATGCATTTCCCTTGTCAAGATTATCAACCTTATCATTATCAAGTTTGTCGTCACTTTCCAACGATTTCATATAACTTGGTAAAAAAACTTCTGCTAGTGGGTTTAACATTGTACATTTACCAAACACATTTTTTACTGCCAGTCATTTAGTTTGATGCGGACAAATTTCTGACGATTCCGGATGATAAGCCTTTCTGTTATCTTCTCTCCAGCAAGTCGCACAAATATGTTGAAGGTACTTATCGACACCTCGAATTTTGCCATAATGTGAATCCTTATGCACACATTTTTTCCTTTGAAAATGCGAACAATAAAACACAGTCTCTTCTTTCTTTACTGGTTTTTTGTTTTCCCCATACTGAATAGATTTTTTAGACTTGACATCTGATTTTACATATTTAATCAAAATGGGAGTTTCAATCTCACTGAAATCTTTGGATCAGCCAAACCATTTTCAATCTGCCTTATTATATGAGCATACATTTTTTTCAGACCCTTCCACTCATACAATTCTGTATAATACGCAATTTTTTTCAACAGCTTTGTTCTACCAATTCTTTCGACATCGCCTATCTTTGAAGAGGACAAAATTTCCAATTCTCCAGCCACAAATAAGTTAAACTCAAGATCATCAAAATTGATTTTAGACCCCGCATATTCAAACTGCAATTTTGATTGCGGCCACAATTGCTTTTTTACTACTTCATCTGACGGATGATCAAATATACCAGACTTTTTCTTGCTTTTATTTTTGTGTCTTTTGGATTTTTTTATAGAATCACTTAATTCATCGGACTCACAGCTAGAAGTGGTATCCCCACTTTCATCAGACGAATCATCTGAATCAATTTCTAAAATTTTCTAAACAGCCGATTCTGCCTTTTTCTTAATTGAAGGACATTTTCTTAAAGAATTAATGTTAAGAGAATCATCTACTTTAGCAGTACCTTTTTGTTTCTCCGTTTTCTTCTTTAACTCTTTTTTCTCCTTCTCTATTTCCTTCCTGATCTTTTCTTTCTTCTCCTGCGACTTTTGTTCCTTTTTTTTTTCGCTTTACTTTCGCCAACTCCTTCTTTAACCTCTGCAACTCCTCATCTTCCTCGCTGCTTTCACCACTGTCATTGCTGTCGACCTCCGACTCAATTTCCTCCTCTTTCTGTAGTCTTCTTGACTTCACTGGAGTCATCTCCTTCTCCAAACTGAACACATCCTCCGTAACATTAGGGCTAGACATTCCCACACAATGCAATTGTTTATAGTTAACGTTCTTACTTTCCCTTAATTCCCGAGACATACTTTAACGGCGGAAAAGTTCATTACTATCAACTTCAAAAGTAACTTTAACTCAAAAAGGCAATCAAAAAATTCCAAGTAGCTTTTACGTAATATCTAATTTCAACGTAATATCAAATTCAAAAATGTAAAGAAAACACTTTGAAATAGTATAAATAAACAATTAACAACAAAGGAAAAGTTTATATCCAATAAAAAGAGCGAAATAATATAGTGAGTAAATTTAATGCAAGAGTTTATACTAATGAAAATCTAGTTTGAACCAGTGTGATTACTGAGGTGTAAAATATAAATTTCACTGTTTTGCTAATTAAATAATTTAAATCTTAAATTAAACCCAGGAATCTTTGTGTTAGTGCACTGTCCACAGTTGTACAAATTTTTTTTCTAAACGCCTTTAGACAATGGACTGTTTTTTAGTATGCATAGTTTTTTCCCCGCTATACTGTTTTATTTAAGTTTAATTTGTGTTCAAACATTGTTTTCACTGTTAAAACATGTATTAAAATGTGTTTCCAGTCGAACAAAAACAACTCCTTCTTCTTTATAATCAAGTGTTTTGGCGGGGTGTTTCACTTATTTTATACTTTTTTATCTTACAGGTAATGGAAAGTAAACCTTTTAATTATGATAAAAATGTTGAAAAGGCCTTTATAAATCCACCAGTTATATCAGTGGAAGACGCTCTGGTCTCCCATTTCTAAGAGAAGGTTACAATAGAGTTCAAAATTTGAAGTGATAAGCAGAATAAACCATCAGGAAAAGATTTTGTCTACTTTATTTAGTAAAACATTGAATCTTTCTTCCCCAAATGATTTAAATTTGTAACAAAACTAAAATCTGTGTTTGACAAGAATATATAAACTATTTGCGAGTGTCTGTGTAGAACATGCACTGATTATTTCATGTTTGAAATATACAAATTATCAATGTAAATTGATATTCTTGTATATAATGGTAATGATGTCATCATTTGTGATAATTGTTTTATATTTTGAACATAAATTAATGTCAACATGAGTGGGTTTTGTTTGTCATGTGTTCAACCTTGCCTGATTCTTAGGTAGACTAGCACTTAAATTAATACGTATTTGTAATGAGGTAATATATCCCCCATGTGCAAATCAAACGTTTGCCTTTTTGGGTCTATTCGTCTGTTTAATGTTAATTTAATAAGTTTCAGATTTCAAGCTCGATTGATATGGTAGAGCAATAACACCAGTGTAAGCATAACAAAAATATGTTGCAACCCTTATTTCATATTTTTTTCTTTTAGTCTTCACATGTGTATGCAAATAAACATAAAAAACAAAGAATACTAAATATTTCTGGAAATTGAGCATCGATAGCTGTGAAATTAAAACCAGATTGAAATGCATATGCCTGAAAGAACAACACATTGCAAAAGAAAAAAAAATATTTGAAATGAGCGAATTTAGAGGCAAAGTTGAGACAAATTCAACCTCGACAACACACATCACGGTTAGTTTGATAAAGATATTTTCAAGGATCTATAGGAAAAGATCAGTGTGTTATTTCTAGATGTCTCATTGGTCATACTAGAATAACACACGAGTATCTTTTAAAAATGATTGATTGTTGATTGATTGTTGGTTGCTTAACGTCCAGTGGCAAATATTTCATGCATATTCAGGACGAGAACAAGTTAACAATAAATACTATAGGTAGGTTGTTATAATAGAGGATGATGGTCGGGGAAATTTGGACTGCCACTGGAAAATGAGGGTATATTGGATAGAGACAGAAATTTTGCCTTGCAACAAGCCACCTACGGACCCCTCAAAGAGTTGTTGCAAGGGTTCTTACCGTGCAAAGAGCGTGGCACTCTCTTTACACGAGGCATCGGATTTAACGTCCCCCTTCTGACCGGACGTGACTGCGAACTTGATACATCCCGCACAGCCAAACGGACGCCCCACTTCAGCAAGCGTTTTACTGCCGGTCGGGAGAAGACCAAGTGATCATATTTCTATACCCCAGTCACCCTTGGGGGCTTTAAAAATATAGATGACCCACAATGTGTACCTTGCAACTGCAAGTATACTATTAAACATGTTTTATTTAATTGTATTGACTTTGCTGGTATTTGTGAGAAGCATTTCAAATTGTCAATAATATGTATCATTTATTCAATAATGTTCCATTTACAAATATTGTTGCATTTTTAAAAGAAATTGGAATTTATTATAGAATATTAAAATGTTATTATACATAAGTCGTTTTTAATCATTATCATGTTATCTTATTGTTGATTTGTATTTGTGAAGAATCAATTTGCTTTAGTCTAAAATTTAAGTATATTGAAGAACTTTGTCTTATTTTAAAAATATGCTTTAAGGTTCATGTGGACCCTATGGCCAAAATGGCCGTATTTTCACTTCAAAATTTTCTCTGAGTACAGGCAAACGTGTGCATCTGAGAAAGTTTTAAGGCATAGCATGCCCTAGATAAATAGAATTGAAATGCATTGTATGATTTAGAAAATTCATAACTCAACTGAATTTTGCAGTACACTTTTTTTTGTCTCTGCTGAAGATGATGAAATAAACAAACAGTTGAGTTTACCTTGATATGGTCCACTCAGGTACACAGTTTAAATAACAAATTATTGTCAGGTATCTATTGTCCATCTAATGTCCATGTTAATTAAAAATGCTCACTTTAATTTTTACCTGAGGGGAAGTTCTCAAACTGGTTTCCCAACTTAGTTTATTTTGGCACCTTCTGGAGGAATGAAAAAAAGTGCACGGTAAAATCCTGGTAAGTTTTTATTTTTCTAAAACATAAAACCTACTTCAAATTCATTCATCAAGGGCATGCTATGCCTGAAATTTTTTACAGTGGGGCAGGTTTGTCTGTACTCAGAGTAAATTTTGAGGTGAAAATACGGCCATTTTAGCCATAGGGTCCACATGAACCTTAAATTGTAAAAATATTCGAATTAGCTCTCGCCGCGATATAGCCTGTGTGTGCTTATACGGCGTAAAGCAATCAATCAACCAATCGAGGATGTTCTGATCCAATCAGGAAAATGGCAGTTGTTATCTCATATTTAATATATATGGGTGTGTTTGAATATCTACCAATAGGTAACATATAAACAGAATATAAGTAAACCTTGATTAAAACGTATACAACCCACGGTTTAACTATTGGTTTAACTTTAGAACATGTTGTTACCTATGGATTGCAAAGAATGTGGCTATTTAAATGGCACCCAATCAACGACAACGAAGGCTATTAAAGTCATTTTAATGATTAATGTGACTCAAATAATAATCAATGTCATGGCATCACTCGCTACCATTCATATGGAAAATGCACAGCAGATATCGTTTTTCTTGGACAGTTATTATTCATTTGTTTGTAGTGTTTAAGCTTTTGAAATTAGGTTTTCGAATGACGATTTTGATCCATTTGTAACTTTATATTTAACAGTTGACAACAGTTAAACTTTCTTGCTATGTAAACTACCAAATGACAACTTCTATGGTCAGAGAAATTTGACAATATTTAAATGCAAGTATATACACGTATAAATTTGTGTTTATACAGGTTGGCAACCATACTCATCAGTCGAATCAGGGGTTTATTAAATCTGCTGGTATAAAAGACAGAATGATGCAATCAGTATCCGCGGATCCTACCAACAGACAGGTATATGATGACGTTGTCGTTAATGCTGGACCTGACAGAGAGAATATTTCATCATATTCCTCAGTGGAAATATAATTGGAAAGACGGCGCGAACGTGAAATACCTCATGTACCACAATATATCAATGATCTGTTGATTGAGGGTCGCTGGAAAAGAACGAAAGATGGTCAAAAATTCCCGAGTCTTATTAATAATAATTGGGGTATCGCTATTTTTTACAACAAGGCAAGCACTTCGGTGACTTGGCCAATGCAGTGACATTTATCTAGATGGTACATTCAAGTTGGTACCACGTCCATATAAACAGTTTTTAACTATATATGGTGTTTCCCAAGATAGAGTAATACCTTTTGTTTTTGTACTAATGACAACCCGCGAAGTAGGACATTATAGACAAATATTTTCCCATATTAAAAGAAAGTATGCAAGAATCACAAATAATCAATTTGCACCTCACCTAATTATTTCGGATTTCGAAGTTGCCATGACGTCAGCTGCTGAAACAGAATTCCAGCATTTGTGGCTGGGTTTTTTTTATTCATGCCTAGCCATATGGAGAAAAGTACAGAAATAAGGTCTAACTCGACCATACGACCTAAATCCAAATCTTCGCAAATGTACCAGGAAGGTGATGGCAATCGCATACTTATCACTTCTACTTGTAAGAGTTAATTTCGACCAGCTATGTAGATAACATTTAACAAGACGACTGTGTCGTCGATATCCAGCGTTGCAAGATCTCCTGAATTATTTCAGACGGAATTATATGAATGGGCCGTACCAACATGGAATGTTTACGAGCGTAATATGGATAATAGAACAAACAATCACACCGAATGTAAGTATACACAATACTGTGGACTTGAAACAGAGGAATTACAATTACTGATTGCGTTGCTTGTATTTCCTTGACAAAACATGCCAAAATGATTTATAATACAATGAAGATTTCAGGAGGGAAAAAAAGTATTCTTAAATCATGTTAATTGGTACAAGACTAAACAAGTCCCTACCATGTACTGGTTACCGAAATTACACAAAAAAACATTTAAATTCCGTTTCATCTCCGCTTCGAGTAAGTGTTCTACTACTAATCTATATGTGCTTCTAACTACCTCCCTTAATACTATCAAAGAACTGGTTATTATATTTTGTAATAAAGCTTATGAAAAGAATGGTATTGATTATTTTTGGAGTTTTAAAAATTCTTTAGAGGTTTTAGATAAAATACGTGCTTTCAATGGTCCTTACAATTCTGTTGACAGTTATGATTTTTCTACTCTGTACACTACACTTCCACACAATCTTATAAAGAAAAGTTTTTGTATTTGATAAAATGGTCTTTCGAAAAATCTCATTGTAATTTTATTTGCTGTAACTCGTTTAAGGCCTTTTTCTGTAACGAAAAAGGAAAGTATGCTAGATACACTTAATGGAAATGTGAGGATATGATTGAAGCTTTAAACTTTCTGCTAGATAACATTTATGTACGTTTCGGCGATAAAGTGTATCGTCAGATAGTAGGTATTCCTATGGGCACCAACTGTGCCCCTTTAATAGCAGATTTATTTCTTTATTGCTATGAATCTCAGTTTATGACCAAACTCAGTAAAGACCCATCATTGTTATATTTGGTTGATACATTCAAAAATACCTACCGTTATCTGGATGATATTTTTTCGTTGAATAATCCAGAGTTCTCTAAATATACTTCAGAAATTTACCCAATCGAACTTACTTTAACTAAATCTAACATAAACAGCAGTAGTTGTCCTTTTCTAGATTTAGACATTTCACTTTCAAACGGGAAACTTCACACTAAAATTTACGACAAAAGAGACGATTTTTCATTTCCTATTTTTAATTTTCCTTTTTCAGACGGCGATGTGCCTTTGGCTCCATCATACGGTGTTTATATATCGCAACTCGTTCGGTTTGCCCGTGTGTACTCTGATTTCATAGATTTCAACGAACGTAATCAATGCATCACTGGTAAATTGTTGTGTCAGGGATTTCGATACTATAAATTACTTAAAATTTTTACTAAATTCTTTCATAGATACAAAGATTTGATTAGTAAATTTGGCTATACCTGTTGAAAGCTTATTAAAAATGGTATTTCACATCCTAAATTTTATGGTAATATTGTACTTAAAGCGAGGAAATCACTATGTGATCCTTGTAAACTCATCGAACCATTAAACAAACTTATAAGTAAGGGTTATCGTACCAATATTGTAATTAGATCTCTGAATATAGTTCAAATTGGCACTAATATTGATTTTGTCATTAGCAAATTAAAACATAACTATATTTCATTCTCTTTTGAGGCGATATGTATAGAGACACAGACACGTTCATTTTTATTTCTATAGAAGTCGCTCTTCACTATCCTACTACCTGTCGATACATTTATTTTTGGCATTGCACAAGTCATGTCTTCTTTGAATATTAATGACGTTAAAATACTAAATCCATGGGATGTGTTTTAGTTGATTTTTGTCTCTGATGCATGATTTTGTATTATTAATTGGTTTTGGCTTTTAACTAGCTGTCAGTAGCTGCGAGTACTTTCAAATCGTATTTTCTTGTTAATTCGACCTGTTGATACTGTTTATAATGCTTTTTTGTTATTTTTTATTCATATGGATCTTGTCTGTACACTAGCTTTGAGTATTTGTAATATCTTCAATTTTTTCAATTATTGTTACTACATTTGTATAAACTTCAAGATTATAATTTTTTTTTTTTAAACCGGTTTTTTTCTAAAGTAAATATTAATTGGTTAAATATTTCTCAGTGATGTCCTGCCATGGCTTTGTTTAAATTTGTTTGTTAGCTTTTTGGTCATGAATGTTTGTCTCTATTATTTAATTAACTGTGCATTTGTATTCAGATATCGCAGATCAATTTTATTCGTTCATTGTGTAATCATACGTTTTTTGATTGAGTTAAGTCTGCCAATTGATATTTTATCGTGTGTTTTTCTATGTTGCGATGTTATGCTATTGTTTCAGAAAAAGGGAGAAGGTTTGGATCCATTAAAACGTTCAATCCTGCTGCAAATGTTTGCACCTGTCTGATGTACATTAGTTGTCGTTTGTTTATTTAATATATACGCGTTTCTCGTTTCTCGTTTTGTTTATATAGATTAGATCGTTGGTTTTCCCGTTTGAATGGTTTTACACTAGTAATTTTGGGGCCCTTTATAGCTTGCTGTTCGGTGTGGGCCAAGGCTCCGTGTTGAAGGGCGTACTTTAACATATAATGGTTTACTTTTTAAATTGTTATTTGGATGGAGAGTTGTCTCATTGGCACTCACACCACATCTTCCTATATCTATTTGAAAGTAAAATGTCCATAACAATGAATTCGGTTTTACATATTGCCAAATTGAATGCAACTTTTATTCTTAATGTATATGTACATTGACCACTTTTATTATTAATCACGAAAAGGTCAAAGGCCGTATCCTCTATTGATATAATTATCTGATTATCTTCGTAAAAATAATCATATAGCAATGTCACTCGTGATAATAGTTACCCTTAAAATCTAACAGTAAACGCAAAGAAATAAAAGTTTTGAAAATGACAACATTAAGAGTTTATGTGTAATTTACTTTTTAGCTCACCTGGCCCACATGGCCAAGTGAGCTCGTCTCTTCACTTGGCGCACGTCGTTAACTTTTACAAAAATCTTCTCCTCTGAAACTACTGGGCCAAATTAAACCGAACTTGGCCACAATCATCATTTGGGTATCTAGTTTAAAAAATGTTTGGTGCGACCCGGCAAACCAACCAACCAACATGGCCGCCACGGCTAAAAATAGAACATGGGGGTAAAATGCAGTTTTTTGGCGTAAACTCAAAAACCAAAGCATTTAGATCAAATCTAACAAGTTTTAAAATTGTTTATCAGGTCAAGATCTATCTGCCCTGAAATTTTCAGATGAATCGGACAACCTGTTGTTGGATTGCTGTCACTGAATTGGTAATTTGAAGGAAATTTTGCTGTTTTTGGTCATTATCTTGAATATTATTATGGATAGAGATAAACTGTAAACTGTAATGTTCCGCAAAGTAAGATTTACAAATAAGTAAGCATAACCGAAATGGCCAAGTTGACCCCTTTTAAAGAGTTATTAGCCTTTATAGTAAATTTTTAACAATTTTCATAAATTAATTGTCCACTGAGACTACTGGGCCAAGTTCATTATAGATAGAGATAATTGTAAGCAGCAAAAATGTTCAGTAAAGTAAGATGTACAAACACATCACCATCACCATAACACAATTTTGTCATGAATCCATCTGCGTCCTTTGTTTAATATTCACATAGACCAAGGTGAGCGACACCGGCTCTTTAGAGCCTTTAGTTAAACTATTACGGAAAGACAATTTGCACATTGTATTGCACTTATTAAACACCTGATATGGATAAAATATCATGCTTAGGTCTTACTGTGTTAAGGTCTTACTGTGTTATAATCTGGACAATGCACAGCTAAGGTGTGCATTAACTACATTATTGTACCTCTGAGATAAACTGCACAGTTCAGATGTACTCTTACCTTTAAGGCGGGTCCGGGATTTTGACAGGCTTGTAATTGCATTAAATCTTTTAAATACTACTGAGTGTAGAGATACTTTAAACAGTTTTGCCGATTTTTGTGTAAAAATATGAAAAAGAAAGTGTTTATATTTTGTGTACTGTTTGCACAATGTCAATCTTCAATGAGTGTCTCAATCCAGATAAAAGCATTTTTTTTAAATACTGTCAAAAACGATATGTATTTTAAAATTTCCAAATAGACAAAATATAATTTGAAATAGTTTTGTGGTGAATGAAATACTTTACGAGCTTTTAAATATTTATTCCTATCATTACAGTTACTATTTATGGATGTAATATAGTTAGGATCATATATTCAAGTTTGTGTCAAAACTCGGGGGAGGATTATGGACGGGGTTACCTGCAGATCAATCAGACGTTGTTTAGATGGACATTTCCTTAGAAACACTACAGTAGAATGATAAAGACATGTTTTGGGAAGGGGGAGAGTTGGAGATTGGATTGTGAAATACAACATAGAAAGACACACTATAAAATATAATTGTGAGTTCAACCAACCATTCTTTCTTAAAATGTTCTGAAAATTGTCAGGCTTTTAAGAAGTCTTATTCTGAATATACAGAACTAATTTGAAAGTAACCAAAAACTGTAACAAAATAAAGATAAATCGAATTTTAAACCAGAGACCTATGATATAACAACTTGCTTATATGTTACTTTACAGCCTTCATCTGTTCACCAATACTACGTCACAATATTTGGCAGAATGATATAAAAAGTCCGAACTTCTCAATTCAGATGAGAAAACAATTATGTACAAAACATAAGGCAAACAAATGATGTAGAGTAAACGCATCACACATTGTAACTGCCTTGTATAAAACCTGAAACCAAATTTCAGTAACCCTCGTAATGTAGTTTCTGAAATAAATGTGACAAAATTTGTTAACTGTGATGTTATGTGTAAAATAATGTAAGTGTTCGGTAAACATGAAGATGTTAACTGATGAATCTGAAAACGCATCACACGGTATAGCTGACTTTTATAAATCCTTTTACCAAATTTTATAGATCCTTGGACTAAATTTCAGAAACCCTTGTTATGTCGTTCTAGAAAGAAATGCAACGAAAGATATGAGACGGATGGACGGACAATTGGATGGACGGATGGAGGGATAGGACAGACAGAAACAAAACAGTGTACCCACCACTGGAGGGGGTTTAAAATTGATTGATTGTTGGTTGCTTAACGTCCAGTGGCAAATATTTCATGTATATTCAGGACGAGAACAAGTTCACAATAAATACAATAGGTAGGTTAATATAATAGAGGCCATCTGGGATGATGGTCGGAGATATTTAGACTGCCACTGGAAAATAAGGGTATATTGGATAGGGACAGAAATTTTGCCTTGCAACAGGCCACCTACGGACCCCTCAAAGAGTTGTTGCAAGGGTTCTTAACGTGCAAAGAGCGTGGCACTCTCTTTACACGAGGCATCGGATTTAACGTCCCCCTTCTGAACGGACGTGACTGCAAACTTGATACATCCCGCACAGCCAAACGGACGCCCCACTTCGGCAAGCGTTTTACTGCCGGTCGGGAGAAGACCAAGTGACCATATTTCTATTCCCCAGTCACCCTTGTGGAAGAGGGGGTTTAATAAAAATCTGTTTATTAATATAAAGAATATCAAAGTGTCCGTCCTTTAACATGAAAAGAAAACATTAACAAAACATATTTCCCAATTGGTTGTTTCCTCTGACTAAATGAAGGGCACGTTCAATTGTTTACAATTTTAGCTTTTCCCGAGATGTAGACCCCGTATATGTTATATTAAGTTTGTTTTACCATTTTTTAACATCGAGTCGTTCTGACATGATACAGGGCGTACTGTTAGAATTCAAAGATAAAAAAAAAAAAACAGGAATCCGTGTGTTCTTATCAACCATTTACTATCCATAACAGTTGAGATGTCATCCCTTTAGATTGTTAGGTTTTAGGCAAACCCCGTAGACTTGAACGTGTTGGTGCAGACAGAACTGTGTGTTCCGGGAGAATGTAAAGCTGATGAAAAAATGTTGTAAAAGCTGCCTTCAGGTACCTCACTCTTTTATTTTTCATTTTTCACAGTGAGGTAATCAGAAAAAACTACAACATACTAGTTTTGAGCATTTTGACCTGCAAAATTTTGAATGCCTTTTACATTCTTGAATGTACACTTAGCACACGTGGCTTCCGTTTGGCTGTGCGGAATGTACAATTGTTTTAGCCACCCCTTTAAGAATGGGAACGTTGTATCCAATGTCCCATATAGAAAGATTACCTGAACCCTTACTCATTTGTCTGTCCCTATCCATTACACCCTCTTTTCTCGTGTCAGTCTAAATTTTTCCGAGTTTAATCTCGGACGCCTATGGCACAGAACATACATATTGTATTAACTGATAATTTGTTCACGACCTGCATACACATGCATTATTGCCCATGGAGGTTTAGCAATAACTAATAATAAAAAGTTGCTCCTCCATGCTAGTCAGCTTTATAAACAGTAACTAGGGACACAAAGATGATGACTTTAACCGAATGCAAATCATTTTACTAGACACATGAGCATGTGATTGATATACAGCTTGAGGTCTGTAAAAGCTTTTGCTTGATGGAAGTAAGAGCACTGCATCAACGCGACATCATTAATAAATAGTACTAGCAGTATTATTGAGGGATCCTTCTTTTATTTTTCACAATCTTGATTTATACTTCGGCATTTTTACAATTTGGGATGTATACATACGAAAACGAGGTTATACATAATTTTTGTTTGATGATATTCAAGATTTGGGATTAAATCAGTAGACTAAAATTTACCTGTATTTATAGTGAGCTAATTTCAAATACGTTTGTTTTATTAAATGTTATTTGCCACTAACGTGGCCATTTGATAAGCCGAAATATATAATCTATGTATGTGACAATATCATGAAGCAATTATATTTTTAATAGACTTGCATACATAATACCACCTTGCTATTTGACGATTCGAGTTGGCCGTTTTTCCTAATGATTTTGGCATTTGATCAATAGGGTCCTAACCCCGCCACATAATTTATGTATGTGTGTGTCTCAAGTCAGGAGCCTGTAATTCAGTGGTTGCCGTTTGTTTATGTGTTACATATTTGTTTTTCGTTCATTTTATTTACATAAATAAGGCCGTTAGATTTTTCGTTTGAATTGTTTTATCGGGGCCTTTTATAGCTGACCAAGCGGTATGGGCTTTGCCTATTGTGGGAGGCCGTACGGTGACCTAGAGCTGTTAATGTCTGTGTCATTTTGGTTTTTTGTTGATAGTTGTCTCATTTGGCAATCATACCACATC
The DNA here is from genome assembly GCA_019925275.1 of Mytilus edulis. Classification (NCBI taxonomy): domain Eukaryota; kingdom Metazoa; phylum Mollusca; class Bivalvia; order Mytilida; family Mytilidae; genus Mytilus; species Mytilus edulis. The sequence continues at coordinate 80,595,608 of CM034354.1, read as the reverse complement.
TTTTTTTAATATGATTAGTTTCCGTATCACGGGTTGACGTTCAACATTCCATTTAGGTTTATGACCCCTTCTGTAGCCAATTGTGTACGAAATTTTCAAATATCAACTGTATCAAAACTACAGATAAAATTAATTATAGAGACAGAACATTTTGTACATATACTAGGGGGAAACTTGAGGGAAAGCGTTATAATTTACTATTTCATTGCATTTAAAAGAAAAGGGTATTTTGTAGCCAATAAACCAAGATTTTTATAGAAAATTCACACACTTTAATACAGAGATTTTTGTTATAAAATTTGAAACAAAAGATTACTCACTTGCTTTTCTATGATGTGCTAGTGTTTATTTTTAACACAAAGTTCTAACCAACCTGTTAATTCCAAAATACCTCATGCTGAGTCACTAATGTCGAGCGCAGCCTTAAATATGTACTTGATTTGATCCATATTTTCATTTGTTTTAACCATTAACTACATAAATAAACTTGTTATACGGAAATCAATGCTACCACTGCATGTAATAATCCTATCATTCATCAAATTACCAAATTACAAGGATAAAGGCTGTGGATTTTCTATAAAGTTTAGCATTGAATGAACAGAATGGTACATAATTCTGAAATTAACCCAACTCTAGTTAAACTTCGCCGGTGTCTTGAAACAGGCATTTTTAAGTTGCCTTATATCCTGCGGAATTTTGAATGCAAATAGACACTTATGTTTCATAGCATTTTTTTTTTATGTATTTCTTTAATATAAATATTATCAAATCATTACGATACGACATCCAAGGGTGACTGGGGTAACGAAATATGGTCACTTGGTCTTCTCCCGACCGGCAGTATCTGTATATTTTCTTTACCTTTTTATGGGAGATAGAAAACGCTTGTCGCAAAGGGCCGTCCGTTTGGATGTGCGCGATGCGATGCCTGTATTGAGACAGTGCCACGCTCTTTGCACGCTAAGAACCCTTGCAATTACTCTCTGAGGGATGCGTAGGTGGCCTGTTTTAAAGCAAAATTTCTGTCCTTATCCATTATACCCTCATTTTCCAGTGGCAGTCAAAATGTTCAAGACCATCTTCCCAAATGTCATCTATTATAACAAAAAGTAAAATCACAAAAATACTGAACTCCGAGAAAAATCAATTCGGAAGGTCCCTAATTGCATGGCAAAATCAAATGACAAAACATTTCAAAAATGAAGACCTACCTATTGAATTTTTTGTTAACTAGTTTTCGTCCTGAATATACATGACAAGTTTGCCACTGGACGTTATGTTATCTAAGTTGGTGCTCTTTGAAAGACATTGAATATTTTTAATAATAGTTCCGTAGAGCGGCGTTGAACAACCAAGAGTCTAGCTACGAGGCTATATGATATTGTTTTAAACTAGCTTGCCGAGTTTTAGGGTCCTAATGCCTGTCGAAATTAAGAGGTTTGTTCAATACAAAATAGCCATAAGGGATAGCCCAAAAGAATCGTTCATACGACGGAAATAGGAGTTGCAAGTACATGATTTAGTACAACTGAAGGCATTCTGACACAACAAGATCTTTCCGGTTTATACTTTAAACCATTTGAATCTATTTAAATTGGTCCAACTATATAATACCTCTATACTTGAGAATTTGTTAAGGTAAATCAAGGACATATAACTAACATGTAATATGCACCCTTTTACATGAAAATGCAGACACAGTTGTTTTGTACATGTGCGTGCCTTTCTTTTAATGAGACATCCGAAGTCATTTGAAAGATATTAAAAACGTACAATGACAAATCGCTTTACTTTTACATAGCGTATACATAGATTGTAACATGTCACCAATTGACTATTTATACCCCCGCTTTAAAAAAAAAAGGGGGGGGTATACTGTTTTACCTCTGTCTTTCCGTTAGTCAGTCCGTCCGTCCGTCCCATGAGTATTTTTCGTCGCATTTTTACAAGGATTTCTGAAATTTGGTTTCATATATAAGTCAGCTATACCGTATGATGCGTTTTCAGATTGATAACTTGACAGCTACCTGTTTACCGCCCACCTGTATGATTTTACACATGATAGTCAAGTTGAAAATTTCGTCACATTTTTCTCAGGAACTACAATACAAGGATTTCTGAAATTTGGTTTCAGGATTTATATAAGTCAGCTATACCGTGTGTTGCGTGTTCAGATTCATCACTCGACAACTTCCTGTTTACCGAACACTTGCATATTTTTACACTATTAATATTATCCACTTGCGACGGGGGTATTTATTTTGAACTTGTTCTCGTCCTGAAAATGCATGAAATATTTGCCACTGGACGTAAAGCAACCAACAATCAATCAGTATATTTTCCGTTTTTTTTTTGTCTAATGAGGGGAGTAATTTTAGTTTTCCTGTTTCTAAATTCATGTGGGATTACTGTGTATTTGGAGCATGTGTACTTTCTGCTTGTACTGGTAAACGTGTACAACTGATATATTGGCAATTCTGTGCATATGTGATGAGTCCAAGATTTGCAGCTGTTACACATTATCATGAATTTATCAAAAGGAATAGAGCACATAGCAGTGCAGTTTTCATTCTTGTCTGGTAAATTAACATTGTCAATTTTGTTTATGTTATTGTGTAGTTTTTTGCTGTCATCGTAGAGTACTTTATCTTGGGAACTGTCAGCTGTTTGAGTTTCATTATTATTGTGGTCACCTTCAGTTTTATTATTATTTGGGTCACCTTGTGCTGGTATAGAGACAATTTCTTTTACATTTGTATCTTCGTCTTTGTCAGTTTCACTTAATGTAAACGCTTCGTCATGTTCATTCTCATCTAAGTCACTTGTGTCAGTGTTTGAATTGATTTTGTTCATCTCCGTGCATGTTCCTTAACAGACATGATTGTAACTACTAGGTGTTTTTGTTTCATTCTTTTCATACACTGGGATATTTTGGCATGAGTAATATGCGTTGCCCGAGAGGAGGAAATAGACGGCCTCATCTATAGTTTTAAAACCTTTAAAAACGGCATTGGGGTATTTATGAATGTTTAATTCACCGGCACTCCACTTTGTGAAAATGCCAGTTATTGTTCCGTTCGCCACACTATAAAATTTAACATTTGACCCAGGGGGCGGCATGTTGTTGATGGTCGTCTGCAACTCTCGTACGTCTATGGTTATAACTTATGTACTAAACAAGCCTTGAGCCTTAGAAATGTTATATTTATATGATTCTTAGTGGTGTAAAAACATTTCATCTTATCATATTTTACTTCAAATTGAGTTCTAGGGCATTAAATCTGTCAAATAAGCTTGAAAATTGCTCCGTGAAAATTTGCCATGCCATTTTCACCGGAAACCGGTAGTAAATTTAACAACTTACTTCTTCTTGGTGTAGCCGACCATCTTTCAATTCTTCCATTTTGACTCTTTATCTATGTTTTCGCAATTTCTCTGTAATTCTAGAATTAAGGGCTACCTAGGACCCAACTTTGGTTGACAGATTGATATGATAGCATAACGATGTAGGGTCATACGTCAGCGTGAATCATACTGATTTTTAGCTAAGTCATGTAGAAGCTCTTCATTTATCTAGTCTAAACCTTGCTTGTTAACGATAACAATGAATGACATATGAAGTGCTAGCAGTTTTATCCAGTTTAAGTAGTTGTAACGACCACCCTTCGTAGAGTCTTAAACTCAATTTAAATATGAACTGTGTTACGAGAATGATGGTTTTAAGCGAATTGAATTTTTTCCAATATTATTTTAAGACGACGTTATTTTAACGTAGGTTCTGTGCATGTCGTCTAAGGTATATATACATAGACAAACCTAAGGTCTATTGGACTTTTAACCGACATAGTAGTCAAGAATAATAAGTTTACCCCCGCTTTAAAAAGGGGGATATACTGTTTTACCTTTGTTTGTCCTTCCGTCAGTCCGTCCCTCCTATGAATATTTTCTGTCGCATTTTTCTCAGGAACTACAATACAAGGATTTCTGAAATTTGGCTGGATAAAATTGTTTATCAGGTCAACATCTATCTGCCCTGAAATATTCAGATGAATCACACGTTGTTTGGTTGCTGTCCCTGAATCGGTAATTTTAAGGATTTTTTCTTATTTTGGTTATTATCTTGAATTATTATAGATAGAGATAAGCTGTAAACAGCAATAATGATCAGCAAAGTAAGATTTACAAATTAGTCAAAATGTCCTAGGTAAAGGAAATAATCTATGTCATACATTTAATTTATAAACTTTTGAAAAAATCTTTATTTCATTAGTTATTAATTTTCTCATGTTAAACAATAAATTTTGATAAGGATTAAATTGATAAAAGAGTTATGCTTAGTGCTTACATCTTTTTGTTCACTATTACTAGCAGTGCTGCTTCCACATGCACCATTGCTAGCGCTGCTTTCACAAGCAACACTATGTTCCACCTCCATTGGTTCATTATGTGATGTTAAATCAATAACATGATGATTCTAAAAAGATTAAAAGAAAAAATAAATAATAAGTTCAGATAATGTTAACTGTTCATTGTTATGGTTATCTTTTTCAGGACGTAACCATTGAAAATAGTAATGCGTTATGCTTACATCTTTTTGTTCACTATTACTAGCAGTGCTGCTTCCACATGCACCATTGCTAGTGCTGCTTTCACAAGCAACACTGTTCCACCTCCATTGGTTCATTAGGTGATGTTGAATCAATAACATGATGATTCTAAAAAGAAAATAAACAAAAAATAAATAATAAGTTCAGATAATGTTAACTGTTCATTGTTATGGTTATCATTTCAGGACACAACCATTGAAAATAGTTATGTGTTATGCTTACTCTTTTTGTTCACTATTACTAGCAGTGCTGCTGCCACATGCACCATTGCTAGCGCTGCTTTCACTAGCAACACTATGTTCCACCTCCATTGGATCATTAGGTGATGTTAAATCAATAACATGATGATTCTAAAAATAAAAAAAATAAATAATAAGTTCAGATTATGTTAACTGTTCATTGTTATGGTTATCATTTTCAGGACACAACCATTGAAAATAGTTATGCGATATGCTTACATCTTTTTATTCACTATTACTAGCAGTGCTGCTTCCGCATTCACCATTGCTAGCGCTGCTTTAACAAGCAACACTATGTTCCACCTCCATTGGTTCATTAGGGGATGTTAAATCAATAACATGATGATTCTAAAAATGAAAAAAAAACAAAAAATAAATAATAAGTTCAGATAATGTTAACTGTTCATTGTTATGGTTATCTTTTTCAGGACACAACCATTGAAAATAGTTATGCGTTATGCTTACATCTTTTTGTTCACTATTACTAGCAGTGCTGCTTCCACATGCACCATTGCTAGCGCTGCTTTCACAAGCAATATTAATGGGATGATGGTCAAGGAAATTTGGACTGCCACTAGAAAATGAGGGTATGTAGATAGGGACAGAAATTTTGCCTTGCAACAGGCCACCTACGGACCCCTCAAAGAGTTGTTGCAAAGGTTCTCAACGTGTAAAGAGCGTGGCACTCTCTTACACGAGGCATCGGATTTAACGTCCCCCTTCTGACCGGACGTGACTGCGAACTTGATACATCCCGCACAGCCAAACGGACGCCCCACTTCGGCAAGCATTTTACTGCCGGTCGGGAGAAGACCAAATGACCATATATCTATACCCCCGTCACCCTTGGGGGTCTTATATACATGAGATCTTACTGATAAAATGAACATTAACTTGTAATAATGAGTAATTTTCTATAAAGTACAACTATGAATACTTTTCTTAGCAGGATATACATCTATATAGCTATATATTTAAACTGATACATGTTTGTCATGATATGATTAGTTGATTGTTAGTTGCGTATCGTCCATTGGTAAATATTTCTAAACAATCTACAATAATATTGAATGAACATAATTTGAGTATAGATAATGTAATTTGATGTATGAGTCTTTAACTTGAACTATATGGGTAACGAATTCTTCATGCTATAACCGCACTATAAATCTGGTTCTTGTCTTGTTTTGCTGTTTCGGGGGAATTGCGTCTCTATTATAAAAATGTATTTTGCAAATGTTATTAAACTTATCTTGAATCGAAACTTTCATGCCTATGAACAGCGTCTCAGGAACTTCTGACTGTGCGTTGTTGAGGTTTTATGCATTCGCCACGTCCTTGGTTTCGCGCGATGATTAACCGTTCTTCGTTTGACTTTAACTAGGAACTTCATTTTTGATTCTGATTCTCTGCACGACTTTGTTGACTGGTGATTTGCTGTGTATATCATATTTCTTGTCTTGTTTTAATTCCCTATCAATACCATTAGTTATCAGGTACCGTATTATTGATCTTCAGGGTCTCCGCCAGTTATTAGAATTGAATTAATTATCAGTGTTGTTTTCAATGTGTTTAATCTTTTACGTGTAGTTTGGACCAATTTCAATGATGCTATAAGGACCGTTTGCTTTGTCGTGCAATTTGCGAGATAGACCTTTTGGGACTTTATTTGTCAGCACGTTAAGAACCCTTGCAACAACTCTTTGAGGGGTCCGTAGGTGGCCTGTTGCAAGGCAAAACTTCGGTCCCTATCCAATATACCCTCATTTTCCTGTGGCAGTTTAAATTTCCCCGACCATCATCCTGAATGGCCTCTATTATGACCAGACCTACCTATTGTATTTATTGTGAACTTGTTCTCGTCCTGAATATGCATGAAATATTTGCCACTGGACGTTAAGTAACCGACAACCAATCAATCAATCAATTTGTCACAAAACTTGGTCACCAACAGAAACATTTTGAATGTTGGATTTAAGGTCATGCCATTCCTTGTCTTTTGTTTTTTGTTGTTGGTCTCTTTCTTTTGCAATTGAATGAGCAATTTTAAGTTTGCCAAAAATTCTGCTATATAGTCTTTGAGATCACGACTTAAATTGTCAAAAGGAAGTCGCATTTCTTCCCCAATCATCATGTAAAAGGGAGGGTATCCTGTTGTTTTACAGGATGGGCATTTTCTATAAGCCATCATTACAAAAGGGATAAGAGAAGGCCAATTCGATTGGTCTTTATTGCAATATGTTCTTAGACAAGCTGCTAAAGTACTATTTTGGCGTTCTGCTGTACCGTCAGTATTTGCGTGATAGGAACTTTAGTGATGTTGTTTAACTTGAAACATTGCCTAAATAGCCTTTGATTTTAGCCATGAACGACTGAGCTTGGTCACTAAACAAGATCTTAGGGCTTCCAAACCTGGAGAAAACTTCAGAGCAAAGAATGTTTGCAACTTCTTTACCGGTATGTGTTTTCAAGGGGAAACCTTCAGTCCACCTAGTAAAAGAATCGACTACTAAGAGGATATGTTCATAGCCATCTTTAGTTTTAGACAAATGTCCAAGAATATCAATGTGCAAACGATGAAACCTAGCAACGTGTGGCATTGGTGACAAAGGTGGATTGTTTGGATTGTAATTCCTTTTTGCACGTTGACACCTATCACATGTTTTGATGTATTGTAACACGTCTGAATGCATTTTTTGGCCATTAATATTTTTCCAATAAAGAAGAATAAACTTTGTCTTGACCCAATTGTCCTCCGCCTAAAAGAGAATCGTGATAACTATGTAAAGCTTTTTCCCTTAAACAGTTAGGTAACGCCATTTGTTTTATATGTTATATCTTCTAAAGCGCATTCGATAATCTAGTATGATTTACAACAATATAATAGTATATAATACAAATAATAGAAACATATAATTCATATAAATGATTAAATAATATATATAGTAAACAAATGTTATGTAAATGCATGAGCATATGCATTTAAACTGACGAACACGTATGCTTATAATATTTCTTATAAATAAAAGCTTATTTAGCATTCAAATATATGAGCAAGATGCGGACTTAATCTTAGATATATAAGCATAATGCGAGACCGACTATTTGAACAGAGCTTAAAGCACGTGCTGAACAGCATAAAATAATGAATATGTATTATTTTGACAAGGGTCATGTAAGAACATATTGAGATCTGTGTTGAGTTCAATATCGTAGCGGCTACGTTGCTGCTATCAATATCTATGTAGCAGCTAGTCTATAGCTTATCTACGTAGCAGCTACGATATTGAACGCAGCCCTGGTATCTTTCGAAATATAAACATGGTAGAGCATATATGGCGCTTGTAAAAGCTTAAAACTATAAACCTGTAAACCCAAAAATATCAATTCCGACAATGAGCATTGGCTGAGAAATGTTTGAAATCGAGACAAACTTAGCCTTACGAAACTTATCGCAAATATGCAAATAATATAAATATGAAACTATAATATGAATTGGGGAAACTAGCTAGTAAAATATACATGCTTGCTTTGTATCAAAATTCATGACTCATAATTAAATAGGACTAAACGACAAGAATAGTTTACGATAAATAATTTCTTATTAAATTAACCTACACATATGAAGTTTACGCATAAAGGGTTTATCAAAATAATCAATATCTTATCCTTGGGGAACTGACCTTTATTCGTATTAAGTATGAGCATGCGATAAGTTAAAATTATCATTTCCAACATGCGAGCGTAAAACTTAATTCTATAACGCGTTTAAAAATACCCTTGAGTACAGAAAGTTTGTGAAGAATAAACCAACTTTTTTAACATATATACATCTATTTACACTGATCGAGAAACAACAATTTGGTCTTGATTTCTTTCCTTGCAGAACTTATAGATAATTAACTTCAACTTTACTAAATAAAATAGAAATGAAAGTTAACGAAGTTTCATGATGCAGTTAAATAAAATAATAAACAAAAATACTTACTCACCTGAAAACAGTTAAAACAAACACAGTTAATTTGAGTAAAGATGTTATATTTTCTAAAGCGCATTCGATAATGCCACATTTGCACCGAAATTCACTTGTTCGGTTTTGCGTTACTGTTTCAGGTTCGTCCATCAAATTTGATAAACAATCAAGCTATCTTAGTTACCCTGATATTTTGGGGTAAAAAGGGGCGTGGAAATGTCTTTGCCGGGCAGAACCCTAAATGACCAGGTTACCTAGACATATGTTGTTTACACAACAACTTGTTTGTGTTAACCGGACAATAGAATTAGTAAAAAACATGTCTAATTGTGTCCACTTAGCTTGTCCGTACACATTTTGAATTGATAAAAATAATGCCTAACAAAGAGAAAATCTAAAGTAACAAATGCCAAAATAAATATCTTTTAGATTTGAAATTCTTATCTTAAATATTTCGATAATATAAAAATGAATTCCTTCAACAATAATGAACGAATATAAAACAAAAATTACTTTTAATTAATACTGCGGCTTTGAAATGGACTTCAAATAAATAAAATATCTTCAACTTGTGCCTTTTTGCTGAAAACTAAATTTTCACCAAAATAAATGAGGTCTAAAATGACTCCATGACAATGGGATGATCCCAGAATATTACCAATCTTTATGATTTGCCAGTTCAGACCACATTTTATTTCAAAATAGTAAGACAAAAATTTAAAGTTTTGTAGCTTAAATGTCTAATATGCTCTCTCTATATATATATAACACATTGTATCACTACCAGATGGACTATACTTTGTTTCTGAAATATCATCTTTATAAATTCCTGTAGAGTAAAATGTTCATTAAAAACAATCTTTGTTTTGTTTATAATACTGTAAAATTGTTTATATACTGCTCTTCAACACAAGATTTATTAAGTTTGAATTCCTTATGATTGTTAGAACTACTAACTTCTACAACTGTGTTTAGCAAAATGGTTTGCTTGTCAATAGTACATGTTAAAACATGTCTCTATGCTCAAACAGCTCGGATATCATTTTTGCTGGTATATTTTCTAAGCATAAGATCACTTCTCTTTTAACCAAAAAAAACAACAAAATACTTGACAATCGCCAAAGATCCGTTTTGTAATTGTTACATTTCGAAATTAACTAAGTGAATGTAGGGAGCTGTATAAGTTGCGGTATGGCCTTCTACTGTTAGCAAAAGTAAAATATGAACATGAAAAAATTGAAGGAGACATATTTATTGATATACAACAGAATAAATTTGGTCTAAAACAGTTTGATAAAAATTTGGAAATTAAACATTTTATACCAGTATGTTAGTGACAGTGTCCAGAGATACTTTTTTTCACATTCTGTAAAGCTTTTGTAAACGCTGTCCTATGACGGAAATCTGTCCTAATGATATTAACAACACAAGCTGTTTTTTTCTGGCAAAGTATGCGAATTTTTTCTGACATAACAAACAATCTGAGGATAGCCATTAGTCTGCTTTGCCTTTGAGTAAGTATGTATGGAGCTCTCTATCTAGGGCGCATGAACCTCTAAAATTTTGTGTAACTTCATTCGAGATAGAGAAAGGCACACTGTTCTTATATCGGTATAGTCACTGCTACATTCACCAAATTCGATCTAAACACCGAAGAAAGTTAATTCGTGGCAAAATAGACATTTCTTCAATAATGGCATAACTAAACATTTAGTACATACACATCAATCCGTGAATGTTTAACTGGCGAGGGTTGATTTTGTTGTCGTGGTGTCGGGAAGCTTCTGCATCTTCCATTTGTAAAATTCTGATATACGACAATCGGCACCTCTCTGTTTATATCAGCCATTTACTCACGAGAAGAACTTTTTATATTTACCGGAGAAAAAAGCAAATTAAGGCTATGAAGTTGTTTATAAAGTAATATAAAGGTAAAATCAATGTCTGGATATATGTCACAGTGTAAGTGAACTTGGTCTATCTGTTGTATTTTCGGAGCTTTCTTTCTAAATCAAATTCCAGACGTATTGTTGTAACGGCTGCGTCCCATTAATGACTTTTTTATTTCTGGTGAATTTGCTGATCTATTGCATATAAGGAGTGACATTATGCAAATTATAACCTTTTCTTCAAAGTTTACCAATGTTCAAAAACATGTATAACCATAATTTGCTTTTTGAAATATAACTAATTCCGCTGTCTGTGGTATCATTAATATACTTATAAAGAACATAAATATCTTCCCAAAGTTTAATAACTCAGTGTTTTGAGTTTTCAAAAATAGCATCTTCACAAGCTAATTTTGATGGAAGGTGATTATTTTTTCCCCGCCGTGTTGTGCCAAATATGATATATGATATGAAACCCATCAACTCTGTATAAAAAATTCAGTCAATCGTTTCAAATGAAATGGGATCATACGTCTTACTTTAGAATCACCATCAATATTCAGAGGGTCGTCAATCAAATTCATTAATAAGACATCAGTTGTTATAATCACCAAACCGGAACAATGAAAGACGATGATATTACAGGCATATGTTTACAACCATAGCTTTTTTTTAAATTCAATCAAACATATCTTCAGTGTTTCGACCTATGCTAAGATTGTGGCAACGATCCCATCGACAAATTGAAAGTGATTCTGATGGTCCTTCTTCGTTCAATTTGCACCATAGGCAAGCATATTCACCCTATAATTCTAACAACAGCTGAAAAAAAAATCATATTGGCGCTGACATAATAGTATTAAGTGTTATTCGCAAATATGCCGATCTATCGGAGACAAAACACTAGCTTGACCAAAAATAGGCTTAAGGCATTTTTAAGCCCCATTTATGGGCATTATGTTTTCTCGTTTGTGTGTCCGACCCGCTTCAGATTAAAGTTTGTGTGGCCCATATTCATTCACATTAAATTGAAATGAAATCTTTTAGTTATTTATAGGAAAGTATAATGCTTCAGCTACATAAACATGGGCTGTTTTTTGACATTACAATGCACATTTATCGGATAAAAGCATCATAAAGTTATGCTAAATTACTGAAATCTTCATAATTTTTGCATTTTAGTTAAATTTCAGACGGTTTCTGTCTTAAATGATAATGGCCGCATTCGTCTTCATTCTTAATATTGTAATGTAAAGTGTATTTGATGATAAAACAAATTGTATATAAAGGTTGAGGATGAACACGGATGCGGCCACTTTCATTTTTGACGAAAACATCTGAAAAATGACATGGTTTGGCATATGTGATAGAATAAAAAAAAGGTCACTTGGTCTTCTCCCGACCGGCAGTAAAACGCTTGCCGAAGTGGGGCTTATCAAATTCGCAGTCACGTCCGCTCAGGATGGGGACCTTAAATCCGATGTCTAGTGTTAAGAGAGTGCAACACTCTTTGCAAGTTAATAACCCTTGCAACACCTCTTTAGGGGGTCCGTAGGTGGCCTGGTGCAAGGCAATTTCTTTCCCTATCCAATATACCCTAATTTTTTTGTGGCAGTCCAAATTTCCCCAACCGTCATCCCAGATGGCCTCTTTTATGACAAGATCTGCATATTGTATTCATTGTTAACTTGTTCTCGACCTGAATATGCATGAAAAATTTGCCACTGGGCGATAAGCAACCAACAATCAATCAATCAATCAATGGATCCACAAAACAATTACAACATAAAATTTAAATGCACATCTCAAATTCCTAAAGCTGCATATTTTCTAGAATGATTTTTATAATGGATGACTAATGAAACGTAATTGTTCATGTTTCTATTGTTATTACTTGCCGGGGAAATATACTTCTTCGTCGTTCCTCAAGATTAAAATCACGCTTTTGAGAAAATGTAAATTTTTCATATGTGTAGATCTGTGATGCCGAAATTAACCTTCTACGGTCAAGTTTGTCTGAGTGGTTATTCCAATTTAGTATGTGTATATGTATATTAAGTATATCATTAGTAAACTAGAGGTGTCAATCAAATATTAGTACCGAATCACTGGTTATTTTTAAATTGTATTTGTTCAAATCTGACACGACTTTAAATAGAACATTTTGAACTCGTTGTGACAAGATAATACAACAATCGACATGACCTTAATTGGGTACAGGTAAAACTACTGACAGTTGAAATGGTAAGCATATGCAATACAATTTTATTCATACTGTTTCTTATGCTGGCGAAATCAACTTAAACGGCGATATTGTACGTTCGGTAAAAGACTATTTCTACCATAGGGTTACATTTAAGGGCAAAATTTGTGTCGAAAAAAACCTCCTGATCAGAGTCCTAATCTCTTACTAAAATTTCCCCATCTCCTGATCCGAGTTTCACAGTCCATCACATGTATGCGTTCCCATCCTAAGAGGTCATCATCATACTTCTACAGTCTATAGAAACTTCTTCCTAGATTAAAACGGTGAACTCGTTTTATATTAGGAAAACACGAATAAGTCACATGCTCAAACGATTTTCAATAACATACTAAACATACATTTATTTATACGAGCAGCTTAAAGAATAGCTTTGAATTAACGTTTTAAAAATTAAGATATGTTACCAAATTTAAAAGGAATATCGTCTTGAACATCTATGAAATACTTGCCATTGGACCTAAATAAACGGCCATCTGTCATTCTTTTCTTTGCTGTATAAATATATATATAAAGCGATGTAAAAATGATTCACGACAAACAAACAATGTTTACAGATTGAGCTATATAGAATGATGTGGTATGAGTGGCAATGAGACAACTCTGCTTATTAAACCCCCACTTTTAAAAGGGGGGTATACTGTTTTACCTCTGTCTGTCCTTCCGTCTGTCAGTCCGTCCGTCCCATGAATATTTTTCGTCGCATTTTTCTCAGGAACTACAATACAAGGATTTCTGAAATTTGGTTTCAGGGTTTATCTAAGTCAGCTATACCGTGTGATGCGTTTTCAGATTGATCACTTGACAACTTCCTGTTTACCGAACACTTGTATGATTTTACACTTGATAGCCAAGTTGAAAATTTTCGTCACGTTTTTCTCAGGAACTACAATACAAGGATTTCTGAAATTTGGTTTCATGATTTATATAAGTCAGCTATACCATGTGATGCGTTTTCAGATTCATCACTTGACAACTTCCTGTTTACCGAACACTTGCATATTTTTACACTATTAATAATATCCACTTGCGGTGGGGGTATCATCAGTGAGCAGTAGCTCGCAGTTTCACTTGTTTTGGTTTTATTTTACAGCTAGCATTAAAGTTGGTCTTGGTTTATTTTGCGATCCTTATAGTTTCATCCACTGCTGTACCAGTAGACCAAAATGCAACAGTAGAAACAAAACTACTTTTCAACCATCTAAAGAATATTACAAATAATACAGGTAAAATAATGTTCGGACACCAACAAGACACAATGATGGGAGCATACGGATATCATAATCCATACTGGAAACTTGGTGTTCCACATGATGGCGGGATTCAAGGTTGGTTATTCCAAGTAAGTAATAGATTCATATCTACGTACGTGTATATATAGTGGAACTGCTTTTATGTCATGTTATTTTAAATAGTTGCCCCTTCGTTTATGAATGTCCTCTAATATATATACAATACTTACCCATTGTAATTATTGTAAACTTGTTCCCGAACATGCATGAACTATTTACAACTGAATGTTTTAAAAAGTAAACACCAATCAATGTCTTACAGAGAGTTCGTTTTGCTTTAAGCTTTATTATTGGAACTTGGAATGTTCAAACTATAAAATGATCGGTTTTGATTGGATATGGTTGTGAATTTTTATATCCTTCACTGACAAACTGATGTCTACTTTTAACACGTGATTTTTGCCAGTTGTTAGCAGACTTAAGTGACACGGGTTGTAAAGTTTAATGGAAGTGCTCAACTATTGTATATGCTAACTATTTACACAAACTACTACGTTTACATTTTGACAATTCATGATGTTATGATACGTAGCCACGCTTGTACAGTACAGACCTACTAGAGATTTTATTTTATGAGATTCAGGATTTTGGATTAAATCTTTGTTAAAATTTACCTGTTTATTACTGAGCTATTTTTAAATATAATACGACTAAAAAATATCGACTCATAAGGACTTCAATGTGTTCTGCTGAAGTATTTTGATGCCAAGATTTTCGTATGTTACCGTCGAATAAGATAAGATGAATTTTATCAGCCAATTATGGGCCTCGATGGGCTTAAGGTTCATCATAACCTTTTGGCTAAAATGGCCGTATTTACACCCCAAATTTTACTCTGAGTACAGACTAACCTATACACCTGCAACAGTTTTAAGGGATGGCAGGAACTAGATATATAAATTTTAAATGCATTTTATGTTTCAGAAAATTTTTAACTTTTCTAGATTTTGCTATCCATTTTTTTTTCGTTCCTGCAGAAGGTGCAAAAATTAACTAAGTAGTAAAAACGATCGAGAAGCTCCCCTCATATAATCAATGTTGTGAGTAGTATTGATTTAAATGGACAATAGATGGACAAGAGACACCTGTAAACAATAGGTGATTTAACAGGTTTAAACTGTGTAACTGAGTGTACCGTATCAAATGAAACTCGGGTGTTTGTTTATTTTGCTATCTTCTGCAGACTGGAAAAAAATGCACATCAAAATGCAGGTAAGTTTTTCATTTTCTGAAACGTAGACTTCATATAACTTTTATATATCTAGTTCCTGCCATGCCTTAAAATTTTCCTGAATGTACCAGTTTGTCTGTACTCATAGTAATTTTTGAAGTGTAAACACGGCCATATTTCCAATTCCTTATGATGAACCTTAATTCACCATTTTTTACATTTGAAAATGCCTGTACCAAGTCAGGAATATGACAGTTCTTGTCCATTCTTTTTTGATGTGTTTTGTTATTTGATTTTGCCAGGTTATTATGAACTTTCCGATTGGATTCTCCTATGAGTTCAGTATTTATGTGATTTTACTTTTTAAAGATTATAACAAACAAAAAGTAAATCCAACAAATTATAGAAAACACTTTATTTATGTGCGCCGTATTGCCTATTCTATTTGTCACAATTATTGTCTCTCTCTGACCCAAGTCAGGAATGTGACAGTTGTTATCCATTCGCTTGATGTGTTTGTGCTTTTAGTTTTGCCATTTGTTTAGGGACTTTCCGATTTGAATATTCCTTTACGAATCGAAACCACAAATGTCATAATTTACCGTTGTTTCTTTGTGGTTATTGAAATGCACTTTAGTTTTATGTGTTGATCTCTTCCCCTCGATTGCCCTCGTTCATTGCAGTTGACTGTTTTGTAGATATATTATATCTGTGTTACTTCAACTCATTATCATAGGGGAGTTGGATTCTTGATAATATTTCATTAAAAAATGTATGCTTTTATATTGCAGCCAGGCCAAGTGGATTCGAATTCGGAAGACGAACTTAGTGATATAAAATCTGTTACGGGTGAATATCCAGCAGTTATTGGGTTTGACGTTGGAGGGACGTTTTCTGCAGATGACAGAAAACGTAGTGCTTATCTTATAAAGAAAGCATCTGACCGGGGTCTTCTTATTACGATTGCGTGGCATCTATCAAACCCGGTTTCCGATGGTAGTCCATGGGTCAATAAAGACAAGACAGGAAAAGACATACGACATTCAATTAGGCGGATACTTCCAAATGGTGATGTACACTCCAAATTTAAGTATGTACCTTATATCTTGGAGTTATTTTAAAGTGACACATCTACCAAAATGGTCAGTTAACCCAATTGCAAAGTGAGAACACCTATTTGACTGTCCGGTCATAATAAAGACGTTTAATCCGATGCCTCGTGTAAAAAGCGTGAAACTTTCTTTGAACATAATAAACCTTTCCAACAAAACTGTTTAGGATCCGTATGTGTCCTGTAACAGTGTTACAATAAGTTTTATCCCTATCCAATGTACCCTTATTTTCATGAATAGTTCATTTTTCATAATAATCATTAAATGTGATTTTTTTTTCTCGTCCTTAACCTGATTGAAATATTTGCCACTCAACGTTCAGCAACAAACAGTCAATCAATAAAGTAAGGCTTCTGTTTACATATGTGGATTTTACAAGTATGAATTCGCTTCCTGTCAGAATTGGACATTAAGCGACAGTGTGCAACGTTTTCTGCACTCTTTTATAGTTGTGAAGTGTCGTATCGAATTGCATTCGTCATTTAAACAACTTTTAACATTATATATGATGAATATCAAATCAACAGCAATAATACAAGCAGACGACATTGTTTGTTGAATCATTACTATATATTTCCCTTTTAAATGTTGCAGGGGAATTTTAGACGGAGTAGCAGACTTCATTTAAAGCTTGACAGATTCGCATGGTTCCACAGTCCCAGTTATTTTCAGACCATATCACGAAATGAACGGTGGTTGGTTTTGGTGGGGAACCAGTTCAAAAACAGAAAATACCCCAGATGATTTTAAACAGCTGTTCCAGTTCACAGTCCATTACTTGCGAGATATAAGACACGTTCACAATATTTTATTCGCTTACTCGCCTGATAAACCATTTAATACTGCTTATGAATATCTAACATTTTACCCTGGAGACGAATATGTTGATATGCTGGGTTTAGACTATTACTTCGTCCGCCCATTCAATCCAGCTGTCTCAGATTTTCAACATAAAATGCAAATATTGACAGATCTTGCACATTCTAAAGGTAAACTTGCTGCGCTAACAGAAACTGGAATTTTCTCTAATGGACTAGAATCACATCACAGTTTTTGGAGTGACCACATATTATACCCAATAAAAAGTGGACATGGTACAGCACGAATATGTTATATCCATGCATGGCTCAACATATGTAACAGTCAGTCTTGTGAAATATGGGTACCATACAAAGGCCATCCAGCTGAAAACGAGTTTCTAAATCATTTTTACAAAGACCCAGTGACAATTTTTGGTTCTACTAATGGAAATATCCACCCACCTGTTATTGGCTAAGTGCTACAAAGATAAATAAATAAAAGATCAGATGAATGTGCAATCAATCTTTTATTACAGAAAAAATAAGTAAAAATTATGTTTACAGGCATACTGAACCACGGCTCCGGTGACAATGTTCTCGCTGTAATGAAGATCTCTTGCTGGCCTTGAGTTGTACTTTCAGCGTGTTAGGAAATGTGTTGTTTATTTGAGACGTTACCTGTTCCTATTCTCAATTTTAAATGTCACTCTATAAATAGGTTACCAGAATCGATGTCACAAATGACCCATCAAATCACCTCCAGTTTAGTCGTGTAACACTGTTCATATTCCAGCAGTTTTTAAAACGTTTGTTTCCAAGTACCCCTTTTATCTAGAGCAGGAACAATTGCTCTAACAATATTAATTAAAACATCTAGCTAATATCGAAAAATGTAAATAAGTGCAACTGTTTGGCCTGTTCTTGTGACTTCCATCATTTTTTAATCGTCAGCCTAACGTACTAATATCTTACTATCTGTATTGATTTTGGAATTTTGGGCCCTCAATGCTCTTCAACTTTGTACTTGTTTTGGCTATATAACTATTTTGAACTGAGCGTCACTGATGAGTCGCGTGTCTGACATACTAAATTATAATCCTGGTACCTTTCATAACTACTTATTTCTGCCAAGGGTGACTTGCGAAACGAAATATGATCACTTGATCTTCTACCGACCGGCAGTAAAATGCTTCCCGGTGAACGTTTGGCTGTGCGGGATGTAAATCAAATTAATGTGATAATTGTAGCATGTGAAGAGAAAAGTTAGACAACTTGTCAGGCAGAAAAGACCTTTTTTATGATTCAAAACTTTAATTTATCAGAAGTACATAATCACAGTACGGTTGTTGTAAGAATTGTTTCAATTTCAAACTTTGGAAGATTGGCTCTCTGATAATTTTAGAAGGCGGAAATGACTTATCTGTAATTTTGTTTTTGATAAGGGTGACGATTTTGATACATTTTGTCTCCAGGGAGAACAAAGTTCTTCCGAGTAATACAGCGGACCGTCTTTTCTAATTGCTGCAAATAAGTGTATTGTTGAGTATCATTCTGATGATGCAAGAACTCTCTTTTGACGTAGCAAAGATACCCAACATTGTCTACAACCAAAATTGAGTGTGTCTGGCATGATAGTAATACAGTTCCTGTGGCTTATTTTGCGGACGATAGATTTATGTTGATGTTCCATCAATTGCTCCGACGGCGTTTAAAGTTAGATAATGTGCCCCATTGATTCTCCTTGCATTTATTGTAGGTCACTGACATTTTTTTTTCGAAAGTCCTACTAACTATCGGTATGCCCCTGTTAATCTCATAGCGCATTATTGCAACAATACATTGCACGAGAGAAGGACTCCACAAAAATGGGAAAGTATTTTAGGGAAAAAGACGATCAGTTCGGTCAACCAGTGCTCAAAGACAACCATATAATTAAATGGAGAATGAATTGAAGGAATAACGTTCAAATTCTTCATTATAAACTATAAAGAAGGCAACGACAGATCTGAACTACATGTATACAGATAATGACAAATGAATATATCTTTACAAATAAATCCAACGGAATACATAATTTTGTACACCCTAAGGGTGACTGGGGTATAGAAATATGGTCAGTTGGTCTTCTCTCGACCGGCAGCAAAACGCTTGCTGAAGTGGGGCCTCCGTTTGGCTGTGCAGCATGTATCAAGTTCGCAGTCACGTCCGGTCAAAAGGGGGACGTTAAATCCGATGCCTCGTGTAAAGAGAGAGCCACGCTCTTTGCACGTTGAGAACCCTTGCAACAACCCTTTACACCACTGGGTCGATGCCACTGCTGGTGGACGTTTCGTCCCCGAGGGTATCACAAAACCAGTAGTCAATATTTCGGTGTTAACATGAATATCAATATTGTGATAATTTTTATAAACTTCCTGTTTACAAAACTTTGAATTTTTCGAAAAAACTAAGGATTTTGTTATCCAAGTCATTGATTACCTTAGACGTATTTGGCACAACTTTTCGGAATTTTGGATCCTCATTGCTCTTCAACTTGGTACTTTTTTTGCTTTATAAATATTTTGATATAAGCGTCACTGATGAGTCTTGTGTAGACGAAACGCGCGTCTGGCGTACTAAACTATAATCCTGGTACCTTTGATGTTAAACTATTAATACCACTGGGTCGATGCCACTGCTGGTGGACGTTTCGTACCCTTGGGTATCACCAGCCCAGTAGTCCAACATTTCGGTGTTGACATGAACATCAGTATTGTGATCTAACTATTTGCCTTGTATGTCTTCATTTGAAAAATGTCACAAAGAACTCAAACAAATATTCTAGTCAGATTACAACTAGAGTTGAGACTTCACTTCATTAAAATAAAAAAAAAAGTCTTGACCTGTGATTCCTCTTCAAACAACATAGCTTGTTCTGAACTTTTCTCAACATACTGTATGCTTTGATTTAACCTCAGTGATGTATTGAATTCGATGCATATTATTAACTTTGGTGTGACATGTCTTCCATCAATCATAGACTCGCCAACTGTAAAGAATATCAAAATAATATTAATTTAAAAGATATATTAAAAATGTATTCATCGTTTAATAATGCATGTAATCAATCTCTTTAACTTATTGCCTCGTATTATAGTTTTTGTTTTTTCTTAATTTTAATGTTGTCACATTTACTCTATCTGATGATCAAAGAACCTGAAACATATAATTGAAGTCATTCAAAACAAGAAGAGTGAGGTATAGGAAAGCGTAATATAACCACATATGTTCGTTGACGAGCCACTCTGCATATATGGATTGTCATAATACGACATAGATTTTCACTTTCTGTGAGGCTGCTGAAGTTGGTCACTGCCAAGTTTTTTTCATAAACCACTCTGAACATCCATCTTGAACCACAGTGCTTTAGAAGCTTAATTGTTTTTGCCAATCATGACATTACAGTTGATTGATGAGTAGCATTAACAGTTGTATCACGGAGTCTCTCCAATGCAGTAAAAAATATCGGATCATGGAAGTTGAGGTTCTAAAGGTGTCAATACCACTTGACCTTTTCTGCTTTGTTTTAAACAATGCCAACCGGTTTTTTGCTGCTTTTTTAACTGCCCTAAAATTGTCACTTATCGGCTTTTGCTGTCACTCTAGTAATGTCTCCTTTATTTTTATAATAGGAATGAAGTCCATATGTATGTGCTATCGCCAAATTCACTGGATAAAGTGGACGAAGCAGCCTTCCGTGGTTAAATCTCTCCCATTTACCACCTCCTGGGAACACTGGCTTTGCGTTGTTGGTTGCTGTCTCGTTGTCAATAAATCATTTTTCTGGTTGAAGTTGTAACTGGTGTTGGTGAGTAATGTGTCGTATGTGGCTAAAGAAGCGGGAATATATCATCTGGAATAGGGCATACACAAGCGGGGACATTTGACCATCTATCATTGCATGAACTGTGTATAGCTGATGGAAGAACATTGGACATGTTAGAGTAAAACGTGCAGTCGCAGAAGATCGTTTTTGGTAGGCGATAGGTGGGTCGAGTTGTGGTTTGATGAGAAGATCAGCATTGGAGGATAGATGTTGTGACACGACTAGAATTTCCTTATATATTTGACGTGGATAGAAAATCCTAGTTTGTCGTAATTTGAATTGTCGATTATACAATATGGTTGTTTTGTTGGTGTGTTTCGTTTTTGTTAAATGTAAAGTCCGACTGAGATCAATAACTGTATTTTACAATCCAAACAATTTAGGCCCGTTTCAGATGACAAAGGGTGCATACTGGAAAGTTGTGGTAAATCAATACACGAGACTGGATACATGAACGTTCACATACTTTATTTTTCCATCTAAAATATATATCTACAAGCACAGTTCATTAAGCATATTTACAAACAACATATATTAACCCGCCGCTACTCGTAGATCGAGAGCGGGGCGAACCGATGCGTCACATGGTTCTAGTTGACACAACTAAGTTTTCTGTGTATTTTTGTGTGGGTAGATGAGCTATTCGGTGAGCTTACTTTCGGGTGCTGCGTGCTTCTTACAGAAAGCTGACACAATTGTCTTCTGCAGGCCTGAAAATAGTCAAAACCTAGGATTCAATAAAAAAGAGTCTTTATTTCTTGATAACGTATGGCAGAGTGACGCTAATCAAGAAAAAAAGTGAATCCATGGAATTAAACTAATTTTCAGGTTTTGAGCCAATCGAAATTTATTTTACAAAATTTTCAGTGTAAAAGTGGCAGATTATCGTACCACGTGCAAAACCACTCATTGTCAATGTGGCTAATTCTATTTCCTTCTTTTATCAACTTAACTTGTCAAAAGATGTCTAATTACATAAAGTATTTATTTGTTAACCCTTACAAAAGAACTAATGGACATTACATAATTTAATCTGTCGCCTTGCTTTTTCACAGACAAGATAAATACATACAAGATAGCTTGAAAATAATCTCTCTTTTGTTTAACAGATTTACACCTTATATTTATATATTAAGATAGATAATAAAGTGAAAGAAAACGTGTTAACCAAGCTTCAAAATGTTTAAGCCAAATATAAAATTAAGTTTCAAAATTGCTAAAATATTGGACATAAAAATAAGAATATTCCCTATAAAAATCTAAAGGAAATTTAATGCAATTTCTGACTATGACAACTCCCCACAAACCTACCAGCTTTGGACCCCAAAGCTTCAAAATGTTAAATTCATCTTTAAATATTCAAGTATTATATTCTTTTCACATGAATTAATTGTAAACAATCTGACAAATAATACCAGAACGGTATAGTATATTTAGAAATTGTCAAACATGATAACTTTATTACAACAATGATGTCTTTGAATGGTATATGTATAGGAATTTCCATAAATTCGCACTCAATATCCTCCAATAAGTGAGTTTAGTCCAATCCTTCAAGATTACTAGATATATATACACACGGAAATGAATATCTTCCATAGAATTGATTAGATGAAGCGAGTATTTTCCAATAATAACGGGTTATGTATCGATGCGGTCAGTACAGCAACATTTACGGTAATTCAGTAGCAGTTTTGTTGTATTCCATATGAACAGAGACCATAAAACAGAAAGTGTCTTATGCATAATACTAATATTTTAAAACTGAAAAACAATACATGTTATATACACAATAAAAATATAAGTCTTGTTCATCGAGGTCATATAAAACTAAGGGGAGATAATCAAGATATGCCATCTGAATAGTGATCAATATAAGAAAAACTAAGTATTTACATCTTTGTACACAGTGTTCTTCAAAAGTTAAACTCAAATTGAAACATTACAATATAAAACAAAATTATATTTGTCTTTAAATCCTTTTAATGCAATCAGGTGGTGACGGCCACTCAAAACCAAAAAAAAAATAAGATAATTATCCAAAATAATAATGGTTTTATAAAAATGTTTATACAAATGAGGTCAAATCAGCTGCAGATGCTATTTTAGTTTTATTTGAAGAATCTGCAGGCGGATTTAGAATATTAGCAAATCCTTGGGTGTGTCACATAGACGTAGGCATTGAAAGGTTGATTTAAAATATATGGAAGCTTATAACGATTTCTTAAGCTAAGTGAAATTGTAGTTGGAATCTGAATACTTTGCTCAGTTAATAAAGGATGACCATGTGGCAAATAATTTACATGAGGGAAATGCGGCAACAGTCAATTCTTTAACGGATGGTTTTGAAATTTGATAGTAAGATGGGCACAAAGACAAGTTTAAAATAGGTACAATAACACAATCGCCACCTGAGGTTATTTCTAAAACCAAAGTCGTACACCGGTTATGTTTTGATTTGTACAAAAAGCAAATTAAAATTATCAAAAATAATAAGACAATTATACTCAAAATATCTGATGCATGTACCCATGAAAATTCTGAAATAAATTGCTGAACTTTTGTTGAAAAATCATTCTGTGGTTCTTCAGTGGGTCTACGATAGATAAATGATGGGGGAGTTTGAGATTCTACACAAGAGAAAAATTGCATAACTGACATAACCATTGCCATTCTTGGTGCTTTACAATTCATTAAACTGCCAGCTATTAGAACAAAAATAGCCATATTACTACATAATATATGATCTGTAAAAGTCTGGAGCCAACACACTTTGGCTAAAAATAGTCTAGATTCTTGTCGAAACTCTGCACCATTTTTCAAACATTGAATGATATCTTCTTGATTTGTTGATTCAATGATGACACACAAACTTATAAGGACTATAAAGGTTGAGGAGAGCAGACTGTTCCAATTCATCAGAGAATAGCCTACAACGATATTGAAACGGAAAGTTAGATGGGCCTTGGTCTAATTTGACTGCATATTTGAGCTCTAAACATACAATCTAGCACTATGAACTACAGAATTAACTTTAAAAATATGACAACCGCTCATCCAAATTTCGAAAACCCAATACATTGTAAACCACTTATCTAGGATAATGAAACTCTGAACAAATTAGAAACTTGTCTGTACACCGGTGTTTTTTTCTTCATCCAACATTTACCAAAAGGCATTGAGTCAAGTTTGTATTGGTGAGATGACAAAATAGGAACTAAACTATCCAAGGATATGAATAATCATAAAATGGGTAGATACCTATGTATCACTTAAACATATAAGGGGGGATACCTGTGTATCACTTAAACATATAAGGGGGGATACCTGTGTATCACTTAAACATATACGGGGGATACCTGTGTATCAATCATATTTTCAGAGAAGACAAAATAGGATAGCTTTTACAAATCAAAGTTTAAAAAGAGACTTTTTTCGCTTTCCTTTCTTGGTCCATCTACTGTTTATGTAATCCAACATATCCTGATCAAAGTTTGTATCAGGTTCCCAAGTATTTGTGTTATTAAGCCATTTTACATACATCTCACGACGTCCATTCTTGCGTCGACCTTTGATGATTTCTTTAAAAGTATACTTTTTCAATGGGTCAATGACGGGTTGGGGAGGGGGTTGTACTACATTATCTTGTGCATCTTGGATGTCTGCATCATCTTCTAGGGATTCTGTGTCTGAATCCGGTACTGGTGCATCATTTTGATTTGATGGGTTGACAGTCAACCTTTGACGAACTGGTTCAGGGCGAGTATAGAGTTGAAGATTAGTTGCATTCATGAGGGATTTATGTTTCTTTGGTCTTCTTAAAGCATATGTGTGATTTGGACCAATCTCTTCAATATGGTATGGACCCTCAGCTTTGTCACAGAGTTTACGTGACATTCCTTGTGGGAATTTGTGTACTTTGATTAGAACCAAATCACCAACAGCAAAAGTTTGGGTTTTTGCTTTCTCATCATGGCAAACCTTATCTTTTCCTTGTTCACTGCCTCATTTTGATGTGCAATTGTGTGTGCAACTTTTATATTGGAAATAAATTGGTTGAGGTAGGTTTTTGTGTCCTGAGGTAAATTATCTTTTGGTTCTAGAGCTATATCAAAAGGAATTTTCATATCCTGACCAAACATCATGTAAAAAGGAGAAAAACATGTAGCTGATGAGACAGACCTTCTGAAAGCCATCATTATACTTGGGACTAAAGAAGGCCATTTATCATGACTTTCATTGCAATAAGTACGAAGAGATTGAGCAAGAGTATGGTTTTGTCTTTCCACAGTACCATTTGTGTTTGGATGGTAAGAAGAAGTGTGGTGTTGAGTAATTTGAAAGATTTCACATATAGCTTTGACAATCTTACTCAAGAAAGTCTGTCCCCGGTCACTGCAGAGGACTCTTGGACTACCGTACCTAGTTACAACTCCATTGTAAAGATTTTCTGCTGTTTCTTTTGCATTTTGAGTCTTCATAGGAAATCCCTCACACCATTGACTAAAGGCATCAAAGACAAAACATTCTCATAACCATCTGGTGATTTAGTAAGTGGAACAAGAACATCAATGTGCCACCTATCGAGACGACCAACTTGGGGCATTTTTGTAAGAGGAGGCCTGTTAGGGTTACAATTTTGTTTTGCTCTGACATCCGTCACAAGATTTGACATAATCAATAACATTTTGGTGCATGTTATTCCACCAATATTTTTCCATTAGAGAATTGTATACCTTTTCCCTACCGATGTGACCTCCAGAAGCTAAAGAGTCATGATAAGACTTTAATGCATCAAGTCGCAAACACTTAGGAAGGGCAATTTGTTTAATTCTTTTAAACTCTTCTGCTAAACCACGACATCGTTTTAGGTACCAATGATTTAAAACACCATCACTTAAACTAAAATACTTGCTTTCTGAGACCACCCTGTCTCTAAGTTTGCGATCCTCCGGTAACTCCCATAAAGAAAGATCAGTATAGATTGCAGAGAAATCGGGACACTCTTTTTGTAATTGAGAGAGAGAAACTTTGACGTCAATTGTTTCCTGAACATTTTGAGCTTCAATAGCAGCTACCATAGAGCTTTCATGTCCATCATCAACATGATCAAACTCATAAATCAGTTTTACCTCTGATCTCCACTTTGGTTTATACTCATCAAATTCTTCTGCATCAGAGAGTACATCTTCAGACTCTAATGGGTTCTGACAGAGACTCAGTATAATCAGAGAAATCAGAAAGAATATCTTTTGACAAGGATATAGCTTGAACAGAATCAGTACTGAAAGGATTTGGAATACGACTAAGACAGTCAGCCACAACATTACTTTTACCAGGTCTATGAATGATATAAAACTGAAGATCTTGCATTCTAAGTGCCCATCTCGCCAATCTACCTGTGCGTTTTTGCTGATTTTAATCCCCCAAGGGTGACTGGGGAATAGAAATATGGTCACTTGGTTTTCTCCCGACCGGCAGTAAAACGCTTGCCGAAGTGGGGCGTCCGTTTGGCTGTGCGGGATGTATCAAGTTCGCAGTCACGTCCGGTCAGAAGGGGGACGTTAAATCCGATGCCTCGTGTAAGGAGAGTGCCACGCTCTTTGCACGTTAAGAACCCTTGCTACAACTCTTTGAGGGGTCCGTAGGTGGCCTGTTGCAAGGCAAAATTTATGTCCCTATTGATTTTACTATTTCCTTATCTTTGTGCCTACCCTCAGACTGTTGCCTTAAGGCAGGCCCGTATCCCTATGGGTATTGCCTATAGCCTTGTGACATCGCCTTAATTCGCTCAGTACATACAGAAATAAAATGTCCTTGGGTCTTAAAATGATGTCATATCTTTTTAAAAGCGGGGCATAATGACCTTGACTTACAAGACTTACCACAGCCTTTACAGGGTTCATTCTGTTTATTGGCATACTTTGGTCTGCTGTTCTGATAACTGTTTTGTGGTTGCATGTTTTGCTGAGGGTATATTGAACTGCTTGTGGATACTGCACTGATTGCTGCTGTACTGGTTGATGCATATATGGCGGTGGCATCTGAACATGCTGAAATGGCTGTTGATATGGATTAAAACACATTTGTTGGTTATTATAAGCACTTGGTGAATTATCTATCTGTTGTTTATTTTGTGGAGGTGTAGAAATAGTGGCAACAGATTGAAAGTGATTTGCCAATCTTTCTGTCATAGAGTTCTCCAGTGATGAAATGGCTTTGTGTAAAGTATCTTCGACTGAAGTGTTGTTAGTTTTTCGCATATTTATTGTCATTTCAGCGGTCACAGCTTTTTTTAGTAAATCAGTCAGAAGTAGGGTTTTGCGGGACAACTATTTGCTGGATTTGTTCTTTCATTCCCCTATATGTTAACTTGATAAAATATTTGTCTATAACACTTATATTTGTTATAACCTAACGCCCTATGAATGTACTGTATTCAGTAACAGATTCGTGCTCTAATTGCCTGAGATTTGTTAAGCCTACATCGTCTTCTTCTAATTGTCTAAATCTATTTAAAAAAGCAGTTTTGATATGGTTTAGTGAACTGTTTACTGAAGTATCTAGCATGTGCCACCATTGTTGAGAGCAATACCATCTAAGTAAAAAGGAAAACATAGTATTGCTTCCCATTCTTCATATCTTTGAAGGGTAACAAACGACATAAATGTAGTCCACCAATGTGCAGCATCCATGCTACCGTTAAAATGGGTCATGTTGACGTGTACCTTACTTCTTCCTAAGTGCCCTTGTTGATTGGATTGGTTTTGAAATGGAGGTTGAGCTGGTACTGCAGCATTACTCTATGCTGGTACGGTACCAGTTGGCTGTATGGCTTGAATGAGGTGGGCTGGAGCTTGTTGTTGTTCTTGTATCTGTTGAACTGGCTCTGGAGCTGGTTCTGGCACAAGTGGTTCTGGAGGTTGGTTTTCATTGTTGGGCGGTTGATGAACCTGTACTATTTCCTCCGGTGCAATCTCAATCAAAGGTGCCTATCCAATGTTTGCATTCATGGGTTGTGGCATGTTTAAATTTGCAGATCTCAGCCAATAGCTCATAAATAACCGGACTTTTGGGCCTTCCACCAGTTGACACAACTAAGTTTTCTATGTATTTTTGTGTGGGTAGAGCGAGCAGGGTGATGAGCTATTCGGTGAGCTTACTTTCGGGTGCTGCGTGCTTCTTACAGAAAGCTGACACAATTGCCTTTGGCAGGCCTAAAAATAGTCAAAACTAAGGATTCAATAAAAAAGAGTCTTTATTTCTTGATAACGTATGGCAGAGTGACGCTAATCAAGAAAAAAAGTGAATCCATGGAATTAAACTAATTTTCAGGTTTTGAGCCAATCAAAATTTATTTTACAAAATTTTCAGTGTAAAAGTGGCAGATTATCGTACCACGTGCAAAACCACTCATTGTCGATGTGGCTAATTCTATTTCCTTCTTTTATCAACTTAACTTGTCAAAAGATGTCTAATTACATAAAGTATTTATTTGTTAACCCTTACAAAAGAACTAATGGACATTACATAATTTAATCTGTCGCCTTGCTTTTTCACAGACAAGATAAATACATACAAGATAACTTGAAAAAAATCTCTCTCTTTTGTTTAAGAGATTTACACCTTTACACCTTATATTTATATTCTTCCCAAGGGTGACTGGGGTATAGAAATATGGTCACTTGGTCTTCTCCCGACCGGCAGTAAAACGCTTGCCGAAGTGGGGCGTCCGTTTGGCTGTGCGGGATGTATCAAGTTTGTAGTCACGTTCGGTCAGAAGGGGGACGTTAAATCCGATGTCTCGTGTAAAGAGAGTGCCACTCTCTTTGCACGTTAAGAACCCTTGCAACAACTCTTTGAGGGGTCCGTAGGTGGCCTGTTGCAAGGCAAAATTTATGTCCCTATCCAATATACCACTTTTTCCGTTGCCAGTCCAAATTTCTCCGACCATCATCTCATATGGCCTCTATTGTATCAACCTACCTACTGATTTTAATGTGAACTTGTTTTCGTCCTGAATATGCATGAAATATTTGCCACTGGACGTTAAGCAACCAACAATCAATCAATCAATCAACCTTATATTTATATATTAAGATAGATAATAAAGTGAAAGAAAACTTGTGAACCAAACTTCAAAATGTTTAAGCCAAATATAAAATTAAATTTCCAAAATGGCTAAAATATTGGACATCAAAATAAGAATATTCCCTATAAAAATCTAAAGGAAATTTAATGCAATTTCTGACTATGACAGTTGTCTGACGATAACATGAACTGTTGTCTTGTAATAGTAAGACACTATATGTATACGTTCTGCAAATCGATGTCGATAGTTGTCTAGGATAGAAAGGACCTGTCGAGTGAGCTCTGCTGATAGACTGATGTCTCTTGCAGAAATTATAGTTTGGTAGCTGCTAAACGGTGTAGTCGTTCCATTCTTGAGTTCGATAAGTGACAAGTTCATCCTCATCGATTGATTGTATAAGTAGTAACTTCATTCTTGGCCCGTTATTCCATAGTCTGCATTATCTTCATTATTGTGCAGTAACACAATATGGTTTTGTTTCCTTATTTTTTTCTTGTTAAATTCACATAAAGCATTTTTCTGTAGACTCTAATTCGCTGGATTTGTGTCATTGAGACTAAATATATTCAGAAAAAACTTAGTTATATCTGAACTCATATGAGAAGTCACCAATTTCAATTTGTAGAAGTCATCAACACCTTCACATATTCTCAATATATATTGTTACGGCTTGTTCGTGTATGATATCAAATGTTGTTTTTCTTTCTTAGCGGAGTGGAATGCTGGGTTATACACTTCACAACTGTGGTCAATCTTTGAATCTTGATATATTGTGTACGCAAGGTGGAACTGTTTGTACCGCATTTGGTACCAGTTAATAATTTCGATGCAGTTAAACACTCCTGAACATCTACTTTCTGTATACGGTACATTTTTAACCATGTAAGCTTTGAATGAAAAATCATTTTTGTCAGCTAATGTTCCTTGACACAGATAACAACGAGAAAACCTTGTATAAATGACCAAGATCAAAGAGTCTGAGCTATGTTTGCTGTTAATAAAATACAAGTTGAGTAAAATGTCATTTATTCAGAAATTAATTTAAAATGCAACTTACATCTTAACAATTATAATAGTACTGCATAAATGACAATGACTTTAATAAGCAAAGGTGGGGTTGAAAAAGTGCCACACCGTAACAAAATAAACATAAAAAAAAAAAAAATGACAAAAATAAAAGTGAGTTGAAAAATTAACTCACCAACATATGTATATACAAATTATATAAACAAGTATACATGAATATTGTAATTAATTCATGTTTAAAGAAAAAAATAAATGTCCTATATAATAACACTTAAAAGGGAGGGAAATGGGAGGGTTTTCAGATAAATTCAAAACGATCTTTTCTTTCTCCCAAAACAAAGGCGAATGACCGCATGTCCAAGCACATGTAGAAATTTGATATTAATTACCGATTTTAAGAACTGACCAATCAGATAATGTAATTAGATGATCATGCATTGAACATGATGTAGTCCTTGACCTCATGTTGATATACTTAAACAAAGAAATGCCTTCTACACACATGGCATTAATAAAATCAATATTATCGGAAATTCCAGCCAAAAAATCTTTTATTTACAATAAATGTTATTTTGTCAGCTAATGTTCCTTGACACAGATAACAACGAGAAAACCTTGTATAAATGACCAAGATCAAAGAGTCTGAGCTATGTTTGCTGTTAATAAAATACAAGTTGAGTAAAATGTCATTTATTCAGAAATTAATTTAAAATGCAACTTACATCTTAACAATTATAATAGTACTGCATAAATGACAATGACTTTAATAAGCAAAGGTGGGGTTGAAAAAGTGCCACAAATCCCAAGAGGGATCCCCAACCGAGGACTCTGTATTCAACTTAGGAACTCCAGAATTAGAAAATTGAGCAAGCCATGTTGACCTCAATACAAAACACCCAAAATTGAATAAAATATACTCTTTTTAACTTTAGCATTTCAGTAAAAGTGTAGAGCAAACCATGTTGACCTCTACAAAAATAATAACACATATTATAAACAAAACAAAACAAAAAAGAAATGATATATAAGTATACAAAATAATCATTGATAATTAAACTTGTAAGGAAAGGTAAAGCAAGCCATGTTGACCTCTACCAACCCAATAAATACCATTACATATAGTAAATGACTGAAAAAAAAAAAAAAAAAAAAAAAAAAAAAAAACTTAAATTTGCAGAGCAAACCATGTTGACCTCTCTAAAAGTAAATACAAAAAATCACAATAAGGTAAAGCAAGCCATGTTGACCTCTACCAAAGTACTTAATAAGCGACTGAGATTATATTAAATCTAAGTGTGAAAATTATCAAGTCGAATATAATGTTGAAAAGCGTTCGACTTCCATCTACCCATGCTTTGGATCAAGGCTAACGGCACACCTCTGGCAGCTGCAGATGTCGCAGCTCCAATTCGGAAACTGTGGCCTTTATAAAAATTAGTGTCTAATCCTACGAAATTAAGCAAACTTTTTAGTGAAGAATTGAAATAAAAACCCGAAACAGGTTTTCCACATTTAAATCGAAATAAAGGACCATGTGGACAATTTTGTAACCTTAGATATTCCTCAATAGCTTTAACAGGACATAAATAATTTTCAGGACGTCTAGCTATTGATAATGTCTTACTCTGTAGATTACTATGTTTGTAGAACTTCATAGTAATTGTCATATTGCTCACATGACCATTTACGCTTTCAAACTTTATATCTTCCCTTTGAATTACTCTATAGATTTCAGACTCAGTTTTAACTGCAATTTCTCCAATCCTTAAGAAACAAAAATAAGCTGTAGACATCATAGCTTTTAACAAAACTTGATTATAAATGCCTACTATTACTTTTGGTAAAGCCTTAACCAATTTTACAAGAATGTCATAGGTTATTGGCAGCCGTGTATCAACAGAATGTCTCAACTGTTTTGTACCTTTTAACATTTTTTTAATAAAAAATGTGTCTGTTGGATCCTGTAAGAACTTAATTTTATGCATAAAACTGATGGCTGATATGTAAGACGCAATTGTAGATGGTTGATAATTTTGAATAAATAAATGTGAAATAAAATGAGCAACCATGACATGAGTAGATGGAAGTACATTAACTCCTGGAAAATATTTCTGACAAAAATTTGAATACACACTTAGCATTCTATTATATGATGACTGAGTAGCAGCAGATAATGATGCACTAACAAGCTTATCAGTCATAGATGCAAAAATTGAGGTGGAATGGCCACAGGAGTTGGACTTAACCAAGGAGCAATCTGATGAGCTTCCTGAAATGAAAAACGAGACAACAAGTCACAAATAACGTTTGTTTTCCCAGGAATATGTTTGGCTCTAAAATAGATATTGTACTTTAATGCAGCTAACACTAATCTTCGGATCAGTCTCATAATATTCTTTTCCCGAGATGATGTCTTATTTATAATTTCAGCAACAGCTGAATTATCTGTTAAAAACAGTATTTTATGATTTGCTAATAGAGGGCCCCATATATCAATAGCTAACACAATCGGGAAAAGTTCTTTCACTGTAATGTGTAAATCAATTAACTCCGGTGGCCATTTCCCTGAAAACCATTTGCTGCCAAAAACTGCAGCAAAACCACCATAAGTACCTGCAGCATCAGAAAACAGTTTTAAAAAATCTGATGAAACCCATTCTTTGAATAAAAAACAAGATTTACCATTGTAATTTTCAATAAAACTGTACCATAACTTAAGATCTAATCTTGCATCAGAATTCAGATTGATTCTATAATGAGGAGATGTATGACCTATAGTCAGATCAAAAAGCCTACGTAAAAAGGCTCTCCCAGGTATGATAACTCCACATGCAAAATTTAAAAGACCCAATAAGGATTGCAATTCTCTGAGTGAGATACTGCGTTTACATTTGTATTTACTTAATAATTGCAAAATTTTTTCTATTTTCTCCATAGGTAATCGAGCTACCATCTGAGTAGAATCAATTTCAATACCGTAGATAGTAATGCAAGTAGTAGGGAGTTGTGTTTTTTCTGATTTGATGGGTACCCCCAATTTATCAGCAAGACAAAGAAAAGTTTGTAATGCACTATAACATTCATTTGAGCCAGCTTTTCCGACAAAGAAAAAATCATCTAACAGGTGTGATACGCCATATATTTGAAATTTAGCATTTAAAATCCAGTGGAGGGCTGTAGAAAAAGCCTCAAATAGCTGACACGAGGACGAAGCCCCCATGGGGAGGGATACATCATAATAAAACTGTTTGTCCCAATGAAAACCTAACAGATGATGATCTTTTTTAGCTATTGGAATTAAGCGAAATGCATGCTCAATATCGGTTTTGGACATTAGACAGTTTGATTCATAAGATTGGACTAAATCTATGACTGTTTCAATGTTTTGGTATTGTACTGCCGAAAATTCTGGGGAAATACCAGAGTTTACAGAGTCACCCTTAGGATACGACAAATCATGTATTAATCGATAAGAATTGGGTTCCTTTTTTGGAACTAAACCCAAAGGGGAGCATACAAAAAGAGGGAAAGGGGGCTTTGTAAATGGACCCTTAACTCTGCCTGCTTCAATCTCTTTATTCAGTTTCGATTGCACAACATGATAATTTTCCCTTGCACTTTTATGATTTGGAGGGAAAATCTTCTTATTAAGAGATGTAGAAAAACAAGAATTAATTGAAAATCCAAAAGAAAAACCATGAATCAATTTATCTTTCAACTGGGTTTCATAACCTACTAAAAAATGTTCCAAATTTTCAACCTTTATTGGTGTTGGAAGTTTTGACAAAGTTTGCCTGTTTTCCTTTTTGCTCTGGACATGTAAGGGTACAGTGTTTCTTGCTGCAGTGTACACATTGGTGTTTGAGTTTACAAAACTTTGCTGTGCATTCCCCTGATTTACAGAAGGCCCAGCAATAGCCATTTGGGAATTGATACTGATGCTGGGCCCTCCTTTGAAAAGAATTTGGGGCTGAGTTTGAGGTTTTAGCATACGACTTCTTATTTTGACCTGAAAAATCAGATTGTCTTTCATATAAAGCAGCAGATCGCCAAAGTTCATCATTGATTTGATCCCATTGTAACCCTAAAATTTTTCTTATCTTTCTAAATTTCTCATCATATACTTTAGCGGCTTGGAAACCCAAGGACTTGCATAATGACCGTACATTAAAACCATATTTAATCAATGCTCTAGCCGACCTCAAATTCTTTTCAAGATATATAGACATAAATATGTCAAAAGCATTTGTCCATTGGTGAATGGACAAAAGCTCTTTGTTAGACTTCCTATTTGAAATTGTTATATTCAAATTCTCAAATAATGTTGATTCATTACATGTATCATCAATGTTAGAAGGTAATAATAAAGCAAAATTTACATAGTTATCACACCAAACATCAGATTTAACCTTATTGCTGACATGGTAATCTAAAGGTATAGAATGTCTCAACATGTCACAAGCATAAGGATTCTCGGCATACGAGTTAGAGTTTAACAGCTCACCATCAGAAGACGTGTTAATATTAGGATCTGAAGACAATGGCGGTTGGAAGACAGCTAACATTTGTCCCTGAGAGTCATTATTTGATGAATTTTCTGGTTGTGTGGATGATGACGACAACATACCAGTTAAGTCATTAATTGGAACTGCTGTATTGTCTTTTACCAGTTGCACGCCGGAACTTTCAAACTTTCGGAATAAAGCATCAGCAATGTCATTTGCTGTTGGAACAGACGGCTGTTCAGTAATTGTTTCAGGAACAGCTCGTCTGGTCTTGCGTCTCCGCACTGGTGGCCTGTATAGTGGTGGTATCTCACTTTGTTCCTCCACTAAATTTGGAACATCTTCTTCAATGCTTTGAGGAGCAGCCTTTCTTCTTGTTCGGCTCTTCTGCTTTGGCATTTTGCTATAAAAACATAAAACAAAAACAAAATAAATAAAAATAGAAATCCTGTATATCACAGAACTTTAAGAATGTTACTACAAATGTAAATAAGTATAATTTTTAAACCAAAATGCTTGTCAATAAAATTAACATAGTTGATATGATGATATATCTAGCAAAATGTACTCATGTTAAAAGTTAAGTTTGACTATGATACATGTATGCTAATTATTACTCCAAAACCAATTTTATAAAACCAACCAATATGAATAAAATTCTTTAATAGTACCAAAATCGATCCCTATTGTGACACAACCATTATAGGGAAAGACATGATTTATTCTCTGATTAAATAATTAACCTAATAATATACTAAAATAAAAGTATATAAACCATGATTATGGATAATCAATATTTAAATATAAAAAGAGACATATTATATTATATAACTCTGATATAAATGATGTAACCAACCATAATTATTTACAAATAAGACATCTTTCATGTCACCAGTGTCACAACCATGTGCGTATAAGCACAACCATGTGCATATAAGCACAACCACGTGCATACTAAGCACAACCACTCAGAGATAATTTAGATTATAAATCGTTACAAAAGGTGATGGAGTAATAATATGCAAATAATTCATAGATAACTACATAATTATAGTGTATGCTTCTTTTCTTCATATGTCCAAATAGGGACAATAAGTTTATAACAATCATAAACGGTAATTTGCAACGCATGTTTGCTCGACATTACATGTTCGTGAAAGGCTACCAACAGCAGCACGGACACTTCTAGCGTATATTTCCATACCTTCATCATTAAGATGAACATTATCTTTTAATAATAAATCTGGGGTGTTCTTCCACAACCCCCTATGATGCCAGAAAGTCGCATTGTCTCTTTCTTTTACTAAATGACTAAGTTCTTTGTTTACAATGTAAACCTTGTTGTTATAATAAGCTTCCGGTCTTTCGGAATACCTCGGGAGAAGTTGACCAATAACCACGTGGTTAACATGATAGCAATTTATTATGTAATCGGCAAAAACACTGATATCTCTTGCTATTTTCACGGGCTCATTTTCAGAGGACAAATCGTTGCCTCCAACCTGAAGAAAAACCGAATGTGGCATATATTCTTCAATTATATGCATATATTGTTGCTTTTGAACACATTTATTACCGGGGCGAAGAGTCCCTCCCCCCAAACCAAAAAATTCCACCTGGATGTCGGTTCCGTCTAAACCTAAATTTAACCAACCTCGATCACAGTTTTCATGAGTAAAAGTTTCTAAACGACGAATATAAGAATTACCAAAAATTAAGGCACGCCGGACCATGGTTCAAAAGCAACAAACAATTCAAAAATAAATAATAATAAATTAAAAATTAAGTTATTAAAAATATATAAAATAATAGTTAAGGTTCGCTTTTACCTTCTAATCTGTGGATTCTTCGATGAATGCCTTTCTACAGTTTATTCGGTTTTTCAGATAAATTCAAAACGATCTTTTCTTTCTCCCAAAACAAAGGCGAATGACCGCATGTCCAAGCACATGTAGAAATTTGATATTAATTACCGATTTTAAGAACTGACCAATCAGATAATGTAATTAGATGATCATGCATTGAACATGATGTAGTCCTTGACCTCATGTTGATATACTTAAACAAAGAAATGCCTTCTACACACATGGCATTAATAAAATCAATATTATCGGAAATTCCAGCCAAAAAATCTTTTATTTACAATAAATGTTATTCTAACCTTATTTCCTTAACAATTGACAATCAGGTTTCTCTTAGTTTAAGGGGAACTACTCTTACTAAATATCATAGCTACAGTTTTTGTTCGTGATATGAGGAATTCCCATTTAGCTTAGAACTTCCAATAGGGTATACACTTTTTTTTGTAAATGGTAAACCTCTGTGACTGTTAACTTTTGATTTTTATCCGTCTCATATTGCTTTACCTCATCAGTCGATTTACTAAACCATGTCACTTGTTGACTAGTTTTATGTTGGGTAGAGTAAATTAAAGCCGCGACTTCATTCATTTTGTTAGATTCCTCATCCGAAATAAGATCGAGCAGATCGTCTTCCTCTAGATAAAGTTGCTACGCATCCCGATTCGAATTACTATTGGTCATTTTCTAAAATATATACTCAAATGACATGTCATCTATTCCAATAGTTCCAAAATTTTTCAGTTTATTATAATCAAACAAAAACTCATAAACTCATCGAAGACGACAAGCATTTCTGAAAAATGATCAAACGACGAAACACAATGCTCATTAACAAACTAAATAACGCTGTTTGAAGTTTCAAAGACAAACTAAGACATATACAAAATAAAAAATGATATTAAAATGAAGACTACCTGTTTTCTGGTGTTTCTGAAAAGTGATAGTCAGTAGTGAGTTCTTTTTTTAAAATGGAATGTGTATCCAATATAAATTACTCAACTGCATGCCCATTGCAAAACGCTG
Source organism: Mytilus edulis (assembly GCA_019925275.1). NCBI lineage: Eukaryota > Metazoa > Mollusca > Bivalvia > Mytilida > Mytilidae > Mytilus > Mytilus edulis. The sequence goes on along the minus strand of CM034354.1, from coordinate 80,557,886 downwards.
GACGAATATGTTCCGGTGCATTCTCTTTTTGTTTCGGTTTCGATTAGTTAAAGGAATATATTTAACTAAACAAATGTCTTCCAATGTGATATGTTTTTCTCCGGCAGAGACTATGTCACAGTAATTTTTTTCCATTGATGATTGATTTTATCTTACTGATTGTAAAAGTCCCTTGTAGAACGTTGTACTTGTTTGTCATCAAACGAATTACTCTTACAATGTGTATTCTTATGCTGCTCATTTTGCGTGATTTTTAACCTCCTCTTAAGATAATTGTGATTTCCCTTTTGTGAAAACCAGAATTATAAGTTCGGCAGAACAAAGACTGGCAAAGTTGTCTTGTAGAGTGAAGCCTCTTTCTGCAAGAATTTGATCACCAGCTTGGTGGTTGAGAAGAGCAGCATTGGCAGGTAGATGTTGTCTGACGGTTAGAGGAACTGAAGTCTTGTAGTAGTAGGGCACCATTCATTCTGCAGGTCGATGTCGATGGTTTTCTTTGGTAGGACGGGCCTGTCGATTGACCTTTGGGGGTAGAGTGATATCATGCAGAAGAAATAGATTGTAGTTACTAAACAATATGTTTGGTGTCGTCGTTCCATTCTGGAGTGCGTAGTTTGACATGTTCATCCTCATAGATTGATTGGAAAGGAGTAACGTCATTCTTGGCCTGTTGTTTCATGGTCTGCATTATTTTGATCCCCTCTATCTTAGATTGGTAAGCTTAATGGTTGTACGGAGGACACTCATGAATGGTAACTGTTAAAGTGCAGGCTGGAATAGTACATCGGCAATAAACTCTGTTGTTTGTTTTATCACTCACTGGCGTATCTGCCATTGTATGCCCACTTAAACCAATGTATCTAGGTATCCATTCTAAAATAATATTCATACCTAATTTGGAAAGTTTACTATAGATATATTGAATGTCATATTTTATTTGTGTTTTACTATGAATATACTTTAATATTGAGACATGGTTTTGTAATAATTTAAAATTTTATATTCACTATTTGATTCCAATACTGTTTAGTAGCGATGCATGGAAACCACAACGGATAGTAAAGGTTGAGGTTTTAAAAGAGTCCGTACCACTTGACCTTTTATGCCTATATATGGGTAGTTCAAATTTACAATATGTTTGAATACGAAAGCGTCTCTTGTCTCTGTTATCTCTTGTCATCTGTCGCTTACCAATAAGTAAGTTAGAAATATAAAAGATAAATTATCTTGCAAATATATCCATTATAAAATGTCTTAGTATAATATGAATTGTCGTTTTTATTCAAATATCATATTTATACGTTTCAGGGTCAAACTGACAGTAAAATTTGCAAAAATTATCAATGGACCTATGCCAAGTTTTGGTGTAAATTATCTACAGATATCTATAACTTACTGAAAAAATGTGGCAGTTAAAATCTGACAGTCAACTATTGCTTAACTTTTTTGAGTTTCCTGACCAATTTTTTGGTTTCCTCATCGGTGTCCGACATACAAATAGAAACACGTTCTTTCAGGTCTTAAAATCCCATTTTTGCAGATCCACCAGCCGTACCGTGCTCAAGCTCATAATTAACCTCTGTTTCTGCGGTAACTGCATCGAACTACATCCTCAGTTGGTCGAACTTTGTAGTTAATGATCTGTTTCACACGCCTGGGTAAAACTGCTGAAATTCCTGGTTAACGCTGTTCATGTATAAATAATTTCAACGGTTAATTTGTTAAAAATCAAATTGAAGGTTACTCTTCAAAATCGTTGTCAATAATATGTATGATTTATTCAATAATGTTCCATTAACAAATATTGTTGCATTTTTAAAAGAAATTGGAATTTATTATAGAATATAAAAATTATTTGTATATAATCAATTTGCTTTAGTCAAGAATTTTAGTATATTGAAGGACTTTTTGTCTTATTTTAAAAATATGCTATAAATTGTAAAAATATTCGAATATGCTCTCGCCGCGATATAGCCTTTTTATACGCCCGGGACGGGACGTATTATGGTATACCGTTGACCGTCCGTCCATCCGTCCGTCGTCCACACTTCGGACTAAAACTCAAAAACACCTTCACCAATTTCCATGAAACTTAAGTGAATTGTTTACATCTATTGACGTAAGCTCTCTTTCGGTTTTTTTTAATTTCAGATTTTAAGTTTTGGATTTATGGGGCTTTATTCATAAAAAAGGGTGATTTTTAACACTTCGGACAATAACTCAAAAGGCTTTCACCAATGTCCATGAAACTTTGGTGAATTGTTTATATCTATTGATGTAAGCTCCCCTTTAATTTTTAAAAAATTCAGATTTATGATTTCCGTGTTATGAATTTTTATGCTTAAAAAAGGGGGGATTTTTCCAATTTTGGGACAATAACTAACACTTTCACAAAATTTTATGTATGGATGAAAAATTTAGACAACAAACTTAGTTAAATTTAAGGTAGCCTTAATAGTGTCAATTTTTTGGTGCATTTTTATTTATTATTGGGGGGGGGGGGGGTATTTGACAGGGCTCACACTATTTCTAGTTGATCATATCAATTCATTTAAAGCATAAAAGACAAGTTAAAAGAGCAACGGGCGTATCATGCGCTAAAGCGCAGCCCTTTATTATGCTAATGCGGCGTAAAGCAACTGTTACGGCCAGAAATCGCCTTTAAATTGTAGCCAACAAAAGACACAAATCAATAGTAAAATTTAACAATATTTATTATACAAAAGTTTACAAAAGGTATTACACAAATATTACTGTCAACTTAACTGTCAAATATGAGTCCAATCTTTTATCTTTATCTGTATCCGGAAATCTTTCGGAATCCAATCTGAATATTACGTAACTATACTAAGGTCACAATCCAGTATGATGTTGTTTGTAGAATAAAAGTGTCAATCCAAATGCTGTGAATACTAATGTCTATCAATGTCTATGTCCAAGTTTAAAAATGAGAGTTTAACTTTAGTGTCTGTATATATAGTGTTGTCATGGAAAATTCTAGAACACTCTATAATGGAACATTGTGGAAAATCTTGGAAAGTTACAACGGAAGTTTCTGGAATAACGTAGAAGTTTAAATTACGCATCCTTTATAAGGATCATTCTAGAAAGTTCCAATCATTCTGTGATTGTTCCAGTGATTCCTAAACTGCACAGTTATAAGATTATTTGGTTAACAACTATCAGGCCATACAACACAAATTAGGCCAACATAAATAAATATAATAATTACAATATCATAACACCTCCCCCCTTAAAAGAAGTTTTAGTGTAACAAAAACTTATCATGAATAATATGAACAAAAATACATAATATATACAAAGTGATTTAATAAGCTCTAGATAAAGCATCAGCTATTACATTATCTTTACCCTTAATATGTTTTACAATTACATCATATTCCTGTAACAATAAACTCCACCTAGTCAACCTCTGATTCTTGTTTCTCATTTTATGCATGAAGGTGAGAGGATTATGATCAGTATAAACAAGAATAGGATATACAGTGGGATTCAAATATACATCAAAATGTTGAAGTGCTGACAACATTGCAAAACACTCTTTTTCAATAGTTGAATAATTTTTCTGATGTTTATCTCATTTCTTAGAAAAATATGATATAGGTTTTTCAACATTATCATCTGTCTCTTGATATAAAACAGCTCCTATTCCTACATCGCTTGCATCAACGGCAAGTTTAAATTGTTTTTCAAAGTCTGGAGTAATCAGAACTTGACTATAAATTAAAAGTGATTTGCTATTTTCAAAAGCGTTTTGACAATTTTCACTCCAGATAAATTTAGAGTCTTTTTCGTAAAAGATGAGTCAATGGTTGAACAACAGTAGCAAAATTTGAACAAAATTTCCTGTAAAATCCAATCATGCCTAAATATATCACAAGTTGTTTTCTATTTGTAGGAGTAGGAAATTTGGAAATAGCTTCCACTTTAGCCATTATAGGTTTTACTTGACCTTGGCCAACTGTATGCCCTAAATAATCAACAGTGGCCTGAAAAAATTCACTTTTACCAAGATTAACAGTCAAATTTGATTTTGACAATCTATCAAAAGTATCATACAAATGTGTTAAATGCTGTTCCCAGCTGTCACTACATACAATAAGATCATCAATATAAGCATAACAACAGTCTAAATTTTTTATAACATTATTGATCATTCTTTGAAATGTAGCTGGAGCACTTTTCATGCCAAATGGCATTACAGTATATTGAAATAAGCCATCTGGTGTAACAAAAGCTGATATTTCACGAGCTCTCTGTGTCAATGGAACTTGCCAATAACCTTTCAATAAATCAAATTTGCTCACAAATTTTGCTTTACCAATATTGTTAATACAATCGTCTATCCTTGGAATCGGATAGGAATCAGATTTTGAGACTGAATTTACTTTTCTGAAATCAGTCACGAAACGAAAAGTTTTATCTGGTTTTGGCACAAGGAGACAAGGAGAGCTCCATTCACTGTTACTCGGCTCAATAATATCATTGTCAAGCATATATTTAATTTCTTTTCTCATAACTTCAAGTTTGAGTGGATTGAGCCTGTAAGGATGTTGCTTAATTGGAGAAGCATCTCCGACATCAACATCATGACAAACAGCAGTGGTTTTGTTTGGCACATCTGGGAAAAGATTTTTAAAAGAAAATACCAAAGTTTTTATTTCTTCTCTACGATCAAAAGACAGATGTGCAAGTTTTGAATCTAAATTTGACAAAATTTCTGAATTTTTCAATCTAACTGTCTCTTCCATAGTTTTACAACTAAAAGTTGGTTCAATTACATCTGGTTTGTCATGATTGTTCTCAAATTTAACCATGCCTAAAGTGGCAACTGGTTTACTATCACATAGTACATTAGTACGCTCAAAATATGGTTTTAACATATTAATATGACACACTCTATTTTGTTTGCGCCGACCTGGAGTTTTTACAATATAATTCAAATCATTAATTTTACTCTCTATTGTATAAGGACCACAATATTTAGCCTGTAAAGGATGTCCAGGGACAGGCAGAAATACAAGTACCTTATCACCAGGCTCAAAAACTCTGTCCCTGGCATCTTTATCATACCATATTTTCATCTTGTTCTGTACATTTTAAAGTTTTTCTGAGCAATTTGACAAGCAGTATACAATTTTTCTTTAAATCTAGATACATAGTCTAAAAGATTCAAGTCAGTATGTTCAGTAAGCCACTTTTCCTTAATCAATTTTAACGGTCCCCTTACAGTATGACCAAATATCAACTCAAAGGGACTAAATCCAAGGGATTCTTGAACAGCCTCTCGAATCGCAAAAAGTAGAAAGTGAACTCCATCATCCCAGTCTCTGTCAAATTGAAGACAAAAAGTTCTAATCATGTTCTTCAATGTTTGATGAAAACGTTCTAAGGCACCTTGAGATTCTGGATGATAAGCAATTGATCTGTACTGAGCAATCCCTAACTGGTATACGACTTGCTGTAATAAACCTGACATGAAATTTGATCCCTGGTCGGACTGTATAGACTTGGAAGTCCTACTAATGTGAAAAATTTGATCAAAGCTTTGACGATAGTAGGTGTCTTGATATTTCTGAGCGGAATAGCTTCAGGAAAGCGGGTAGATGTACACATGATTGTCAATAAATATGCATTTCCAGTCTTGGTCTTTGGTAAAGGTCCAACACAGTCAATTAGAACTCTGCTGAAAGGTTCGTCAAAGGCTGGGATAGGCAGAAGTGGTGCTGGTGGTATTTTCTGGTTAGGTTTACCAACAACCTGGCATATATGACATGATTTGCAGTATTCTGCAACATCATTTCTAAGTCTAGGCCAGTAAAAATGCTGCAAGATCTTAAGGCAAGTCTTCCTTATACCTAAGTGTCCAGCCAAGGGGGTGTCATGGGCAAGACCAATAATTTCTTGTCTATAAACTTTAGGCACCACCACTTGGTATAGCACTCTCCATTCCTCCTCTGGGGTAGCATCAGGAGGCCTCCACTTCCTCATTAAAATACTGTCCTGATGGTAATAGCATTCGGCCACTTTGTCTGCTTCCTCCTGTGGTTGAGCCCTCTGGCTGAGCTGAAGAACCTCAGGGTCTTTATGTTGTTTTTCGAGTAAATTCTTTCGGTCTAATGAATGGCTGTTTACATCTGGCCATGGCACAATAACATTTTTGTTAACACTAGGTGGTTTTATAATGGCCTTTTCTGAGTTACCAGGATCTTCAATATCAGCTATAAAAGTGTCAGAAAGGTCCATGTAATCAAATTTGTCTTCTTTCAAATTATCATCTTGTTGTTTTCTAGCCATCGCCCTAGTAACAACACAAGCTGGATACAATTCAGCATCATCTTCAGGTGATTTAAAATCCACCACCGGTTCACTGGTAACAATTGGTTCAGCAACCACTTTGTTCCTAGCTAGATCATTTCCTAGCAATAATGTAACACCCTCAACAGGGAGATTAGGACGAACACCTACAACAACTGGTCCAGTTATCAAATCAGACTTCAGATAAATACGATGGAGAGGAACATCTTTACAACCCAACTCTACACCTTGTAACAAAACGGAGGCACCAACAGAAGTCTTCTCAGACAAAGGCAACACACCTTCTAACAATAAAGACTGAGAAGCTCCAGTGTCCCGTAAAATCTTAATAGGCTGAAGAGTGGTATCATCAACAATAGCAACAAACCCATCAGACATAAAGGGTTTATATTCCTCCATATAATCACAAAAACTGGACTTAAAAAGCCTGACTCGCAGGACATTCCAACGCACTGGTAATATAAGGTGTCGTACAAGCACTGGTCTTTGGCTTATTATCTCGTTCATTCTTCTTCTGGAGTTTAAAACAGTCAGCCATCAGGTGACCATTCTTCTTACAATAAGCACAAATCAGCGACTTCTTTTCAAAAGTATCAAATTTTGGACTAGACACATTATAACTGGACTGACTCTTATTCTGTGCAACAGGCTTACTATCAGTACGCTCAGTGCTTTGATTTTTGTAATTTCCACTGGAAGTATTAACATTTTGACCCTTGAAACTTCTTTTATGTGAAAGAGTAAAATTATCTGAAATAACAGCTGCCTCATCTATTGACTCAACAGTTTTGTCGTCTAAATGTGTGTTTAAGTCCAAATGAACACATTGTTTGAACTCTTCTAATAACATCAATTGTCTTAGGTTATTAAAGTTGTTATCTGTTTTCTTTGACGTAAGCCATTTATCAAATAGATCTTCTTTTTCCCGAGCAAATTCGACATATGTTTGTGAATCAAACTTTTTATAAGATCTAAATTTCTGTCTATATGCTTCTGGTACTAGCTCATAAGCTTTCAAAACTTCCTGTTTTACCGTGTCATAATCGGAACTTTTTTCTGATGGAAGTGCGGAGTATATTTCAGCGGCCTTACCCTCAAAAACACTTTGCAACATCGTAGTCCAATATGGCTTTGGCCATTTCAAATTATTAGCAATTTTCTCAAACTGTGGAAAATATTTATCAACTGTTTTTTCACAAAATTTCGGAACCAAACGTATATTTTTTGCTGCATCAAAATAATCTGATTTCGACTGAACTTTAGTGTTGCTTTCTTCTTTGAACATTTCAATTTTCAGTTTTTCCATCTCTAGCCTTTCTCTCATTTCAAGTTCTTTTAATTTAAATTCATCTTCTTTTTCTTTTTTATCCATTTCCAACCTTTCCTTCATTTCCAGCTCTGCCTGTTTAATTTTAAGTTCATCTTGTTTTAATTTGAACACATCTTCTTTTTCTTTTATTTTCTCTATCTCCAACCTTTCCTTCATTTCCAATTCTGCTTGCAATTGTTTTAATTTAAACTCATGTTCTAATTCAAGCTGCTTTAATTTAAAGGTGTCAACATTTTCGACCTTAAGATCAAGAGCCTCTTCACCTAAAATTTCTGCGTCAACTAATTTGTCTATAACCAATTGTTTTATAATTTGTTTTCTCATAGATACTTTAAAAACTAATTTCAGTTGTTTAGCAAGCAACACTAATTCCTCTTTCTTTAAATTATCAAAACTCTCCAGGTCTGGCGTTTTCAAAAATTTACCAGCATCGAATGCCATTTTGTAGAATTTTGTTGGCTAGTTATAATAAAAATACTAAACAAATTTTGAATAAAATATTTTTAAGATCCCAGGACGAGCCCCCAATTTCTGTTACGGCCAGAAATCGCCTTTAAATTGTAGCCAACAAAAGACACAAATCAATAGTAAAATTTAACAATATTTATTATACAAAAGTTTACAAAAGGTATTACACAAATATTACTGTCAACTTAACTGTCAAATATGAGTCCAATCTTTTATCTTTATCTGTATCCGGAAATCTTTCGGAATCCAATCTGAATATTACGTAACTATACTAAGGTCACAATCCAGTATGATGTTGTTTGTAGAATAAAAGTGTCAATCCAAATGCTGTGAATACTAATGTCTATCAATGTCTATGTCCAAGTTTAAATATGAGAGTTTAACTTTAGTGTCTGTATATATAGTGTTGTCATGGAAAATTCTAGAACACTCTATAATGGAACATTGTGGAAAATCCTTGAAAGTTACAACGGAAGTTTCTGGAATAACGTAGAAGTTTAAATTACGCATCTTTTATAAGGATCATTCTAGAAAGTTCCAATCATTCTGTGATTGTTCCAGAGATTCCTAAACTGCACAGTTATAAGATTATTTGGTAAACAACTATCAGGCCATACAACACAAATTAGGCCAACATAAATAAACATAATAATTACAATATCATAACACAACCAACAATCAATCAATCGTTTCAGAGTTGATTACGTAGGTGCCCTGATACTCGTACAAAGCATTATCTGTCGATGTTATATATGATGTTGACGATTTTATATGGCAGTTTTCCCATTAAGGATTATACTTCTTTTAAAGATGCAGTGTCTTTATTTAAACAAAACGAAACCAAGTCACAAATCTCCACCAATCTATCCGGAGTGACTTTCATTGTCATTTTCTCAGTATCAAACCAAACACATAAAAAGCTCATTATTTGAGAAGGACTACTAGCTTTCTCTACAGATTCTTCCAAACCACAGCTATCTAAACCCCATATCCATTTTAATATGAAATATCTGCTTTTTCACTATTTTCAGCACCAGCAAAATTAACTAAATTTTTTGAAGATGTATCATAGTTTTTTGGCAACAAATCTCACAGCATTTGTCACTGTCTAACAAATGAGAGCACTTGATATGAAATCCATAGGTTAAATTCTATCAACAAAATAGTGACCTTTCCATATAAAACCAAATAGGTTATAGTCTTTTTGGATCAATTGTTATTTGTCAATAGGCTCGGCGTAAATCCTTTTAAATTTTTTTACAGAATTTACCTTTATCTGTGATAATTTCAACAAAATTATCCACAGTAGGAAAATGTAGTTCTATATGTTACCTAAATGAATATTTTTATAGATTCCATCATTGACTGATTTACCCTTTTGAAAACTCAAATCCATGATAACTCTCACTTTTGCTTTTGGCACAGAATTCAAACGAGATATTACCATATGATCATTAAATGGATTTAATGTAAATGGACTTAGTACAGCACCATAACTTATTTATCAATATATTTGGCAAAATCCCTTGCCCCACTATGATTTTTAGTAATTTTATTGTTTCTAAATTCCTCAAAGTTTCTATCAAAATCTAAATTCTAACATATCACAGAAGTCTTGGTCTTCTTCATAATCACATAATGCTTGTCTACAAAACTAAATACAGAGTATAGAATAAACTGAAACTTTCAATAAATCAAAATAGTAACCTGATACACCAATGAAGGAATTTTGCAAAATGAAAAGAGAATTTTGTTCTGGTAAAAGTACTTTTAACACTGCATTACACAACTTACAATGATTTTTCTTATGTAAATATGAATTTTGTAGTCAGGCTTTTCAATTCGGGCAATAGTTCGTATACTTAGGATGTGTTATTTTGGATATTATCTTTTTGCCAACATGAATCACATATGTTATGCACAGTTCTAGTTGTTTATGTGATGATAGTTGTTTGAGTTAAGGAGGCTTGCAGGTAAAAAAAATCAGCAAAAAATTAAACATTTGTTTTTTCATTACAAATTGTATTTATTACACTATTAGTTCTTACTGTATGCTATGGTACACAAATCTACCGAACAAATCGATTCGGTTTGGCCCCAGATGACTTAAATTGTTTATATTATTGAAAGAAAGCTCCAAATTATCTCCCTTTGGTGAAAAATGACATTTTTTGGCAAAAATATTGATATGTCTTTTTTAAGTCATCGGTAACCTATGTTTTTTATAATTGTTTTCCAATAAGTCGTAACATAAACTAAATAATTGTAAAATTTTAGCGATTTCTGTAATTCAGTTCTTTTTTTTATTTCGATATAACCTCTATTTCTCCTATTTGTTCTATAGAAAACAAGGACATTGACAAAAATGTATGCTTATTTCGGAGGCAGATTGTGAGCTTAAATGAACCATGTGAACGGTGACCCCATTTTTTTATCACATTTTTCTTTTAAGTGCATTTATAAAAAAAATATGTCGAAATCCTATATTAAAAGAAAAAAATGATTTATACCTGCGAGCCCCCTTAAGTTGCAATGTTCACATTTATTGCGCTGATATTTAACGCAAAACCAAATTTGCTTTTAACGAGTTTGATTTTTGGTGACAGATGTGAAATTGGCTTGTCTCACTTCTTTTGGAGAACTTTATCTGTCCACTTAACATTACAATCCCTAACATATGTAAGTCATTAAACCATGTGTTTCTACCTTACTTAATAAGTCTTAAGCAGGCAGCATAAAATAATAATGCAGATACCGAGTGATAAATCGAACTAACAGTTTGCTGTAATAATTCTAAACATCTTTCTTTTTTCAGATTTGATTTTGCAGAAATTATTTGAAATTTCAAATTCTCCTGCAATAATCATTTTAAAATTCAATTGTTTAAACTCCAAATCTTCAATCGCGTACTCATACTGTAAACAGTTATGTGGAAAAATTATGAATTTATAATTTGATATGCAGATTTATTTTCAGTCCTGAACAACTTTTAACCTTTTTCTTTGACGATAACTTTGCTGACAATTCATTATCAGATGGATCCTCAGAGCTGGAAGTTGACTTTGATTTAGATTCAGACTGTAACTACTGTTTTCTCCAATGTTACTTAGTTTCTGAAAAAAAGAAACCTTAGGCTCTTTGCAATTTTGCGTAGCTTCTACTAAGCTCGAACACGGTCCTCGGAACTGGTTGTGATTTCATTATAACATGGAACAACTCCTTTGTTGTTTACGAGCTGCAACTTTTAGTTTGCCATCTGATGCATTCATCTTTACTGCTGAAGCAGAAGCAAAAATATTGGCTAAAAAATTGATTGCTTCTTCAGATAAATCCAAATTTATTATATGTTCTGATTCACTTTCATGCGTATGTCACCGGGGGAACTTTGTGACTTTTAATTAGAGCCTGACTGACTGGTCTCATAAGCTTGTTACTGAAACTGTGTGATCCACATGATCACACAACGAATGGTTGCTCTGAATAGCAATAAGAACTCTGACACTGAAACTCTGGTGAAAACTAACTACTGAGACTCTGGAACTAGCGATGAATAAACCAATAATTCAACATGGTATACTTGTACTTTTATTACAGATGGACTATATGTAGAACTTGAAGAATAAATATTAAATGATAATCTGATTATGACAATTAAGAACATACATTATGAATAGGGAAAAATGTCACTAATTAGTTCACAGAGTATAACATGTCACTCAATGTCAAAACTGAAAATGAAATGCACATCAAAGCATGATGATTGTAAGTCCTGGATAGGAAATGTAACGAAATTATGAAATATAATGCATTATAAAATATTGAGAATTAAAGTCTAAATTTAAAAATTGAGAATTTTATATTAAAGTCCAAAATAATAAACTATGCTGCTTTTTCACTGGTCACATATGCCTCTCCTCCCAATTAAGTCCGTTCTCAGACTTAGCACTATCTAAATTGGTCTTCTCTGTGGTTGTTATAGTGGCTATTGTACATGTGATGATTGGGTCACTGTTGGTTTTGGCTGGAAGACAACATGTAGTTTTCTTGACGAAGGCTTTGAAGTTCTTCTGTAAATTCGGTGGTACAAATAACGTTAAGATCCTGTACCACTTTAACAGTCTTGTCTTTTTCAGTTACCTGGTCTAATTCCTAAATTTGGTGTACATATTCCTGAAAGATTATACTTGAAGCACTTTCTTCTTTCTGTTTACGAATGTTTTCAAGCTCTTGCTTAAACTAATCTTTCTCGAATAAAACACTCTCTAGATGGTTCATTTAAAATTTTAAGTCCTGAATGTATTGTTGTTGTTCTGATTGTTTTCGTTTTTCCTCTGATAATTTCGACTTAACACTACTTCGTTTTGTTTTTAGAACATTTGCAATGTCCAAATGTTGAATAAATGCTGAATTTCTTATACTAGAGAACGGTAAGGCTCGGATAATATTTTACGCTGAATATAGCTGTATTGCGCTCCTTTTGCTTTGTTGATTTCACATGAACTGATGTACTCTGTCTGTTTTTGCTGCTTTTGAAAAACACTTGTTGTGGAATAGTGTCCGAATTTTCCACACGAATAGCATCTTTGATTGATTGAGTTGCATAAATAGAATTTGTGAAATTTACCGCATCATCCACATGCTGGACTGTAACCTGACTGGATGTTCTATGGTCTCCATTTAGGTCGAAAGCTGTACTCCATCGCTGGATATTGTCTACGCTACTTGTCTTGGGAACTCGCTTGGCTGCTTGAGCTCTTGATCGTGTGCTGAGCTTGGAAGTCAGCACGCCGTCGTCGTCCACCAATCTGTCACCGGTATAACTGTGCGACTTTTAGGGTTGTCTAACATTTTGAATGAAGTCATGATTATTTTGTATTTCTGACACTATATTTTCAAAGCGTTTATCTGTCATTGACATATAAGATGATAGTAACGCGTGTTGATGAGCAACATATTTGGCTAATGTATTACTGTTTCTGGAAAGAATGTTCATGTGACGTGTAAGGCGGTTGACATCTTTGGCTGTAGCCGTTCCAAACAAACTCTTGAAAATGGAACCATTAAATTCGAACAGACCTCGATTACTTTTGCTAATTATGTTTGACTGCACTAATAAATTTTCTTTTGGAACAAGTTGAATGAATGGTATCGACAGTATGATTGATGTTGGATGATATGTGAACACGTACTGCATATTATCTGATATAACGACCTTTGTAAGCACATACTCTTTCTCTACCTCCCGAATCTTAACTGACATAAGGTATACCCTATAGCAGCTCCACTAGCATCTGCAGTAAGAATGTAAAGGTTCAGTTAAGTCCGGATAAGCATGTATAGGAGGTGAACATCTTTAAGTGTGTCAAAAGATTTATTCACATTTTTCTGACCACTCAAATAGTACATTCTTCTTGGTGAGATTTGTAAAGGCCTTGTCTATGTATGCTAAGTTTTAAATGAACTTGCGATAGTAGTTACAGAGACCTTAATAGCTTCTGACCTGTGTCTCAGTTTTTGATACTTGGAAGGATTTGGCAGCTTTTCTTTATGATGGAACGATTTTTCTTTATAAAGCTTTTTGTATTATAAGTAATATTAATTATTTGTCAAGTATATTTTCTGAAAGTAAGAAATGTGTTTCAAGATAATTCTTCTTGTAAATAATAGATATAAAAGTCACAGTTTTGCATAGTTCTTTTTTTTATGTAAAGAATAATTAATCCTGTAGTCATTTCAATTACGGCGCTATTTGGACTAAAGCTCAAACGACAGATTTTTGTTATATTCTTTTGTTAATCCTTATCCTATTGTTTTCCTTATCGTATTGTTTCATTGTCATTCTGTATTCTCGTTTCTATTATGTAATTGTCACTATGTAAATTCTAGATTTAAATATGTTTTCTGAAGTTCTAACTTTCGTGAAAGTCCGACATTCGTACTGTTGGTTAACTACTGCTTAGGACTTGCCGTGGTCGGGGGACTTGCGTGTCTCGGTGACCCCAAGAGCTATGCCAGCTGGAGATTCGTCTCCTGGTAGGGTTATCCATGCTGGACAGGTTGGAGGGTAGAGACCAGACTAAAGTGATCCGAACATCGTGAGATGCCCGATGTTTTGAATAAAATAGGCTCTCCAACCCGCTTGCCGTGGGTTGCTACCCGTGTCGGTCCAATGGTACCTGCCATAATCCTGAACGAAGTCGAGTGTTGAATTCAGATCAAGTTGGCATCAGCTAAAGTATCTAATATATCAGATAAGTGTGGAATCCAAAATGAAAGTGGTTCAATTATCTTGTTAAGTACACGAAAGTCCACAAAAAACGAAATTCACCATTGTGTTTCTTCACTAGGACAACAAAGCTGTGGAAAGGTGATGTAGACTCTTCAGTGATACCATGTCTCTCCATCTCATCAAATTGTATTTCGATTTATTCACACATCTGTGGTGATTGATTATAAGGTGCTAAACTAACCACCTTATCACCCTTTGTATGAATGGTATGGTAGTGCATTTCCGTTTTACCAAGTTCAGATAAATCCTTGGCATATATGTCCCTATTCTGGCTTAAAACATTATAAAGTTGTTGTTGCTGCATCACATTCAGATCTGTTTCCTCTAAATTAATTCCTACATCTGCTTATACATTTTTTTTCACAGTTACGATTCGAATATTTCTTACTGTCTAAAACACTGCACACAAATTCTTGATCTTGTTCTTTAAAAGCATTGATATTTTTAAAGTGAACTAGTTTTGCAATTTGTAATTAAGAGGTCAAATACATGGGTTACTATCATCAATACTTCCACCAGCTATAGAGAAGCCAGATTGAAGTGTATTGCACGTTTCTAAACTAACTGTAGTTCCTATATAAAATGTTGGAATTTTTATTGGTTCAATTGTTTTGGAATGCGGCTCTAAAATAACAGAGGTCACAGTTTCTGCTAATGCTATCACTGCACTTTTGTCCTTGAAGGTTGCTATGGTAACATGAGCAGCACTATCACTATATTCTTCTGAGCCGGTTTCGTCAAAGTCATAATTTCAAAATCTGTTTTCACTCTGTTGTCTCTTTAAAAATCCAATCCTAAAATAGCTTTTGCATGTAGTCTGAATTTCTGGTTAACTTTGTATTGTTCAAAAGACAGTCGTAGCACTATTTCACCGATTATTGCATGTACCTCTCCACATACACCTATTGCATTATTGATTGTTGATCTTTGTATCGCTACAGTGGTGTTTAGACGACACAACTGATGTTGTCTAATACAGCTAAAAGAAGCGTCACTGTCAAATAAACATCTCACTTGAAGGTTCCCTGGTCCAATTTCAACAAAATTTCTATCCATGGCTGTTGTAAACTGGGAGCTTGCTTTTCCTGGTATAACATAGGATAGCCTGGAACATCTGTCTTTTTGGCAGCACCATCCTTTTGAAATTCCCTTTCTCCATGATAATTCTACTCCAATTACCCAACTTAAACTAAAAGTAACTTTTGTCAGCATTTTTTTATGTTATTATAACACACGAGTGTCTTTTAAAAAATGAAGATGAACCACAATGTGTTCCTGGCAACTGCAAGTATACTATTAAACATGTTTTAATTAATTGTATTGACTTTGCTGATATTCGTAAGAAGCATTTCAGTGTCAATAATATGTATGATTTATTCAATAATGTTCCATTTACAAATATTGTTGCTTTTTTAAAAGAAATTGGAATTTATTATAGAATATAAGAATGTTATTATATTTAAATCGATTTTAATTTTTATCACGTTATTTTATTGTTGAATTTTATTTGTATATAATCAATTTGCTTTAGTCAAGAATTTTAGTATATTGAAGGACTTTTTGTCTTATTTTAAATATATGCTTTAAATTGTAAAAAATATTCGAATTAGCTCTCGCCGCGATATAGCCTTTTTGTGCTAATGCGGCGTAAAGCAACCAACAATCAATCAATCAATCAATCTTTACTGCTGAAGCAGAAGCAATAATTTTGGCTTTGAAATTTATTGCTTCTTCAGATAAATCCAAATGTATTATATGTTCGGATTCACTTTCATGCTTACACGCTATACGAAATACTAAAATTAAAAACCCAACAATCCTGAAAATTTTATATGTAATGAGGAATTTAAAAATTCTTCTGAAAGAAATAATATTTCTATGGGTTCCGAGTCATGTTGGAATCCTTGGAAACACAGCTGTAGACCTTGAGGCAAAGAATGCCCTGGGCGATCCTCTATCTAACTGTGATATACCATATACTGATTTTAAATCTAATATTAGAGAATATGTTTTTAATATATTGAAAAATAAATGGAGTAAAAAAGATGATAATAAATTGCATGAAATTAAACCTAATTTATGCAATCCTTTTAATAATATTATGTGCAGAAAAGATCAGTGTGTTATTACTAGATGTCGTATTGGTCATACTAGAATAACACACGAGTATCTTTTAAAAAATGAAGATGAACCACAATGTGTTCCTTGCAACTGCAAGTATACTATTAAACATGTTTTAATTAATTGTATTGACTTTGCTGATATTCGTAAGAAGCATTTCAATGTCAATAATATGTATGATTTATTTAATAATGTTCCATTTACAAATATTGTTGCTTTTTTAAAAGAAATTGGAATTTATTATAGAATATAAAAATGTTATTATATTTAAATCGATTTTAATTTTTATCACGTTATTTTACTGTTGATTTTTATTTGTATATACTCAATTTGCTTTAGTCAAGAATTTTAGTATATTGAAGGACTTTTTGTCTTATTTTAAAAATATGCTTTAAATTGTAAAAATATTCGAATTAGCTCTCGCCGCGATATAGCCTTTTTGTGCTAATGCGGCGTAAAGCAACCAACAATCAATCAATCAATGTATTACTTTATGTTTTTGTTAGTGAGTTAAACCTGCTAATTGATATTTTATCGTGTGTTTTTTCTATGTTATGGTGTTATGCTATTGTTTCAGAAAAAGGGAGAAGGTTTGGTACCATTAAAACGTTTAATCCCGCTGCAAATGTTTGCAACTGTCCTAAGTCAGAAGTCTGATATACAGTAGTTGTCGTTTGTTTATATTATGTGTACGTGTTTCTCGTTTCCCGTCTTTTTATATAGATTAGACCGTTGGTTTTCCAGTTTGAATGGTTTTACACTAAGTCTTGTAATTTTGGGGGCCTTTATAGCTTTGTGTTCAGTGTGAGCCAAGGCTCCGTCTTGCAGGCCGTACATTGACCTTTAATGGTTTACTTTTGTTATTTGGATCTTTCTATATCTATATAAATAAGGAAAGAGTAAACTGGCACTGTAATAACTGTGTTTGATGTTATTCAATCCGTTTTACCTCTGTGATGTGGTTCTAAGGTTATGAATCCCTAAATAAATTAATACTGAATAATTCGTTTTTTTCCGAATAAAAAAGGAAGATATCAAAACATGGGGATTTTGAGAAGAAATTCTCTATTTATTTTTACTGTTATAACAAGACAATTTTAAGAAGACGGTATTGTCTGCGCGTACCCGCATGCGGATTACGGGTAAAAATCGGGAATAAAACATGAAATATATACGGAAATTATCGATAATATGGGGATTTCGTGTTGAACGTAAGAAGAGTGAAAATATTATTTTCCAATTATACAATTTATTAGATAATAATACATGTATGATAAACGTTTGTCAATTAAATACACACTGATGGTAAATAAAAGTGAACAATTCCTGGGAAAAAAAAACTTGATAAAAATTAATACTATTATAAAATGTAAATCCAAATTTAAAGAATTAACTTTAACCTATATAAGATTTAAAAATATTTTTAGTAAAAAGTTATCAAAAGTACCATGATTATGATTTAGTACGCCAGACGCGCGTTTCGTCTACATGAGATTCATCAGTGACGCTCATATCAAAATATAATAAAGCCAAACAAGTACAAAGTTGAAAAGCATTGAGGATCCAAAATTCCAAAAAGTTTCGCCAAATACGGCTAAGATAATCTATGCCTGGAATAAGAAAATCCTTAGTTTTTCGAAAAATTCAAAGATTTGTAAACGGGAAATTTATAAAAATGATCACATAATTAATATTCATGTCAACACCGAAATGCTGACTACTGGGCTGGTGATACCCTCGGGGACGAAACGTCCACCAGCAGTGGCATCGACCCATTGGTGTGAAAAGTTATCAAAGGCACCAGGATTATAATTTAGAACAGCAAACGCGCGTTTCGTCTACATCAGACTCATCATTGACGCTGATATCAAAATATTATAAAGACAAACAAGTACAACGTTGAAGAGCATTGAGGATTCAAAACTTCAAATAGTTGGGCAAAAATATATTCGGTGAAGGTAATATATGTCTGGGATAAGAAAATTCCTAGTTTTGTGAAATAATTCATAGTTTTGTAAACGAGAAATTTATAAAAAAAAAATGACCACATAATTGATATTCATGTCAACACCGAAATGCGGACTACTGGGCTGGTGATACCTTCAGGCACGAAACGTCCACTAGCAGTTGCATCGACCCAGTGGTGTAAAAAATTATCAAAGGTACCAGGATTATAATGTAGTACGCCAGACGCGCGTTTCGTCTACATAAGACTCATCAGTGACGCTCATATCTAAATATTATAAAGCCAAGCAAGTACAAAGTCGAAAAGCATTGAGGATCCAAAATTCCAAAAAATTGGGCCAAATACGGCTAAGGTAATATATGCATTAGATAAGACAATTCTTAGTTTTTCGAAAAATTCAATGTTTTGTAAACGGGATATTTATAAAAATTACCACATAATTGATATTCATGTCAACACCGAAATGCTGAATACTGGGCTGGTGATACCCTCAGGCACGAAACGTCCAACAGCTGTGGCATCGACCCAGTGGTGTAAAAAGTTATCAAAGGTACCAGGATTATAGTTTAGTACCCAAGACGCGTGTTTAGTCTACATAAAACTCGTCAGTGACGCTCATGTCAAAATATAAATAACCAAACAAGTACAAAGTTGAAGAACATTGAGGATCCAAAATTCCAAAAAGTTGGGCCAAATACGGCGAAGGTAATCTATGCCTGGAATAAGAAAATCCTTAGTTTTTCGAAAAATTCAAAGATTTGTAAACGGGAAATTTATAAAAAATGATCACATAATTAATATTCATGTCATTACCGAAATGCTGACTACTGGGCTGGTGATACCCTCGGGGACGAAACGTCCACCAGCAGTGGCATCGACCCATTGGTGTGAAAAGTTATCAAAGGCACCAGGATTATAATTTAGAACAGCAAACGCGCGTTTCGTCTACATAAGACTCATCATTGACGCTGATATCAAAATATTATAAAGCCAAACAAGTACAACGTTGAAGAGCATTGAGGATTCAAAACTCTAAATAGTTGGGCCAAAATATATTCGGTTAAAATAATATATGCATGGGATATGAAAATTCCTAGTTTTGCGAAATAATTTATAGTTTGTAAACGGGAAATTTATATAAAAAAAAAATGACCACATAATTGATATTTATATCAACACCGAAATGCTGATTACTGGGCTGGTGATACACTCGGGGACGAAACGTCCACTAGCAGTTGCATCGACCCAGTGGTGTAAAAAATATATCAAAGGTACCAGGATTATCATTAAGAACGCCAGACGCGCGTTTCGTCTACATAAAACTCATCAGTGACGCGCATATCAAAATATTATAACGCCAAACAAGTATAAAGTTGAATAGCATTGAGCAAAACTTCAAATAGTTGGGCAAAAATATATTCGGTAAAGGTAATATATGTCTGGGATAAGAAAATTCCTAGTTTTTGTGAAATAATTCATTGTTTTGTAAACGAGAAATTTATAAAAAAAAAATGACCACATAATTGATATTCATGTCAACACCGAAATGCGGACTACTGGGCTGGTGATACCTTCAGGCACGAAACGTCCACTAGCAGTTGCATCGACCCAGTGGTGTAAAAAATTATCAAAGGTACCAGGATTATAATGTAGTACGCCAGACGCGCGTTTCGTCTACATAAGACTCATCAGTGACGCTCATATCTAAATATTATAAAGCCAAGCAAGTACAAAGTCGAAGAGCATTGAGGATCCAAAATTCCAAAAAATTGGGCCAAATACGGCTAAGGTAATATATGCATTAGATAAGACAATTCTTAGTTTTTCGAAAAATTCAATGTTTTGTAAACGGGATATTTATAAAAATTACCACATAATTGATATTCATGTCAACACCGAAATGCTGAATACTGGGCTGGTGATACCCTCAGGCACGAAACGTCCAACAGCTGTGGCATCGACCCAGTGGTGTAAAAAGTTATCAAAGGTACCAGGATTATAGTTTAGTACCCAAGACGCGTGTTTAGTCTACATAAAACTCGTCAGTGACGCTCATGTCAAAATATAAATAACCAAACAAGTACAAAGTTGAAGAACATTGAGGATCCAAAATTCCAAAAAGTTGGGCCAAATACGGCGAAGGTAATCTATGCCTGGAATAAGAAAATCCTTAGTTTTTCGAAAAATTCAAAGATTTGTAAACGGGAAATTTATAAAAATGATCACATAATTAATATTCATGTCATTACCGAAATGCTGACTACTGGGCTGGTGATACCCTCGGGGACGAAACGTCCACCAGCAGTGGCATCGACCCATTGGTGTGAAAAGTTATCAAAGGCACCAGGATTATAATTTAGAACAGCAAACGCGCGTTTCGTCTACATAAGACTCATCATTGACGCTGATATCAAAATATTATAAAGCCAAACAAGTACAACGTTGAAGAGCATTGATGATTCAAACTCTAAATAGTTGGGCCAAAATATATTCGGTTAAGTAATATATGCATGGGATATGAAAATTCCTAGTTTTGCGAAATAATTTATATTTTGTAACGGGAATTTATAAAAAAAAAAAAAAATGACACATAATTGATATTTATATCACACCGAAATGCTGATTACTGGGCTGTGATACACTCGGGACGAAACGTCCACTAGCAGTTGCATCGACCAGTGGTGTAAAAAATATCAAAGGTACCAGGATTATCATTAAGACGCCAGGCGCGCGTTTCGTCTACATAAAACTCATCAGTGACGCGCATATCAAAATATTATAACGCCAAACAAGTATAAAGTTGAAAGCATTGAGGATTCAAAACTTCAAATAGTTGGGCAAAAATATATTCGGTAAAGGTAATATATGTCTGGGATAGAAAATTCCTAGTTTTGTGAAATAATTCATTGTTTTGTAAACGAGAAATTTATAAAAAAAAAATGACCACATAATTGATATTCATGTCAACACCGAAATGCGGACTACTGGGCTGGTGATACCTTCAGGCACGAAACGTCCACTAGCAGTTGCATCGACCCAGTGGTGTAAAAAATTATCAAAGGTACCAGGATTATAATGTAGTACGCCAGACGCGCGTTTCGTCTACATAAGACTCATCAGTGACGCTCATATCTAAATATTATAAAGCCAAGCAAGTACAAAGTCGAAAGCATTGAGGATCCAAAATTCCAAAAAATTGGGCCAAATACGGCTAAGGTAATATATGCATTAGATAAGACAATTCTTAGTTTTTCGAAAAATTCAATGTTTTGTAAACGGGATATTTATAAAAATTACCACATAATTGATATTCATGTCAACACCGAAATGCTGAATACTGGGCTGGTGATACCCTCAGGCACGAAACGTCCAACAGCTGTGGCATCGACCCAGTGGTGTAAAAAGTTATCAAAGGTACCAGGATTATAGTTTAGTACCCAAGACGCGTGTTTAGTCTACATAAAACTCGTCAGTGACGCTCATGTCAAAATATAAATAACCAAACAAGTACAAAGTTAAAACATTGAGGATCCAAAATTCCAAAAAGTTGGGCCAAATACGGCGAAGGTAATCTATGCCTGGAATAAGAAAATCCTTAGTTTTTCAAAAATTCAAAGATTTGTAAACGGGAAATTTATAAAATGATCACATAATTAATATTCTGTCATTACCGAAATGCTGACTACTGGGCTGGTGATACCCTCGGGGACGAAACGTCCACCAGCAGTGGCATCGACCCATTGGTGTGAAAAGTTATCAAAGGCACCAGGATTATAATTTAGAACAGCAAACGCGCGTTTCGTCTACATAAGACTCATCATTGACGCTGATATCAAAATATTATAAAGCCAAACAAGTACAACGTTGAAGAGCATTGAGGATTCAAAACTCTAAATAGTTGGGCCAAAATATATTCGGTTAAAGTAATATATGCATGGGATATGAAAATTCCTAGTTTTGCGAAATAATTTATAGTTTGTAAACGGGAAATTTATAAAAAAAAAAAAAATGACCACATAATTGATATTTATATCAACACCGAAATGCTGATTACTGGGCTGGTGATACACTCGGGGACGAAACGTCCACTAGCAGTTGCATCGACCCAGTGGTGTAAAAAAATATCAAAGGTACCAGGATTATCATTAAGACGCCAGGCGCGCGTTTCGTCTACATAAAACTCATCAGTGACGCGCATATCAAAATATTATAACGCCAAACAAGTATAAAGTTGAATAGCATTGAGGATTCAAAACTTCAAATAGTTGGGCAAAAATATATTCGGTAAGGTAATATATGTCTGGGATAAGAAAATTCCTAGTTTTTGTGAAATAATTCATTGTTTTGTAAACGAGAAATTTATAAAAAAAAAATGACCACATAATTGATATTCATGTCAACACCGAAATGCGGACTACTGGGCTGGTGATACCTTCAGGCACGAAACGTCCACTAGCAGTTGCATCGACCCAGTGGTGTAAAAAATTATCAAAGGTACCAGGATTATAATGTAGTACGCCAGACGCGCGTTTCGTCTACATAAGACTCATCAGTGACGCTCATATCTAAATATTATGAAGCCAAGCAAGTACAAAGTCGAAGAGCATTGAGGATCCAAAATTCCAAAAAATTGGGCCAAATACGGCTAAGGTAATATATGCATTAGATAAGACAATTCTTAGTTTTTTCGAAAATTTCAATGTTTTGTAAACGGGATATTTATAAAAATTACCACATAATTGATATTCATGTCAACACCGAAATGCTGAATACTGGGCTGGTGATACCCTCAGGCACGAAACGTCCAACAGCTGTGGCATCGACCCAGTGGTGTAAAAAATTATCAAAGGTACCAGGATTATAGTTAGTACCCAAGACGCGTGTTTAGTCTACATAAAACTCGTCAGTGACGCTCATGTCAAAATATAAATAACCAAACAAGTACAAAGTTGAAGAACATTGAGGATCCAAAATTCCAAAAAGTTGGGCCAAATACGGCGAAGGTAATCTATGCCTGGAATAAGAAAATCCTTAGTTTTTCGAAAAAATTCAAAGATTTGTAAACGGGAAATTTATAAAAATGATCACATAATTAATATTCATGTCATTACCGAAATGCTGACTACTGGGCTGGTGATACCCTCGGGGACGAAACGTCCACCAGCAGTGGCATCGACCCATTGGTGTGAAAAGTTATCAAAGGCACCAGGATTATAATTTAGAACAGCAAACGCGCGTTTCGTCTACATAAGACTCATCATTGACGCTGATATCAAAATATTATAAAGCCAAACAAGTACAACGTTGAAGAGCATTGAGGATTCAAAACTCTAAATAGTTGGGCCAAAATATATTCGGTTAAAGTAATATATGCATGGGATATGAAAATTCCTAGTTTTGCGAAATAATTTATAGTTTGTAAACGGGAAATTTATAAAAAAAAAAATGACCACATAATTGATATTTATATCAACACCGAAATGCTGATTACTGGGCTGGTGATACACTCGGGGACGAAACGTCCACTAGCAGTTGCATCGACCCAGTGGTGTAAAAAAATATCAAAGGTACCAGGATTATCATTAAGAACGCCAGACGCGCGTTTCGTCTACATAAAACTCATCAGTGACGCGCATATCAAAATATTATAACGCCAAACAAGTATAAAGTTGAATAGCATTGAGGATTCAAAACTTCAAATAGTTGGGCAAAAATATATTCGGTGAAGGTAATATATGTCTGGGATAAGAAAATTCCTAGTTTTTGTGAAATAATTCATTGTTTTGTAAACGAGAAATTTATAAAAAAAAAAATGACCACATAATTGATATTCATGTCAACACCGAAATGCGGACTACTGGGCTGGTGATACCTTCAGGCACGAAACGTCCACTAGCAGTTGCATCGACCCAGTGGTGTAAAAAATTATCAAAGGTACCAGGATTATAATGTAGTACGCCAGACGCGCGTTTCGTCTACATAAGACTCATCAGTGACGCTCATATCTAAATATTATGAAGCCAAGCAAGTACAAAGTCGAAGAGCATTGAGGATCCAAAATTCCAAAAAATTGGGCCAAATACGGCTAAGGTAATATATGCATTAGATAAGACAATTCTTAGTTTTTTCGAAAATTTCAATGTTTTGTAAACGGGATATTTATAAAAATTACCACATAATTGATATTCATGTCAACACCGAAATGCTGAATACTGGGCTGGTGATACCCTCAGGCACGAAACGTCCAACAGCTGTGGCATCGACCCAGTGGTGTAAAAAGTTATCAAAGGTACCAGGATTATAGTTTAGTACCCAAGACGCGTGTTTAGTCTACATAAAACTCGTCAGTGACGCTCATGTCAAAATATAAATAACCAAACAAGTACAAAGTTGAAGAACATTGAGGATCCAAAATTCCAAAAAGTTGGGCCAAATACGGCGAAGGTAATCTATGCCTGGAATAAGAAAATCCTTAGTTTTTCGAAAAATTCAAAGATTTGTAAACGGGAAATTTATAAAAATGATCACATAATTAATATTCATGTCATTACCGAAATGCTGACTACTGGGCTGGTGATACCCTCGGGGACGAAACGTCCACCAGCAGTGGCATCGACCCATTGGTGTGAAAAGTTATCAAAGGCACCAGGATTATAATTTAGAACAGCAAACGCGCGTTTCGTCTACATAAGACTCATCATTGACGCTGATATCAAAATATTATAAAGCCAAACAAGTACAACGTTGAAGAGCATTGAGGATTCAAAACTCTAAATAGTTGGGCCAAAATATATTCGGTTAAAGTAATATATGCATGGGATATGAAAATTCCTAGTTTTGCGAAATAATTTATAGTTTGTAAACGGGAAATTTATAAAAAAAAAAAATGACCACATAATTGATATTTATATCAACACCGAAATGCTGATTACTGGGCTGGTGATACACTCGGGGACGAAACGTCCACTAGCAGTTGCATCGACCCAGTGGTGTAAAAAAATATCAAAGGTACCAGGATTATCATTAAGAACGCCAGACGCGCGTTTCGTCTACATAAAACTCATCAGTGACGCGCATATCAAAATATTATAACGCCAAACAAGTATAAAGTTGAATAGCATTGAGGATTCAAAACTTCAAATAGTTGGGCAAAAATATATTCGGTGAAGGTAATATATGTCTGGGATAAGAAAATTCCTAGTTTTTGTGAAATAATTCATTGTTTTGTAAACGAGAAATTTATAAAAAAAAAAATGACCACATAATTGATATTCATGTCAACACCGAAATGCGGACTACTGGGCTGGTGATACCTTCAGGCACGAAACGTCCACTAGCAGTTGCATCGACCCAGTGGTGTAAAAAATTATCAAAGGTACCAGGATTATAATGTAGTACGCCAGACGCGCGTTTCGTCTACATAAGACTCATCAGTGACGCTCATATCTAAATATTATAAAGCCAAGCAAGTACAAAGTCGAAGAGCATTGAGGATCCAAAATTCCAAAAAATTGGGCCAAATACGGCTAAGGTAATATATGCATTAGATAAGACAATTCTTAGTTTTTCGAAAAATTCAATGTTTTGTAAACGGGATATTTATAAAAATTACCACATAATTGATATTCATGTCAACACCGAAATGCTGAATACTGGGCTGGTGATACCCTCAGGCACGAAACGTCCAACAGCTGTGGCATCGACCCAGTGGTGTAAAAAGTTATCAAAGGTACCAGGATTATAGTTTAGTACCCAAGACGCGTGTTTAGTCTACATAAAACTCGTCAGTGACGCTCATGTCAAAATATAAATAACCAAACAAGTACAAAGTTGAAGAACATTGAGGATCCAAAATTCCAAAAAGTTGGGCCAAATACGGCGAAGGTAATCTATGCCTATGTAAAACTGAAACTGAAATCTTAAAATATCTTAAACGACATTAATTAAAATTTAAGCTCGGGTGTCTATATAAAAATGAAAGAAGCAAGTTTTAATGTCAAATTAAACAAATTTTTAAAGATTCATGTAGCAATAAAATTTAGAACAAATTTTACATATCCAATAGGATTTATGGGCACATATTTCAACTCTGCACATTTCAAAGGTTGCCCGTCCAAACAACAATCATAGGCATACTGAACTATTAATTCGGTTACGAGAAACAACTCGTACTTAAAGGGATGTAACTCTGGGATCATATCAAGGAAGGCAAAACTAGCGGTATTTCTAGTGAATAAACCGCACATTAATGATTATCGGATAACTCATAGTTGTAACACAAGCCTTATCTGTACTTCTTTTTGTTGTTTTTAAAGCGTTATGTGATTGCATAACTTTTGCAGTTGATTTTCCCCGTTTGCTTTGATTTGCAATAGATTAAGTGTGTACCATAATGGGCATTTATAGCTTTCCAGTTGATGTAGGTCTTGAATGAAAAGCTGTCTTCATTTGGCAATCATATCACATATTTTAGTGTTTATTTTACATGGTTCAATCATGTATTATAATATATAATCTAGTTTTTAATATCGTTATATTAAAGTGCTTGTTTATCACAAGAAAAGTTTTTATTTTTTTCAAATCTCTGAATCCTTCTTTAAAAATAGTCTGTATGGTATCGACTTGTACATTTCGCGATGTTTACCAGTTCTTGTATGGTTGACAGAAAGATGTCAATGAAGTACCACAGTAAATAACTAACTTGACTTCAGAATGGATGATCAGGGACGACAACCCGACTAAAGAGCAGATAACAGCCAAAGACCACTAATGAATCTACAATACAGCTAGCTTAAGTCATTTTTTATATGTGTTCTTTTTTTATTTCATACTCGTTCTGAACATGCATAACATATATTACCCTTGATGTAACAACAAATCATTTCACATTAATTCTCTTTGATGAACGATTTGAGGTGTATCTAAATTGCGAGATCTTATAGAGAAAAAAACAGAATATCCGGAGAATTTATACCAATACTGTCAAAAATCAAAATATTTGTAATACTACCTTATAAGAAGTAGAAGACCTGATAATAGCTCATGACATGCAGTGCAAACATGAAGGCGCTCGTTATACAGTTGGTTTTGATTTCTGTTTAGGAAATACATGTTTTTGTTCTCTGTTTAACATATTGGTATTCTCGATCGAATTAATTTTCCTTTTGTCATGTGAGGACTTTCTACTGTTCACTAATACGGTGATGGATTTGTTCAATCTTGATCAGTATATAGAACTAAACTCAGGTCAGACTCTTAGGCAATCGAACTACATCATAGATCTTCGGAAAAAAATAAAATAAAATATAACTTCGTTTTTTTATGTGTATAGAAAGTCTCTGGTGTAACATATTTGTTTTTCGTTAATTTTTGTACACAAATTCAACCGTTAGTTTTCCCGTTTGGATTGTTTGACATTTGTAATTTCGTGGCCTTTTATAGCTAACTATGCGGTATAGTCTTTGCTCGATATTGAAGGCCGTACGTTGACCTATAGTTAATTTTTTGTTGATTGGCTTCATGTTGACAGTTGTCTCATTTGCAATTATACCACATCTTCTTGTTTATATTGATCAATTAATTTTATTTTGAAAAGCTAGCATCAGGCTTGCTAAATGTGTTGAAGCAGGAATAATATTTTCAATTTTCAATTCAAATACAAATTTGTATGAAAACAATAATTAACAATGCGAGAAAAAATCACAAATTTTCTCAAGATGAAAAATAGCGAAAAAAAACAAACCTTAATTATTTTTAAATTGAAATTTAAAAAATGAAAAAAAGGCGACCATGCCTAATACCGTCACATAAAAAGTACGCAACTTTCTTTGGAAAAGGAGGATAAAAATCATTAGAGAAACAGATTCCACCACTATAACTCGTGTATCATATATTTCTCAACTATCGACAGTTAATTTTTAACTATTTGAAAAGCTCGGCAGAGCCTCGCGCTTTAAATATTAAAATTGAAATGTTTCGAGTGAAGAAATATCGTAACACACTTGTTGCAGTTGTGGAATCTTCAGTAAACGACCTCTCTGAGCAATTTGAAGTCTCTTATGATATGAAAAGTCGGTGATTTAGGGCAATAGTTATCAAAGGTACCAGGATTATAATTTAGTACGCCAGACGCGCGTTTCGTCCTCATAAGACTCATCAGTGACGCTCATATCAAAATATTTATAAAGCCAAACAAGTACAAAGTTGAAGAGCATAGAGGATCCAAAATTCCAAAAAGGTGTGCCAAATATGGCTGCGGTAATCTATTCCTGGGACAAGAAAATCCTTAGTTTTTCGAAAATTCAAAGTTTTAAATTCAGGAAATTTATAAAAATGACCATATAATTGATATTCATGTCAAACTTTTTTAAACTGTATTCATTGGAAAAAACAAGGCGACCGAATATTTGACCAAAAGCCCAACATTTCACCTGAGAAAATGTAAAAAGATAAAAATGATAAAAACATATTAACAAAAAATAATTATTTAAAGAATATCTTTTCGCAAACCTGTTCTAAAATGTACAAAAAGTGCAAAAGTTAGATTATACATTGATCATTATATTCCCCGTCTTTTGACCTATCTTTATAAAACTATCTGTTTAGATTGCTTCACGATTTATAACAAAAAAAATATCTGAAAAAGGCTAGAACAATAAAGTTTATTCAATAGGGGAAATTAAAACCATGAAATCAAAATAGGAATATAAATTAGTATGATACAATAAAATTAATTTATTTCTTTAACGAATCTTATGAAACTAACTTTTCCTTCTTCCGTAACTTGGTAGTAACACCGATTCCTTTCAATTTTCCCTTAATGTCTCGTCGGAATCGTCTAATAGCCGGTCCTCGTCATGTTGTATCTGGTTGTTGTCCTCTTTGATTTCCTGAAGGATGGATGCTTCTTTCTTCGTTCCAATAATTTTAATTGCATCTTTCCAATAGTCTGTTTTCCTCTTTTCATATGGATGTCTTGTTCTTTTGTTACCTAAATTCATTTTAATTCTTTTTCTCACTTACAGGGCAACAACTGTGAAATCTTGAAAATTAGTTTTTGCATGATGTATCGTTCTGATAATGTCATTGATTTTTTCTATTGGTTGGCCGCTAAACTGTTTTAAGCTTCCATAGGTTGAGACAAGGACGTGGTAGATCAGACAGTGGATATACGGGGTAATGCTTGGGGACCATAGTCTTTCCTTTTTCTGAACAAACTCACAAACAGAGTTATCCAGTCCTTGACAAGAGTGCGTGTTGCCTCTCCCGTACGCCTCTCGCATACATTTGAGCAAATATACTGGTAAATATGCCAAAAAAATTTCTACAGGTTAACAACTGTGTCGTTTGTTGCGTTATGTATAACAAACAGGTCGGGTCAAATTTTCATAACCTTTTTTCTGCCCCACAAAGAAAAGTCCAATCGAGTTCATTCTGTCATTTATGTAATTTGTTTTCGGAGTAGAGCATCGTATATTCTCATAAATAGATGAAGTTCGTCTGGGACACAGTGTTCTGGTTCAAATGTTAGCAGAGGAGTCTGTTTTACTCCATATCCCTTCTTAGACGATCGAGATAGTGCTGTTGTCTTGGAAATGGATCGCGTCGTTTAGGGCGCTTAGTAAAAGTCCCATGGCTTACTGATGTCTCCTCTGAAATTTTACACCACACAAAAGCATACACCCCAGTCGATGAGCCAATTCCTCAAAACATCTGCTAAATATTCATATCCCCCCAAACAAAAAGCTGAATTTAGTAAATGTTTTCATTGATTCGTATCCCCCAAGGGTGACTGGGGAATAGAAATATGGTCACTTGGTCTTCTCCCGACCGGCAGTAAAACGCTTGCCGAAGTGGGGCGTCCGTTTGGCTGTGCGGGATGTATTAAGTTCGCAGTCACGTCCGGTCAGAAGGGGGACGTTAAATCCGATGTCTCGTGTAAAGAGAGTGCCACGCTCTTTGCACGTTAAGAACCCTTGTAACAACTCTTTGAGGGGTCCGTAGGTGGCCTGTTGCAAGGCAAAATTTTTGTCCCTATCCAATACACCCTCCTTTTCCGGTGGCAGTCCAAATTTCTCCGACCATCATCCCAGATGGCCTCTATTGTATCAACCTACCTATAGTATTTATTGTGAACTTGTTCTCGTCCTGAATATGCATGAAATATTTGCCACTGGACGTTAAGCAACCAACAATCAATCAATCAATCATTGATTCGTATACTTCCTGAATGGTACAGTTCGTTTAGTTCACTAAACACTGGATGTAGAGATGAAGAAAGGTTTTCGTAGCTTTCTGACGTTTTCACAATAGCTAAAACAGTTTGCTCGTTTGCGGACAGTTTTGCTGTGTCACTGATAACATTAGAAATTCGAGTAACTCGTGTACCGTCTCCTGAAATTTTTTATTTTATTGTCTCTGATGGCAATGTTTCAAATTTCTTAAAACAATTCTCTAGCTCCGACTTTAGACTGAAATAATTATGCACCTGGAATATTGCCTGTTGTATGATATATTTCGAACGTACTATTCGTCTTCTCGCTTAAAGAGTCCTGGTCGTGTAGGTTTTGTTGGCATTTGAAACAAATGTCAATCCGTTCGCAGTTTTCTTCTTTCGTTGATCCGAATTATAAGTTGCTTCCACGCTTTAGAGGTAAACAAAATTGGGTTCGTTGAAGGTTTACATTTTCGTCAAATATTTTGTTATTTATTAACGAAGCATCAAGAAGATGTTTTGCATCGGCCTTTGTTTTTTTCAGAAATAATGTCATTAAGTGTGCTGTTTTCATCCCTCAGAATCGTTTGAAAAATGTACACTGTATAAGTGTTTCATTACATTTAAAAGTGAATTTGTCAATTTATAAATGATGGAATATAATGTTGTGTCTATGCCGTTTTGCTTACCCTTCTCTTTTTCCTTATGTGATCTTAGGCGCTCTTTTGAGAAAAGACAGTGACGTTTGCCATCAGGGTTCCCGTTTCACTATATTTTTTAATTTTTATAGGAGGGAGGGCGGGTAACCGCAAATTGAATCCTGGAATTAAAAATAACAATAGAATAAATTAAAAGACATCGAGATTCATTTATACAATTCTATAAAATTAATAGACTGATAGTTTTGAACAAATTGTTCCAATTCATGATAACTTTAAATAAACTCATCATAGATACCAGCATGACAAGACCAGACGCGCATTTTGTCTAACAAAGACTCATCAGTGACGCTTGATTAAAAAAAAGTTTAAAAGGCCAAATAGAGTACAAAGTTGAAGAGCATTGAGAGCCAAACAAATCCTAAATGCCAAATACAACTTCGGTAAAATTTCTTCACCATATTTATATCCTTCTTCTGTTTTAAGAATACTACTTTACTGAAAACACTGTTCACTTACCTATAAATAAATAAACTTCTGAGTAGTTTAAATAATTTATTGCACGTTACATTCCCGATCCGATGGCATTTTACTATAAAAAAAAAACGGATGTAGGGACACGTAGCCTACACACGGCAATTGTACTATTCGTACGCACAGACTCTGCCTTTCAAGAATATGAGTTGTACAGTTAACTCTGTAATTATAACATACAAAACTCCATGCAAAGCGGTTTTACAGAAGGAGTGTCATCACTCTGCACAGCTTTCCTAACATCAGAAGCAATTGAATAAATTAAGAAACTAAAGATAATGATAAAGATAATGATGATCCTTATAACTTAGATGCAGAAAAAGCATTTGAAAAACTAATGCGTTAAATCCTATCCAACAAGCTGAACCATTATGGAATAAAAGGAAAACTCTTGATACTACTGAGAAACTTGTATAAAGGCATGGATATTAAGTGGAAAGGTCACTATACAGAAAAATGTCAAGGATTTCAACAAGTTGCAAAACGATCTACAACGCTATATAAATGCTACAAAAACGGTTCAATCAACAACAAACGACGGAAAACTTGAGTAATTTCCGTATTTTTCGTTCTAAGTCACGGAGGTCTTTCAGGCCAGCACGATGAATATCTTGGAAGAAATTTGTCTATGGGATAAATGTATATCAATATTCTTAATGTATAATTGTCACCGATATATATCAAAACTGTTAATTTATTTGCATAAGATATAACACATGTATTTGATCAGTGATACTCACTGTGTGACGCTTCCGTTTGATATAACTAGTGAGTTGTAGTGGTTTAATTTACGAAAATTGCTCATGAGTTCAAATGACAAACTGGCAGTAATTTGCAAGTATCTCGATATTACAAGGTGAAATTTTGTTGGCATTCTTAAACGTGAATTGCAAACGTTAAAATAAGACAGACATGATTTTAGGTGCTATTTAAAAAACTTTCCAAAAACAATTGAATATATGTAAAGTTCTTTGAAATGATGAATATAAACCTGTATATATTTTCATCAATAATTATATGATACCACATTAAGGTCCAAAGGATGCTAAATTAAACTTTTGTTTAATTTCATCACATTTAAATTTAGAGTATTAAGTCATCACTGGTTGATGTAAATATATGAATTTGCGTTGTTTCCCTTTGAACAGAAACGCAAATTTCAACAAAAATTAAATTCTTAGGTTTTCTTTGATATGCTAATTCAACATTGAATTTTGATATTGGATCATAATAGATAAAATTCCAATTTGAATTATTTATTTTTCTTTGCCCACGTTAATTTTTGGTCACAAACCTATAATGTGAACAAAATTCAATCACAATCCTAATTCAGTGCTGTTTTAGTCGAGATGTTTGGCCATACTTGCTGTTCAGTGTTCTACTACTGCAGGAAAATCGGGTTTGCTGTCACTCTGACAGCCTCTTGTTTACTTTTGTTCTATTTTCCTTTTTTGTTATGTCCGACTTTTGTATGGATTTAGCACATCATCTCTACTATGTTAAACTCGTCCAGACCTTCATATTGTCACCTAGACGATGCACTTACCACAAACACAAAGACAAACATGCAATATGTTTGATATATATTTACAGATACAGGTACCTAGTCAGTTTCCAAAGCGATCATATTAACATCGCCGCATTCTATATATGTTTATCCAAGGTCAGGAGATTTGTAATTCAGTTGTTGTCGGTTGTCGTGTATATCATATACTTTAGTTTTTCGTTCATTGTTTTGTTTAAATCAGTCAGTATGATTTTCTCGTTATTGCTGTTTTACGTCTTTCATTTTCTTTAACTTTTATGGCTTTCTGTGTGCAATGAGTCCTGCTCATTTATAAAACCCGTGTGTTAACCGATTCGATAGTCGATAACTTTTATGTTTTGTTTGGTCATGCAATTCAACGGACACGATTAATTGGCTAATTCCGTCAAGCTAGAGTTGGCAGAAATCATCATCTCATTAAATCAGGTTAAGATTGAGAGGTGAACTGGTGCATTGTTAGTATGTATTCTGTAACATTATAAATGATACATAACAAAAACAATTGTAAATACAATTTATTAAAAGAAATCAGTATTTCCTTATCATCATTCTTGTCGATTTTAAGCCGTAAGCATCGCCATGCCAGTTATGCCATACAACTGACTTGTCTCCGCTTACACTGTAATCGATTCGACCTGGTAGGTATTTACCATTTAGATTGGAAAAATAACAACTTGCATACCACCACGCCCCTCCATGAAGTTCTGCACAGTTTTTCGTAGAATAAATGTCATTGTCTCTGTCAAAAGTAGAAAACTTCATACCACTGTGTCCATAAATTAAAGAATCCCCTGAAACATAATTGTAATTGACTTTAATGTGAGAAAAGCTTTTAATTATTGTCCAGTTTCTTTCATTCAGTAGACGCTTTTATTGGCATATTGAATATATCAAATATATAAGAAGCAATTTTGAATAACCGTTAACAAGAGAACTAGTGAACACACGAGTTTTAAAAAAAGACGACAATTTATTATGATTTATATAAAGGGTCCCGTTTATTTATTATAAAAGAACGCAATATGTATATATAAAAGATGTTATACGATTGTCACATGTGTCACTTGTACAACTATTCAACTAGCCAAATAACTCGCATCAACTCGGATATTTCTGCAAAATATAGTTCACCTTACGACCTTCAACAGTGAGCAAAAATTATA
Organism: Mytilus edulis; assembly: GCA_019925275.1. Taxonomy (NCBI): domain Eukaryota; kingdom Metazoa; phylum Mollusca; class Bivalvia; order Mytilida; family Mytilidae; genus Mytilus; species Mytilus edulis. Next base: position 80,523,257 of record CM034354.1, on the reverse strand, counting down.
AAGCTTATCGATAAGACTATTATTTCATAAAATGAGAAAAAAATTAAACAGTTCGAAGTAGAATATTAAACAAATAATTAAAGACAAATAACACAGACAGCGATTAACAACTACCAGTTTCGGGCTTTTGATAGGCTTACATCGAGGAATGCAACATTTGCAACACTCGGCCCTAACTCTACCTGAAACATGGTGATATTAAAACACGAAATAGCACAACAAACGAACAAACTGTAAACTTTAAACTCTTCTGAGCTGCTCGAACACGAAAAAATGACTTGCAATGAGTTCACTTCATATTATTACTATTAAATGGCTTGTATTATAAACAAATACATGAATAACAACCCCCCAAGGGTGACTGGGGAATAGAAATATGGTCACTTGGTCTTCTACCAAACGGCAGTAAAACGCTTGCCGAAGTGAGGCGTCCGTTTGGCTGTGCGGAATGTATTAAGTTCACAGTCACGTCCGGTCAGAATGGGGACATTAAATCCGATGTCTCGTGTAAAGAGAGTGCCACGCTCTTTGCACGTTAAGAACTCTTACTGCAACTCTTTGAGAGCCCGTAGGTAACCTGTTGTAAGGCAAAATTTCTGTTCCTAGCCAATTATACCCTCATTTTCCAGTGGCAGTCGAAATTTCCCCGACCATCATCCCTTACGGCCTCTATTATAACAAGACCTACCTATTGTATTTATTGTGAACTTGTTCTCGTCCTGAATATGCATGAAATATTTGCCACTGGACGTTAAGCAACCAACGTCCAGGATTCGAGCGTCACTGATGAGTCTTTTGTAGACGAAACGCGCGTCTGGCGTATATACTAAATTTAGTCCTGGTATCTATGATGAGTTTATTTAGACTATGTATATATGCATGTTGGTGACCTTCTGCTGTTGTTTTTTTTATTTGGTCGGGTTTTTGTCTGTTTGACACATTCCCCATTCCCATTCTCAATTTTATATGCTATAAAAATATATGTACGGAATTGTCAATTTTTAAATAAAAATCATCAAATTTCAGTTAAAAACGTTATATCTCTCAAAAACGGAGATAATGGGGGTCCTGTGTCATTTATCCTGAATATTCTACAATTTTTAGCTTAAAAGTGAACATTTGAGTACTCTGTTAATATCGAAGATTACAGTTTAATCAAAGAGACAGACTTACATTGAGACGATACGTAATACAAGAGACATTCGTACAAATGATACTAATCTGAACATCTTTAGCTTCGTTCTTTATTTTGCCCTTTAAACCACATAAAGAACTGGAATAAAACTGAAATTCCTTCTGGAGAAATGGTAATTGATGTATGTGCTTAGATTATATTCTTTTGTTTTAATTTGTGAACAATGCATGAATATGCAAATGCATATAACTTCTCGAGTTTAAAATTGTCGTTGTATGTGGAAAATGATATGTTTACATCCAAAATATTCACATTAATCACATTACCAGCATTCCCAGAATAACCACCAACAGCAAGCTGATATCCATCCTGTTCATCACCGATTGAAAACGTTGTATACTCCGCATATCTAACTTGGTTTTCAAAGTCTGACAGTTCAACTCTTAATGCATGTCTCCCATGGGACGAAATTTTGTGTATGTTTTCGTTTCCTGAATGAAAAAACGAAGTATTAAACAACAATAGAACAGTAAAGACAATTATCGTGTCATATAGTTTGTACATCGTGCTTAGTCAAAGACTAAACATGACTTAAACTATCGTCATAATAAGACATGCACTCATATAAGTAGTGAACTGAGTCGGTTTTTTTTTCTATTTGACAAAATGCGCCTCTGGCGAATCACTATTTAATTATACGAATCTTAATGGAATTCCTTTTATAAATATCAGTTACCTAGCCAGTATTCTCCACTGCTATTCCCAAATCCCTCTTTGTATGCTTCCCATCCGCGATAAAAATCAGTACACCCGTTGATTCTTCTTTGAATAACCTGTTTTATAAGAAAGTATTTTTGCTATTAGTTCAAAGATGAAGAAATTGGACGGTAATAAATCTGAATACAATTATTAATATGTTTGAGGAAGTGAATTTGCTATATCAAGAAAAAATCCGATATCACCCCAAAACGCATGCATATGACCTCTTATTTCTAGTTCAAATTTCAAATTAGTATGTAATGCTTATTATCAAAATGTATTTTTTTGTAAGGTGAAGGTATTTTGTAAACGACAGAGGAAAGCGCTTTGAAATTTATTGCTAATTCTGAAAAATCAAAGTTCGTAATCTGTTCTGATTCGCTTTCATACTTACAAGCTATACAACATACTTAAATTATCTACCCGATAATTGTCAGGAGTTTATATGTATTGAAGAATTTGAAAATTCTTCATGAAGAGACAATTTTTCTATGGGTACCGAGTCATGTTGGAATCCATTGAAACACGGTTGTAGACCAGGAGGCCAAACATGCCCTGGGATAACTGTGATATACCAGATACCGACTGTAGATCTAATATTAGAGAATATGTTGTTGGTATTTTGAAAAAGGAATGGAGTAAAAAAGATGACAATAAATTTCATGAAATCAAACTAATTCAGGTAAACCTTTCAATAACTTGATGTGCAGAAAAGACCAGTATGGCATTTCTAGATGTCGTATTGGTCAAACTAGAATAACACATGAGTATCTTCATTAAAATGAAGATGAACCACAGTGTATACCTTGCAACTGCAGTTATACTATGAAACATGTTTTAATTAATTGTATTGACTTTCCTGATATTCGGAGGAAGCATTTCAATGTTAACAATATGTATGATTAATATATTAGTATTTCAATTCCTGAAGATGGTGGAATTTATTATAAAATATAAAAATGCTGTATAAATTTAAACGAATTTTCATTTTTATCACGTTATCTTAGTGTTTGAATTTTATATGTAAATAACCGATTTGATTAAAACTGGAATTTTAGTTTCTTGAATGACATTTTGTCTGATTTTAAAACTATACTGTAAATTGTAAAACTATTTAAATTATCTCTTGCCACGATATAGCCTTTTTCTTTTCATGTGGCATAAAGCAAACACCAATCAATGAAGCAGTCCAAGATAGCTTAAATGAATAAAAATAGTACCGTCCATTTCTTGTTTTCATTAACGACACAATAGACTGGAACTGCTGGTAGGACACTGTCTGGATATATATCATAAACACCAGTCTTAACATCTGCGATATCTGAACATTCACGTGGTAAAATTAAACCTGTTTAATTCAGAAAAAATGTACTTAATAAATAATGCCATATAACGTCCTTGTAATTAAAGTTTATACCTTAGAAGCAATGCATTCGAAGCAAAACTTGCAAGACCACAATAATTTAGAAAAAGAACAAGATAAAACGAAAAACAACACAGGAAAATCTACATTTAAAACTAAACATCATCAAAACGATATTCAACAGAAATCCGGAGATTAACTGATATATCTTGCTCATAGCACAAATCAATCCACTGATAAGTCGCATGCGGCAGGCACATACTGTTGGTGTTTAGCTATACGCATGGCACATGTTCAGAACAACTTTATTATGGCATCGGAACACTTCCGTACAGAACATAGAGCAAGATCGAGTACCTTCACAAAATAACAAGAGTTACACTTTTTTTTATCGCAATATAAAACAGTACCTGCTTTACTAGGATTATGCGTCATGTTGATTTCAGAACATGACAAGTCACCGATGAGTCACATTTGATGACACTTAGTTACAAGCATTATAGCAATGAGAAATTTAACATATCTTGTCACTCTTTGACAATATACCTAAACGATTAATCCTTTCGTGGTGCTGTCCGTCAAATTTGCGTACTAAGGAAATTAACTGTCAGTATATGTTAACTGGTAAAAGGAACAGCAAAATGAATGCAAATGGGTCGTTTGTCTTTTGAGTATGCTACGCATTGACTTAATAATCAAGTAAAACTTGTTTATGTGATTCCGAACCCGGACCGATTTGCTTAACATAGGAACGTAGGAATGTACTTATGTTTCTTGTTCGGTTTAATAAGCTTATTAAGGTAGTTAAAGAAAAATACAAATCGGAGAATGAAGGTTACTTTAATTCAACAGATGTAAAATTTTAGTTGATAAATATTTCGTTTTGCTTTATATATAATTAATATTTTAGAGAATGTTCAATATGACTATCGAAATTAAATATAGTCGCTTGCTAACATAAAGTTTTGATATACTTTTTTAATTATCATTATCCATTTTGAATACAACACTATAGTTCTTCTGATTAACATAGAGGGGCCTCGGTGGCCAAGTTTTCTAAGTAGTTCTACTACTGTAATCACTAGTCAGTCAACACCACCTAGGGTGTCAACTCGGCCCCGCTTGTGCAGGTGCATTCGACTTCTATCTGAATTGTCAATGATTGTCAGTTTTGCTATCGAAGGTCTGTAGTTTTCTCCGGGCTTCCTCTGCCAATTAAAACTGGCCGCCACGAAATAACCATAAAGTGGCGCTTAAAAGTGGCGTTAAAACACCAACAAACAATCTAAATTACAGAGCAGTTTGAATATGGTGTTTCTCAAAAGGCGTTATATATGCATACATTCTTTAATAGTTTATGTCAAGAATGTTGGTGTTTTAAAAGATTTTTTTATCAGACAAATTCTCTAGAATTTTTGTAATTTGTATACCTTCTAACACGTAATATGCCTAAATGATTAATTACCGTTTGAACCCCAAGGGTGACTGGGGTATAGAAATATGGTCACTTGGTCTTCTCCCGACCGGCAGTAAAACGCTTGCCGAAGTGGGGCGTCCGTTTGGCTGTGCGGGATGTATCAAGTTCGCAGTCACGTCCGGTCAGAAGGGGGACGTTAAATCCGATGCCTCGTGTAAAGAGAGTGCCACGCTCTTTGCACGTTAAGAACCCTTGCAACAACTCTTTGAGGGGTCCGTAGGTGGCCTGTTGCAAGGCAAAATTTCTGTCCCTATCCACATACCCTCGTTTTCTAGTGGCAGTGCAAATTTCCTTGACCATCATCCCAGATGGCCTCTTTTGTTTCAACCTACCTATTGTATTTATTGTGAACTTGTTCTCGTCCTGAACATGCATGAAATATTTGCCACTAGACGTTAAGCAACCAACAATCAATCAATCAATTAATTACCGTTTGAAACCGTGGCCAAACAAGGTAAATCACGATTACAAAGTCTGGTACTATTACAGCATTCAGAACAAATCTGCTTTCTTCCTTCAGATCTCCTCTTGCCAAATATCGAGCCTGTTAGATGGCTGCAAGTCTATAACATGTACAAGGTATCAAATGAAAGTCTTCAAATTCAATTCGAAACCTAACAGTGAATTGCAAATACTTATTATGTATATAAAACTATCTGCCGATTAGTTATCTCTATAATTTAACAAAACATTTACCACGCCTGGATAATAGACTTAGTTATAATGTTCAATCTCGGTTTAAAACATAAATTTACGACAAAACGGATGAATTTCACTTTCCAAATGTTTTTCTATTTTATGCTGCAACATTCAAGCTGAGCCTGCATATGGTATATGAAATTGTCAGTTAATATGAGTCGTGATTTCATTTACATACTCTTGTTTGCTGCGCTTTGTGTCCTTTAAATTTGTTTTCAAATGTCTTTCAAGATTAGGCGCTTAATACTGTTATTGCAATGAAAAGTAACTAGTACAGATAAGTGTAAATTTTGATATAAGATCACAAAAAGTAAATAAAAACTTTTTGAATTATCTGATAACAGTAATAAGTTTTTTCTATTCATTAGTCATATTATAATTCTGAGCAGAGAACAAAAATTGTTGATGTCTTTCGTATTATCATATAAATAAATTTGGTGTATTTACTGTCTTCTGATTGGTTAAAATTATTAGTTTTATTTTTAATGTTGTCAATTTTTATGGCGACACGCCCACTCTGACGTTGAATATTCATACGCCAACTTGTGTGTACGTTGTTATTGTTTTAATATAATTAATATAAAGAGTTCTTTGAGTCTTATTTTTGATAGAAATTTATTTATAATGAATGGCAGTAATTTATTTTGATTTTATTGAACCATAAAACTAATTTTTGACTCTTCACATTTTACATAATCCACTTCGCGGATTATTCAATGTGAACGGTCAAAAATTAGTTTTATGGTTCAATAAATTCAAAATAAACAATAGCCATTCATTAGATAAATCAAGACGTCATAAAATAGATTATTATTATTATTTATATGTCCAATAGTATTGTCAATTAAAATCATGTGTTTGTATTAATACGTCACTGTATAGGACAATTATACATCATTTATATTATTTTTATAAGTAAATAAGCTGAATCAGCTGTTTATTTCCCTTGATAATCAGTGGAGTGTAACAAGGGAAACCAAGAGAAGCTTGTACTCTTAGTGAAGTTTATAACAAGCAAGATTTGATGAATAAATATTATTATGTTTAGGCGAATAAAATATCCTTACGTGTTGGTATGCACATCCTAAGTCGTAACTGACTGATCCTGATTGAGAAATGAACTTGTGTTTGTAGCATACCTATAAGTGAAAAATGATGAGCAGTACATATGTCTTTATATAATAGTACATTAATCGCAGTCCTTCATTATAAACAATTTATGTTCCCTTTAATAAATATGATGTTGATGATAGATCTTAGGAAGTACAATAGACTAATGCAATATATAACATTGGCAAGATGCAATCAAATGTTGTTGAAAATGCTTAACAAATATTAAAATGAACAATGGCATTTTCTTATATAATCTACCGTGAGAATCAAATCATGATCAAACTTCTAGTTAAAAAAAAGTAATTGCACCTCGGGCTTCAGATACCTCTGTGGATTCCGAATCCGGGATACATCTTTGAATTATATTTTTACCTCAATATCTGCGCAGGTCACCGTATAGTGACATCTTGACGGATTTGCAACATTTGTGCATGATAAACAATCTTGTCCACAAACTGTAAAACAAATATATAGTGTAACAAAATAAATGTGCACAGATTAAAATGTGTTGAATTGTGCACCTAACATATTTTGCATTCTCAGATCTTCTTTGATGCACAATGTTTCGTTGACTAGTACTTGTATTTATTCTTTGCTCACTGGTGGTTTAATATCTTAGCCGATTTTAAAAGTTTGCCATAGGAATTGCTATTGCAAGTTATAATTTGGTTAATCACTTAAAATGTTTTAGGAATAAACCATTAAGGAATGGGATAATAAATGAAAAATTATAGTATTTGTTCATACTTTCTCAAAACGTAGTATATATTATATGTTACAGGCTGTGAAAAATGACACATTTTGTAGGAATTATTCAAGGAAATACATCAGTAGGTGAACAGAAGCTTAACTAAATGATAGAATTGTAAAATATAGCTTTAAATGAATGCTTTCAGAATACACGTACGTTTATCCCTGCTAAAAGATAAAATATCAAAATTGCATGTAGATGCTTTTAAATGTACTATTTCAGAGTTGCTTCCCTTAATACTTCAATTTCAAAATATTGGAAATCACAAAATAATAATCTTCGTTAGTGAAAATATCTATTATAAAAAAATGAAATCTTATAAATTTGGTCTTTGAAAAGAAAATTAACCTTAGTTAATTGCACTCCTCATTTCATGTTGCTGACTTAAAGTCTGCTATCTTACAATCAAAGATAACAAAAGACACCAATACTACTGTAAGAAGAAATAACTTCATTATTATTAATCATTCTAACAAGTTATCTTGAGATTTCCCATATATAAACCAGACATGACAAAGCAAATGATCTACCAGTTCTAAATCAAGTTGATGGTAATTTCAAACTAGAATGGTCAGGTCTATGGAATTGTTTCCGACACTTCTTAATTGTGTGATTATTACACAGATTGGCTTAAAAGATGAACATGTATAATTATTACTCACAAATATAGTGTAACTGTGTCAGCAAGACAACGATAAGATGCAAATCTATGAAAAGAAATATATCGAATATCAGAATGTTAGCACCATTTTATATTATTGGTAACTACAAATGCGATGATTTTTCTTGAACTTATCTTGTGAATGCGTTTTGGGGTATTTGGTTAACACGTTAGTGTCATCTTTTGAAATGATGAATTTCGAAAATAATTCCATTTTAGTGTAACAAAAAATAATGTTACTCTTTCGTCCTGAACGTTATTGAAATATTTATCATTGGGTGTTAAGGAACCAACAATCAACAAATAAATAAATATGTTACCCCTTGAAGTTAAAAACATTGTATTGATTAAAGAGATGATGGTTCAACCTCCAATGGGAGTAATATTGATGTGAAATTACAATAAAAAATAGACTTCACCCAGTTGATAAACACAAAGGCAAATACTAGAAAACGCTTGTTCAACGTTTTAATTGTCAATAATTATTTTTCATGTTTGGATTCTTTTAGCAGAGTACTAGTAAGTTTTTTTTATCCCAAATATCTGTTTAGCATGCTATGCGTGTGTTTCATAGTTATATATCAAAGGTATCAGGATTACAATTTAAAACACCAGACGCGCGTTTCGTCTACATAAGAACTATCAGTGACGCTCATGTCAAAATAGTTATTCAGCCTAACAAGTACAAAGTTAAAGAGCATTGAAGATCACGATAGTGTTTATTTCAGTGATTATTTGTTCAGGGAAAAATATAAATTCGTAACAACGCCCAGTGGAAATAGGAGCGCTTAAACTGTATATTTAACTTGCATTAAACTATCTATTAGACTTTCCTGTCAACATTTTGTATTTTGGTTCAGTCTTTGGTTAGAGTGAAGTCGTTGCAAAAGACCCATAGCACTTAACTTACAACTTATATAATATTGATTGTTTTTTATATGGGGCTTGATAAACGAACGTAGGTTGTGCATATATCCGAAAGCAAAACCTTGATCACTACGACTTATTGCAATATTTATTATACTAACTTACATGCATATGATGTCATAATCGTGTTTTCTATGTGTAAACTGACCGATAACAAGCTTTGACATATTATACTTAAACAACTGATAAAGGATTTCGAACTGTTAAGGTGAAAATTAAGAGCTTTGTATGATTTCAGATTGAGGTAATCGTCGCAATGCGTACAACATGGCTTACGTGTAATTTTAACTTAATACACAACAAAAATATACAAAAAGAACCTGATTTAATCGGCATGCCTAGTGCACTTTAGTATATCACTCTCCTATCTATTGTTGGACTTTATATGTGCTTGTATTTCTCATGGTATCCATTTTCCGATGAAGGAAAACTTTGCCAAAAAAATAATGATTGGACATATCTTATTGAATTGGAGTACGTATATGTATTGTATATATAGTAAGTAAGAAAAGGATATTGAATTTTATATATACATGTACGTAATTTTCAGGCTGGAATATCATTTGAAAAAAGTGCCCTTAACAGGCAAATTCAATCTGTTTGCAGGTTTTAGTAGCATTCTGAATAAGACTCCTCATCACCAAGTTCGCTAGATTCGGATCATCATATTAATATTGTTGGTAGCTTAATTCCAAAACATTCTTATTAGAATCCATGGTCGCAAACTTCGAAATTTTTCCTATTAGAATCCCTGGACGCAAACTTCGTATTAAAATACTTCGGAAATATCCATAATATTACCTGGTCGCTAACTTCAGAAACATTCTTATAAGACCCCTGGCAACACTCACTTTGAAAAAAAATCTTAAGGAAACCCTGGTCGCATACTTCGAAATCATTTCTGTTATAACCCCTGGTCGCAAAGTCTTAAACATCCTTATTAGAATCCATGGTCGCAAACTCCGAGAAATTGTTATTTGGATTCTCGACTTTGGGATCATTTATATTAAAAACAAAACAATACGTCATGTTTTAAAAGAATCCTGTTTCGCCAATTTCGGAACTATGCAGATATTTTCATTATGCCCCCTGTTCACCAATGTCGTCAACTTTGGGAACATTTTGTTATTGATCTTTGTGCACAATAGCTGAAACTGACACAACTTCTTGACCTCTCTGCCAACATAACCCAAAAATATCATATCACAAAACGTTTTTAGTTACTTTTGAAGTTTCTCGCAAGCATAATTTTTGATTACCTCGTACATCTTTTTATTCAATTGAACATGTTTACAATTTAACAACCTATCACAAAAATTATAATATCGTGCATTGTATTATGTAAATGACTTACTAGTGTATCTTAACAGTAAAGGTGAGAACAGTTACAATTACCCATCACAATAATTTTACCAGTTTGTTCTTATGTTGTACTGTGACGTCATTGTCTTGTGTTAGAGTTGATCTTCAGTGACCGCTCAGAAACAGTTAGGAGCCTGAAAATCTCTGGTTCTCGTTTGTTGATGTGTTATATACATGTTTTTCGTTCATTATTTTGTACATAAATTAGGCCGTTAGTTTTCTCATTTGATCGAAATTGTAATTTGGGGTATTTATAGCTGACTACTAGTACGTGATATAGACTTTCATCTTTGTTGAAGGCCGTACGGTGACCTATAGCTGGTAATTTCTGTGTCATTTTGGTCTCTTGTAGAGATTTGTCCATCATGCCCCATTTTCTTTTTATGGGGCCTCGGTGGTTGAGAGGTCTAAGTAATTAATACTGTAATCACTAGCCAGTCAACACTGAGGTTGTGGGTTTGAACCCCGCTTGTGTGGATGCACTCGACTCAAACCTTTATTGACCTGGATTTTCAATTTTTCCATCGAAGGTCGATAGTTTTCCCCGGGCACCCAGGTTTCCTCCGACAATAAACAAAAACTAGCCACCACGATATATCACCAAAGCGGTGCTAAAAAGTGGCGTTAGAACACAAACACACACACAAATTGAGAATCAATAAAAAAAATATATTTAACCCCCCACATTCCTTATCTGCAAATCTGTTCCAAATCAGGAGCTTATAATTCAGTTAAAGTCTTGTTGCATGGTGTCATTTATGCATTGTGTTCATTGTGTTGTGATATTTAAGCTTGAATGCATTCACCAATGTGTACATAAGAAAATGCCTGTACCATATGACAGTTGTCATCTATTCGTTTTATAAGGGACTTTTCGTTTTGAATTTTCCCTCGGAGTTCAGTATTTCTGTGATTTCACTTTCTCATCTTCGTTAGTCATCAGTTCACATCTTTTCATATAAACGAATTGAATCGACTGAAGTAGATACTCAGGTGTTTAAATAACAGCAACAGTAGCATATCGCTGTTCGAAAGTCATATATCGATTTAGAGAAAACAAATCCTGGTTACAAACCCAAACCGGGCACGTTTATGGCACTGTTGAATATAATACTATAAGGACAACATTACATGACATGACTACAGTACAAATCAATGCAAGAACATTCAGGACAGAGAAATACACAAATAAACAATACAATAACACATTTCGACATTCTAATATTTATCAAAGGTACCAGGCTTATAATTTAATAAGCCTGACATGCGAATCATCTACAGGAGACTCATCAGATCAACATACTAGTTGTCAAAAAGCCAAACAAGTATAAAGGTGCCAAACACGGCTATGGTTATCTATACAGGGGATAAGAAAATCCTTAGTATTTATAATAATTCATACTTTTGCAAACAGTAAATTTAGATATAAAAAAGACCATATAATTGATATTTATGTTAACACCGAAGTGCTGACAAACCACAGAACAAGAGGCTCTAAAGAGCCTATGTTGCTCACCTTGGTCTATATGAATATTAAACAAAGGACGCCGATGGATTCCTGACAAAATTGTGTTTTGGTGATGTTAATGTGTTTGTAAATCTTACTTTACTGAATATTCTTGCTGCTTACAATTAACATCTATAATGAACTTTGCCCAGTAGTTTCAGTGGACAATGTTAGTAAAAATTTACATATTTTATGAAAATTGTTAAAAATTACTATAAAGGACAATAACTCCGGGGGGGGGGGCAATTCATTTTGTTCATGTTGACTTATTTGTAGGTCTTACTTTGCTGTACATTATGCTGTTTACAGTTTACCTCTATCTATAAAATTATTCAAGATAAAACAGAAAAAGGCGAAATTTCCTTAAAATTACCAATTCAGGGGCAGCAACCTAACAACAGGTTGTCCGATCCTTCTGAAAATTTCAGGAGAGTTAGATGTTGACCTGGTAAACAATTTTATATCCTGTCAGATTTGCTTTAAATGCTTTGGTTTTTGAGTTATGAGCCAAAAACTAATTTTACCCCTATGTTCTTTTTTTAGCCGTGGCAGCCATCTTGGTTTGATGACCGGGTTTTCGTACACTTTTTTTTAATCGAAATACCTTAAAGATGATTGTGGCCAAGTTTTGATTAATTTGGCCAGGTAGTTTTAGAGGTGAAGTTTTTTGTAACAGATAACTAATATTTAAGAAAAATGGTTAAAAATTGATTAAAAAGGGCAAATAACATTTCGGTCATGTTGACTTATTTGTAAACATTGTTTTGCTGAACATTATTGTCGTTTACAGTTTATCTATATCCATACTAATATTCAAGATAAATACCAAAAAAAGAAAAATTTCCTTAAAACTACCAATTCAGGGACAGCAACATAACAACAGGTTGTGCGATTCATCTGAAAATTTCAGGGCAGATAGATTTGACCTGATTAACAATTTGACCCCATGTCAAATTTGCGCTAAATGCTTTGGTTTTTGAGTTATAAGCCAAAAACTGCATTTTACCCCTATGTTCTATTTTTAGCCATATCGGCCATCTTGGTTGGCTGGCCGTGTCACCGGACACATTTTTTAAACAAGATACCCCAATGATGATTTTGGCAAAGTTTGATTAAATTTGACCCAGTAATTTCAGAAGAGAAGATTTTGGTAAAAGGTAAACAGACGACGCGGGACGCAAAGTGATGAGAAAAGCTCACTGGGCCCTCCGGGCCAGGTGTGCTCATAAAAACGAACACGTAAAACAACCTATGGCAGCACATAAAAACAGCACAACATAACCACGAATTGTGTATCACACGTTTGGATTGACACTTTAGAATGACGTCACAAGTAAATTTCTTAACATTTTGATATACAAAATAAATGAAGTTGAAGATAAGGTTTGAAATTATCGTATTTCATGTATTTTATAACAACTACAAGACTACTAATATACGAATAATGTAAGTCATTAGATAATTAATTGTATTATCTAGCTATGTCGGAATTTCTTCTGAATCAAACTGTGGTATTCGTTAGTCTTGTATTATTCTAATTTTAGTTTCTTGTGTACAATTTGGAAATTAGTATGGCGTTCATTATCACTGAACTAGTATATATTTGTTGAGGGGCCAGCTGAAGGACGCCTCCTCCGGGTGGGGAAATTTCTCGTTACATTGAAGACCTGTTGGTGACCTTCTGCTGTTGTTTTTTTTTTCTATGGTCGGGTTGTTGTCTCTTTGATACATTCCCCATTTCCATTCTCAATTTTATGTGAAACAGATAAATCTGGGTGATAAATTATTTATACTTTTACATACGAATAGAAAAAATTGAATAACAATTACATTTAACAATATCCGATCAGAATTACAAATACACCATCATAACCAAATACATGAATGTTGGATAACAAGTATAGTGACACGTCTTATAGCAATGCGAATTATCACTCAGCAAAACAATCATATTTGCGAATATGTCACGTGTCATAAATCTTTCATCAGATAAACATGAAAATGAGGTCAAGGACATTGGACATGTAACTCTTGAAAACTTCGTAACATGAGACATCTATATACAAAGAATGAAGTGTTACACCTTTTAAAATATAAAGCTTTTAAGAAGTTAGCTTACGCCACCGCCAGATCACTGTCCCTACTATGTCAAGCTTTCTCATGTTTCTGTGACATAAAATCTCAGGCTCGACAAAAAAAAACGTTACTAGGAAAACTTACCAAACCACAAGAAAACCTATAATGTTTACTAATCAACCATGAAAATGGGGTCAAGTTTAAATGATCCCTGCCCGACAGAACAGTCAAGGAAACCAAATAACAAATATCATAGGTAGTTCAGTACTTATAATAAGTAAGTAATTCACATGGTGAAACACTTATTTTAGCAGCCACTAAACCAGGGAAATGTGTTTGAGGGCAATGGACATATGACAGATGGTAACTACATAACATAAAGTATCAGCATACTAGGTATGAAACATCAAGGTCTTCTAACGACAAAATATAACGCTTTTTACAAATACTGAACACTTTCACCGCAATTAAAATAGGTATAGCTTGAGTTCAGAGACTTTTTCACAGTCGAGACAAAAAGATAAGAAAGTACTTATTCCACTTAAATGTAATATGTCTTATTTATGTTCTTTACAGTTTCAATACGCTTAAGTTTTTAATATATTTTTTTTCTGTATGCTGCAAATTGAAAATTAGAATTTAATCATTTTGAAAGAAGTATTGTGGTCCATTGAAAATACTCCCTCTTATGACCAAATTTGTTTTTCAAATTGCACACCAGTTTTCAAAAGCCATGAAGAACCCGAACTTATATGAATACTACATATTATTTTGTCATAACACTAAAAACTAAATTCTTCAAGTCTCAGTCTTAAAATGTATGAATTTAAAATGTAACTTCCCAGGCAAAGATTACCTGATCGTATTTGGCACAACTTTTTGGAATTTGGATCCTCAATGCTCTTCAACTTTGTATTTGTTTGGTTTAAAACTATTTTGATTTGAGCGTCACTGATGAGTCTTATGTAGACGAAATGGGCGTCTGGAGTACTAAATCATAATCCGGTATAATCCTGGTACCTTGGATAACTATTCAACATACACATATGACATAAAAAAATAAAGAGATTAAGTATGATTTCCTTTTAAACAACTATCGATCAAAGTTCAAAGGAAATGTATGTAAGCAATTTTATACAACTGTATCGTGTTCAACAATAAGAAAATGACTGGTTTGCATGAGAATAAAACCTGTTCTTGATTTTTTTACATTGAATAGTTGGAATTTAGTATTTGAAAAGAGAATTTGTTAACCAAATATAGTCATTTTCTTCTTTCAATTCCAAGACCCTATAAACAAATTAACAAGAATGTGTCCATAGCACACAGATACCCCACTCTCACTTTCATTTTCTATGGTTAAAGGACCGTGAAATTGGGATAAAACTCTAATTTGGCATTAAAATTAGAAATATCATATCATAGGGAACATGTATCCTAAGTTTCAAGTTGATGGAACTTCAACTTAATCAAAAACTACCTGGACCAAAAACTTTAACCTGAAGCGGGACAGAGGGATGAACATATATGCACTGACCAGAAAACATAATGCCCCTCTTCTATCATAGGTGGGGCATAAACATATAGGACAAAATGCAGGATAGTGTTTGAAAGCATTAAATATATAGTGCACCCATGTCTAGTGTACTATTATTTTTCTGTTTGTCTTTTTATTTTTTAGCCAGGGCAATGTCAGTTCATTTTCAATCTAAGAGTTTGACTGTCATGACTGTCCCTCTAATATCTTTCGCCCCTCTTTTTGAACAAATTGATGTCAAACTTCACATTGAAGATGAAGTCATTTCATCCACTAGTACCTAAGAAAAGTGTGATAAAAATCGACAACACAGTGATTTGAGAAATAGACCTCACTTCTAGAGTATAACAAAGAGTATAGTAGGAGTTCTGTATTTATTTGGCAACCTTTAAATACATAATATCACAGATAATTTATCAATATAATATAATGTAATTTGTAACATTTATAAAATAACATTTAGAAACATTTCAACAAGCACAAATAATAATAAAAAATAAAGCAATAGTACTATAACTTTAAGGCAACCTGGACTAACAGTGAAAAAGGTTTTGCCAATTTCATTAAATTTGACCAAGTAATATGGCTTGAATTTGTACCAACTTATAAACAAAATACAATAAAACAGACAGTGACTAATGACAATAAATTACAGGATCCTAACTTAGGACATACAGAAATGTGACACGGTTTTTGAGTGCTCGAACCTTCCATAACTAGAGGATAGTAGTGTAACACAACATAAGAGCAATCAATAAATATCATTTGGAAAGGTCAACGTAACAAACAAAAAAGACTAATGAAACAAAGTACTAATCTAAGATTACTGAAAGCTATCTCAATCAGTACACATCCAATGGATTTAGTGTAAAGACGTCATTAACATTCTAAATAAAGAAAAAAATATGGCAATGGGCACTGCATAAATGTACACTATACAACTGAGATGGTTTTTACTTTGTCCACTCAAATATAACATAAGATCCAGTCAAATATATAATATTACAATAGCTTAAAAATTCATACTTTTGCAATGAAATGTACTATCAAGTTTTATAATTAAGAAAACAATGGAGAATGTGTCCATTGGACACAGATGATGACCCCACTAGATTATAACATTATAAATGGACATTCCATTCTCAATTTTTTAACTAGAGAACAATAAAAGTAACGACATCCAAATTCCAAATTGATCTGGGCTAAGTGGTAATTAATATTATGTATCATAACATTTGATTGAGGAAAACCAAAGAATTCAGCCATTTTCTATTATGTAAAGTGTTCAATTGTTTGGGCAGGTGAAACTTAAATTTGATCTTGATCCTCATCTGAACATAAGCATTGTGCATAAGTTTCATGACATTTAGTTGAGGCAACCTCAAGAAAAAAAAAACAGAAAACCGTTTGGTGACAAACCCATGGCTGCAGTAAGGGCATAAATAAAAGAAATATCATGTCCACTTAAAACAGGAGACGTATAAAAAATTGATGACTCATCCATAAATTTGTTATAATGGAAAAATTATTTGACCTGTAATGACTGATTGGTGTTTACTTTACACCAAACGCGCGCAAAAAGGCTGAATGGCGGTGAGAGCTATTTTAAATATTATTACAATTTACAGTATATTTTTAAAATCAGACAAAAGGTCCTTCAATAAACTAAAATTCAATTCTTTAACATATCTATATATTCTGTAATGTAAATATCAACAATACTCACAACTGTATTAGATTACAGTGTTTTAGATATGTTTTAATTTATTAGTATATAAAGTATGCATCAATGCAGGTTGTCACCATATTCTTCCATCTGCATAAGCAGGATGAGCTAGTCTATAGGCATGACGTTTCCATGATTCTTCTGTTGTTCTTTGAATCAGAGATCTGTATTCTTTAGCCTCTTGTTGTTTTTGTTTCTGTCTTAATTCAAAGTCCTCTCTGTAATACAGTAAATAAAGCATAACCTTTTGTTTCTGTATATCAGATTGTGATTGTAAAAAAGAGAAAAACAAAGATCCCTTGCCAAGATAGAGCCAAAAAAATATATATATCTGTTCAGGGATGATTCCACTATATAGTTTAGGGCCGCTAAGCCGCCCTCAATTCCTCCAGCGGACCCAAAAAATTGTGTGAAAATAAATTCCCAATTCAGAAAAAAAATATTTTAAAATTGATTTTTCCGGAAATGTTTCCTGCACCGATGAAGGCAATTACAATTTTTCCCATTTGTCTTCAAAGTGTTTTAAGATCCAAATAAGAATGATGTAAACGAAAGATTGTTAAGATAAGATATGTTATCATATCGTTATTATGTGTTTTTCTGAGACGTTTCTCAATACCTTAGTTCTCGTAAAAGCAGACCTTTAAATGAAATATGCTTTTACTAGATCAAATACTAGATCAAATACTCCCATAGCGTTTTCTTCAATTAAATTGAAGAAAATGCTATGGGAGTATTTGATTTTGTAAAAGCATATAGATAATAGATGCTTTTTGTCAAAATGGGTCACATACTAAAAGCAGACCTCAGCAGGGAGAAAAACTTATTAATTATCAAAATTCAATAGGCGCCGATTGCGTAAAGGTTCTGCCTGGCTCTCAAATTAAAAAAAACGACTGTCAGCGTATTTTTGAAAATACACGACAGATCATTTATGATGAGAAAGGATATCCACACACTATGAAACAGGTGAAACTTGATACAATTTCCGTTTTTACAGGAAAATGATATTATTTCATCATAGATTTTATGCCGGGAAAAAATCCCAATTTTAAGAAAATTCCCAATTTGATGAAAATTCCCAATTTTGATGGTCAAGGGACCCATTTCAAAACAGCTGGAATCATCCCTGCTGTTTCCTGTCGCCAAGGCAAATAAATCAGGGTCGGTAGATCGGGATTTTTAAAAAAATTATTTTTGCACTCCATGTCAGATTTGCAGTCGGTTATATGTCATGTTTGGTTAGGGTCCTTTACCCCTTAAAATGTTTTAATCATTTTAAAGAAGCTTTAATTGAATAATCCTCCCAGTGCTGACATTTTTTAAACCTTAATTGCAGCACATTTGTGCTGGGAGCAGTCATTGTGATTGTTTGGGCATAGTACGATACGGATCTGGATTGGACCCTGAAACACATTTTTCCAGACCAGAAACATTTTTTTTCTGGCATTAAATGAAAAGATCTAGGGTCAGGGGTTTTCAGTCAGGGTCGGTAGGGAACAGGAAACAGACATATATTTTTTTTTTTGCCTAGTCTAATAACATCTATAAAACTGTTGTGAAGGACACAATTATTGGTAATGCATCTTTAAACATTAAGATAGTAAAAATAAAAATCTCCTAAAATTCCAAATTTTCAGTGACAAATACATCTATGTCGTTTGTATATGCTTAACATCAGAGGGATCACTTTCAATAGACTTTGAACAAATAAATGCAATATTCTATATTTTTTTCAAACAGCAATGCAATGCAATGTTCAATTTAATTAGATCTAAAACCTAATTACCATAAAAATATATGTACTTGAGATTTTGAAGTCTTATGTGTTCAAGGAAACAATACCTCTCCTTACTTATTCATATCCTAGTAAATAAGGGCTGGAAGTTTGAGAAAGAAAATGACTGAAGTTCCTGTTTTAATAAATGAGGTTTTTTACAAGGAGAATAGACATATAATATTTACAAATCTTAAAATGACTTATTTATAACATATAATATAAAAAAAGAAGATGTGGTATGATTGCCAATGAGATAACTATCCACAAAAGACCAAATTACACAGATATTAACAACTATAGGTCACCGTACAGCCTTCAACAATGAGCAAAACCCATACCGCGTAGTCGGCTATAAATATTCCCCCATCAGATTTTTTATTTGTGTGATACATGTATGTTATACATATTTTTTATTTAGACTTTTTGAATTTAAAAACAAAGAAAAAAAAAATGTATCCCAATATTGTATTAATTTTTCAAAAAGTTTTATTTAAAATTGCCACTGGTTTACAAAACATAGTTAACTGTAAGCAGCTTACAATTTTACAAACGTAATTCTGGAACAATCTGAATTGTGTTGACCATCTGCAGAACAGTAATAACCAGAATGTGTGCCCAGTACACGGATGCCCCACTATCATTTCTATGTTCAGTGGACTGTGAAATTGTGGTCAAAACTCTTATTTGGCATTAAAATTAGAAAGATCATATCATAAGGAACATGTGTACTAAGTTTCAAACTGATTGGACTTCAACTTCATCAAAAACTACTTGGACCAAAAACTTTGACCTGAAGCTGGACGAACGGATGAACGAATGGACAAACAGACGTACAGATAAGAAAACATAATGCCCCTCTACTATTGTAGGTGGGGCAAAAAAAGCTACATATATCATAAAAACTTACAATGCCTGAGCTTCTGCTAGTGAGTTTGCTTCATCATCTACTTTAATGTTAATTTTGGAGATCTTGAAAGGCTGACCAAATACTTTCGCCTGAAAAGAAATAAACCATTATTATAACAAGAGTGTACATTATGAAATGTCTCACCTGCTTTACTTGACTTTATGTTGAAAGTGAGCTATATGATAGTTTAAGTGCAAGTTTTGCACAAACTAAATGATTATCAATGAACAACGTAAATGAGATCAAGGTCAGATCAACCAATCCAGACAGATATGGTTACCTTAAAATCCAAATACAAAATATATAGTATCTGATAAATGGACAAAACCATGAAAAATAACATTGGCCAACAAAACATTAAGGGTTAACTACAAGTGTCACAGGCAGATTGTAAATTTAGATTATTAATTAATAATAAAAATGAGATCAAGGTCAGGTGAACCCTTCCAGGCAAAAAATGTACACCTTACAACCATTTCATATCGTCGCGGGCTTCTTAAATGATGTATATGACTTTTTTGGCTAAAAATACTTTTTGACACCAATGGTCTGGGCGGGAGGAAATCTTTGGAATTACAAAATGGCATACAGTTAGACCAATCAAAATGTGTGAAATAAGAAATATTACAAAATTGCCAATGTCAGTTGTTTGTAAAGTTTGCTTCGAAAATGTTGTATGAAAACTTGAAAATCGTTGTAGAATGTCTTTGGGAAAAAATAATAGTACATTTCTTTATTTCTGTGAAAATATTTTAAGTTCTTGGATAATCCAGAAATGTCAAAGATTTTTTTTCCACAGCTATTTACAAAAATGTTCAAGTTCACATACAACATTTTGGAAGCATGCATTTTGCCAAAATTTTCAAAACCTGTTTGTGAAATATTTTTTTCCTTTTCTTGAAAAAATTGTAATTCACAACATTTTAGAAGCCCTGTGACGAAACAATGCATATAGCTGACCTATTGCTTAATATACATAAAAGATTAAAGACAAAACCACAAAATATCTTAACAGTCACAGATGAATTATTGTGGATTTATTTATTTTCGTGGGTACAAATTTTTGTGGATTAAGGAAAACTTGCATTTTCATGGATATTTGATTTCGTGGTTTTGCAAAAATCTACATACAAGCCTATAGAAAATTTGTCATTCTCTGAACATTTAAATTTGGTATCCAATGAATTATAATGAATCCACAGTATAAAACATAGTCAAGGTCAGATAATAAAAACCTACAAGATGACATGCTTACCATGTAATCATTCCATACACCAAACAAAGTTAACCTATTGTTTAAAGCTTCTGAGAAATATAGATTCCTACACTACAACAAGTGTATTACGATATTACTCCACTCGAGACAGTTAAATTTTATTATTAAAGCGTGAGGCTTGTAACTAAAATTTAACTGCGTCCAGTGGAGAAATATCATAATACACAAGTTATAGTGTCGGCATCTGTTTTTCTAATGATTTTTATCCTTCTTTTTCAAATATTTTCAGAAACTTGTGTTCTTTATATGCGACATCATAATGCATTGTCGCCTTTTATCATGACCTCACAATAGGAAAATTCAGAAGAAAACAAAACATTTAGACGTCATAATTAAATTTGGACTAATCATTGGTCGAGAACAAATTTTTCACTAGTGAGGAGAAATATTTTTCTTACACCGGTCAGGAATTGTGAAAATAGCACAAAAATTGGAGAAACAAAGTTTTTACATAACCAAGAAAGCTAAACATTGATGAACAAAGTATGAAAATAATGAGTTTAATTTCAGATGAAACCTGCTGGACAGACATTTACACCTTACAACCATTCCATACACCAAATAAAGTGGTCCTCATTGCTTATTGGATCATTAATGACAAATTGACCAAATCAAATTAAACTAACATTGATCAGAGATCCAAAAAGATAATGCCAGTCAGATGAAACCTGTAAGGTGGACATGTACACTTTACAAGCATTCCATAAACCAAAAATAGATAACCTGTTGCTTATCTGATATACAGACTTGCACAATAACAAAAATCACATTTTCGCTAATCCATATACATGGAACAAGGTCAAATTTAGGTGAATCCTGCCTGACAGACATGAAGACCTTGTAAAGAATCTATATACCAAATATAGTTATCTTATTACTCATAGTAAGCAAGAGTTTCAAAAGTAAATAAAATAGTATCTTTTTTTCTAGCAGTAAAATCTAGGTCAAGGGCAATGGACATTGAACAGACAGAAACTAAAATCATAGGGCATCTGCATGCAAGGTATAAAGTATATAGATCTACTTCAATCTGAAATAAAACTTTATACTTTATTATTGGTTTCCTATGATGTTGGTTTAAAGTAGGGGTAAGTTTAAGGTGGTACCTAACACTACAGGGAGATAACTCTGTAAAGTCAACTAAACGTTTTAATTACGTTGTGTTGTAAAGGGAACATTAAGCTTCTCATTGATCAAAATTGGTGTTTTTCAAACTGCTATATAACCAGTGTAATTTTTTTGACAAAACCGTTGGTTCAAAATTTTTGAAATTTTTATATTTTTGTTAAAGGGTCAAAGTGAATACTTTGTTAAAATTCTATTGAAATTAAACGAGCCAAATTAATTTTAGCGAAAGTGTCAGGGTACCATTTTAAAGTAGGGGTAAGTTTAAATTTTTTCAAAGAGATGCAAATTGTAAAAAAATCTATACGATTCAACTGAACTCACCTCTCCAGAATTAAAAAAGTCTATAGCTTTCTGTATGGACTGATCATCTAACATTGTAACCCAACCTGTACCATTTATACTTCTAGTTACAGGGTCCTACAAACAGAAAAAAATATAATTACCTGATAGGTTTATTTGTGTATGTGTAATGCCACTTTCAGCACTAGTAGCCATTTTAAGGCTGTCATTTTTTATTGATGAAAGAAGTTGGAGTGCCTGGAATGATTTTTTTTAGGATATTTTTGTTTTGCTAATATACGCATAGATTGGACCGTTGGTTTTCCTGTTTGAATGATTTTACACTAGCAATTTTGGGGCCCTTTATAGCTTGTTGTTTTCTGAGTGAGCCAAGGTTTCCGTGTTGAAGGCCATACATTGATCGACCACTAATGGTTTTCTTTTTTAAATTGTTATTTGGATGGAGAGTTGTCTCATCGGCACTTATACCACATCTTCCTATATCTATATAATCTTTAAAAAATTTGTATACCTTGATTATTTGAATTTGATAATTAATTCACATGTGCCCTCGAAACCCCTGAAAATTGGTATCCAACTAATAATAAATCTTTAGTACATTAATCCTACTTCATTAGAAATTTATACCAACCTACTTTGATTGAATAATGAACACTTTTACACATTATGGAATAGCATAATATGCGTGAAATTGATATGGTCATATGTAAAAATTTACTTTTTTTTATTTTAATTGTTCAGTTCAATTTAAATTTTTTACCCTAGGAATAGAAAACCTTGGTTATATTTTCAAAATATTCATCAATGCTCTCCAATTTTGTACTTTATTTAGACTTTTTGATAATTAATTGTCCCTGATGAGCAGGGCTTCCAAAATTTTTCTGAGCCAGCCGGACATTTTATATCTGATCCGAATTTTAATTCCTAAGACAAAGTCACAAAAGGCAATTATGGTAATCAGATGGCCATCCCAATGATTGACATTAAATTAAAATCGATATTAAACTTTGTTCTGACATAAACTGTTAAAATTGGCATTGCATCATTCAAAGTGTGCACATCAGCGTGCTCATATCTGCATTAGACTCTTTATTTGTGCAAAATGAAGTTGCCTAGAACTTTATTTTCGTTTTTAAAGTCACATTTTTCAAAACCGGATGTTGACTTGACAATGGTAAAACATGGACCATAAACGGATACGTAAAATCCGTGCACGTTAACATAGAACTACTGAGCGAAGACGCTCTTTCCAAGTTATTTCTTCAACGAAATACTTGAAATGAACGTTAGATACAGGTATCAATGATACATTTAGCATTTTTGAAGAAATGTAGGATGCATAATTGAATTTCCCACCTGTGAACATGCGCACACGTGTTCTTGTTCATACAACGTAGTGCTGACGATTTTTCATTTAAAACCTTTTTAAATGATTTATCAAATCATGTTTATAAATGTATTTATTATATATTTTAAATCTATTAGATACAAGCTGCTGAAATGTACGAAAATAATTGGGAATGGACTGATTAATTTATACAATGTCCGGTACTGAAAATAGTTTACCTGTCACCTGAAAAGGTAGTTTTCAGCTGTCCAACAACTAATTAGCCTTGATTAAAATTAGAAAGTATTGAAGTAGGGGTTGTTTTGATAGTAATTAATCATCATGTCACTTTTATGACCGGAAATATATGGCTGTTAAAGGCAAAATGTTGGGTCAAAAAGATCGTGAATTTATATGTTAAAATGACCGAAAAAGCCTTTGAAACTAAAAAGTAGATGACCGTTTCATGCTTTGCCCAGCCGGTCTTTTACCGGACATTATAGAAATGACCGGCATATATGACCGTTTCAGAAGCCTTGCTGATGAGTCATTTGTAGTCTAAAACGTAAGTGTGTCATACACAATTCTAGGTCTGGTATCTTTAAATAACAAAATTTTATCACCCAAACTTTTGACATTTTGTACTGTTTTTATATCTTACCTTCATCAAACAAACTTCATCCAAGTTACAATCAGCCTCCATTTCAAACATGGCATCCATTTTTTGCTGTGTTGTGTTGCCAGGCAAGTTACTTAGATACAAAGCCTTTGATCTCTTTGCCTCAAGCTGAAATAAAATATTAAATGGACTTTAAGGTGGTACCCAACACTTTCACTAAAATTAATTTGGCTCATTTAATTTTCATAAAATTTTTACAAAGTATTCACTTTGACACTTCAATAAAAATATAAAAAATTAAAAAGTTTTGAACCAACAGTTTTGTCAGAAAAATTACACTGGTTATATTGCAATTTGACAAACACCAATTTTGATCATTGAGAAGCCTAATATATCTTTTACAATGCAATATATTAAAACATTAAGCGGACTTTACAGAGTTATCTGCCTGTAGTGTTAGGTACCACCTTAATCCAGTTCTCAATTTACAAATAGATTACTAAGATACACTGTGAGGTTCTTGCTATAGATGTTGTGCACCATTTATCATAAAGTGTTTTATCCCATTGTAAATATCAATTTTGTTTTTATCTATATACTAACTAGTATTTGTCACCAACAAACTAATTTAACCCCACCACATTCTGTATGTTGTTGTCCCAAGTCAGGAGCCTGTAATTCAGTGGTTGTCATTTGTTTTTGTGTATCATATTTGTTTTTATTCATCATTTTGTTCACATATTAAGCCGTCAGTTTTCTCATTTTAACTTGTCATTTTGAGGCCTTTTATATCTGACTTTGCATTTGCTCATTGTTGAAGGCTGAGCAGAAGCTTATAGTAATTAATTTCTGTGTCACTTGGTCTCTTGAGGAGAGTTGTTGCATTGGCAAATCATACCACACCTTTTTATTTTTATATTGACAATTTTATTGATAGACAATATATAATTTTGCTTGTCACATTATTAATATTTCATATTACTTTTGACATCTTGCTTCTTATAGGCACTCATTGTAGGTTATTTTCCTTAGTTACTGTAAATTCAGAAATTATTGTGTGCATTTATTATTGCAATTTTGTCATTTTAGACTTAAACGGATAGTAGCTACGATTTTCATTAAAATTACTTTTTTAATCTTTATGCCGGATTTTGTACAAAAAGTTTAATAAATATGATTAAAACAACTACTGGTTACTTTCCATTTATCATTTAGAAGCTTTTTAATGTTCAACAACTAAATTTATTTCTTGTCTTTAGATAATAATTCGATGTTAAGCCCAACCCTAATTCATATGACCTATGTTGATTTGAACTCTTCAGTTCCCAATGCGCAATCGCACATTGTGCCCCAAAGGGGAACTTGTCGAACAGGGGATTGTTATTGCGGAAATGGTACGTGAATTTGCAGTTACTGTGAGAAAAGAAACAAAAAAGAGGTGCAGACAAATTATTGTAAATTAAAAATGTAAAACGGCAGTGAGATCGGTAATTAAAATCACTCAAAACACCTGCGACACAGGCTAAGTCAAACAGAAGTAGCCGACAATTTGTGTTACTTGTTTACATTACTTTAAAATTCCAGATCATTTAAAAATAAATTGCAACGTGTTCAGTATTGTCAAAAATATGTTAATAAATTTACGGGCAAGAATCTCACACCTTTAGAAGAAACTAGAAATCAACTTCCTACAATTTAGTATTATTCTTCATGTGTATCCTTCATGGAGGCCCCTATTCTACACACAAACACGTGTATATGTTTTCGGCATGGTTTGGTCATACAAATGTAATAACAAGTGTATAATACCGACATTGTTGGAGAATCTTGGGTTCGAAACAATATGCCGGTTTTTGTTATATTTTTTATTTACATAATTTGATAAATGGCGTCAAATATGTACGTTTAATATAAAGTAATTATCAAATACATGAGAAAACAAAATGCACGTGTTCATATCTATTTATATCTTGGTTAGCTCACTCGCTGTGTTGGCAAAGTTCGGGAAGTAAACCCGATGCATAATTAATGAGATGAATAGGCACGCAACACGATATGAATTATCAATTATTTACACTTCTATAGTTTATGAAAACATTCTAGCGATCTTATTGTTTATTTTTAGTCCATATCTTTGATTTTTGAAGCTTAAAAACTTGTTCATAATTTTGTCAAAATCGTAGCTACTATCCCTTTAAATGCCATTATAATTTTTACGATTTTGAGATAAAAAACCCTTTTATTCATATAAAATATTTCAAAATGCGAGTTTAAATTACTGTGTTTACAACTCAGTCGCATTTTTCGTAATAATTAAAACCTCTCGATAATTTCTGAATTTACAGTATTGACAATGTAAAGAATAGCATAGCAATATAAATAATCCTCTCTGTTTATTAACTATCCTTCCTTTTATTTGACATTTAACAAATAACAAATTACAAAAGCAATAGCTTAAAATCTTCAATACCTGCAGCCATGATGGTGCATCAGTAGTAGGTCGACCTGATCCAGTTATCAGTCCCCACTCTTCGCTGGACCAAACACATATATTATTTCCTACAATATATAATACAGTAACTGTTATAATAATTCTTTAATGATTTGCATATTTTGGAATG
Organism: Mytilus edulis; assembly: GCA_019925275.1. Taxonomy (NCBI): domain Eukaryota; kingdom Metazoa; phylum Mollusca; class Bivalvia; order Mytilida; family Mytilidae; genus Mytilus; species Mytilus edulis. The sequence goes on along the minus strand of CM034354.1, from coordinate 80,496,206 downwards.
CATTCATGATTGGTTGAGAGGTCTTCCAGTAATGGCTCTTGAAGTTATTTTTTTTTTATAGATGATGTTGACAGAACTACTTTTGAAACCAATGTAAACAAGATTGCAGCAATAATAAAATTAAACCTTCTAAGAATATAGGTTGACCTATGAGTATTTTTGGTCGAAGGTCCTGGACCATCCATTGCTTAAAGTAAATTTGTACCCCTGTTAGCTAAACATTTTTGCCTATCACTAAAGCTGTAAGTTTACCTGTATTTTTTAAACAGGCACATAGTTCTTGTATATGTCCAAAAGTCATGGTAGGTATTTTATCATTACGATAATCTGTTAGTATTCTTTGACTGTCAAGCATGGATCCTGTTTCTCCTGAAAAAGCAAGAAGAAAATTGTCACTAAATGGTTATATAATTACTTTAAATTTTAGAAAATAATAACAATTCCAAGTTGTGGATTTTTTTTGGCAACCTTCATCTTTCACAAAGATCTGTTAAATTTGTAAATATTTATTTCGACTACTGAAAATTCAGAAATTTTACCTACTGTAAATTCAGAAATTATTGTGTGCATTTATTATTGCGATTTTGTCATTTTAGACTTAAATGCGATTTTAATTTTTACGATTTTGAGAAAAATCTTGTTAAATTCATATAAAATATTTCAAAATGCGAGTTTAAATTATTGCGTTTACAACTCAGTTGCATTTTTCGCACAGTATGTTGTATTGTGAAATGTGCAACTGGATATATAGGTGAATACTGCAAAAATAATCAATATCTTATGTTTTGTTCATTGCTCAACAATAACAATAGCTAAATGCATACATTTATTAGACCGTTGGTTTTCCCGTTTGAATGGTTTTACACTAGTTATTTTGGGACCCTTTATAGCTTGTTGTTCGGTGTGAGCCAAGGCTCCGTGTTGAAGGCCGTACTTTAACCTATAATGGTTTAATTTTTGAATTGTTGTTTGGATGGAGAGTTGTCTCATTGGCACTCACACCACATCTTCCTATATCTATTTAATTTTATAATTTACCGTTTACAAATATAATCTTGTATACACCATTGTCTTGTTCAGTACCTTGAACAACAGTGTATTTGTCTACCAAACAGGGACTAAAACAATTATTTATTTGATGATTTTTAGCATGAATGCATAGAATTCTTTGCAATTTTTAAATGCTAAAATTTTAAATAAAGGTTATAATCTTCAAAATTGGGCACATCTGTTCAACATTTTTTTTCCAAAGGCCCATTTTTGCAGAAAACTTCTCTTCCATATCATATAGATATAATGTACAACTATAAATGTGAGTTGTCTCCCATTACCTGGATTGCCTCCCATTGATGATAAGTTGACTAGTAATCCTTCAGGTAAATTAGGTAGATCTGAAGTACTGGGTCCTATCTTCTTTATATTAAATCCTGTCATAAAATATAATCAATTAGTACATTTTTAAAGCTGTAATAAATGACTACTGTGGATTCATTAATATTCGTTGAATACCAATTTTTCGTGGATTTGGTGGGAACAGGGGAACCACCAATCTAAATGTTCAACAAAATACAAATTTTCCAAAGTAATGCATGCAAACTTTTCCAAAACAATGAATTTAAATATCCTCGAATATGTGAGTTTTTTGCAATCCACGAAAATTGGTACCCACGAAAATAAATGAATCCGCAGTATCAACAATTACACATTTACAAAACTACAAACAGAGACTAAAAACTGTGCCAGTTATTATAAAGCACTGTTGTCTCATATTGATTAATCTAATAATTTATTTTAAGCAAACTATAATATGAAATCAAAGCGCTGTAAGCACTGTAGGCAGTTAACCAAAAAACAAGGCAAACATAATTATGAAAACTGTGGCAATGTTGCTTCAACTTTTTTTTTAAAGATTTAAAAGAACAAACATTTAACATTCATATATAATTGTACATTTATGTTCATTTAATGAATTAAACATTAAGGCAAATAATTCATATTTTATCAAGGTTTTCAATAGCAACGCACATGACCACGTATGGTCATGAGTCTTTAATGAGTCAGCAGTGGTACAAATTTGCAATGATTGCAGTTCTTCTACTTGATCGTAATTGTTCGTATTAGTTGACTGTTAGTAGTTCAAGTTGACTTTAGTACAAGCTTGTAAAAGTATGAATGGACTTGCTTCCCTGGAAACAAAAACTGAGTTTGTGTTGTACAGTACAAAAGTTATGAGGCACAAATTAGACAAATGTTTACTACAACAGGGATCAATGGTGAGGTCTGACTGATAAATGTAAATGACTCCCACCTTCACCCCAAGTCCATGATGTCTAAGTTTGTAATAAAATGACAGGTGTTAGAGTCTAGCAAAGTGATTTGCATATGTGTCGCCTATGAGATTGACCTTGTATGTCATTCAATCTTTTTTGAAATGACAAACAGGAATGAATATGGTTTAGGCGTTGGTATCTCAATCTGTTATACAAGTTCTCAAAACACACACAAGAGGGTGTGGGGTGACCCTAGGGACTACCCCTAATTTCATTTGATTTTTTATATTGTCCCATACATGAATATATATGGTTTATGGGTGGGGATCTCGACCATTATCAAGTTTTCAAACAGGAGGGGGTGGGGGACCCCAGTGACTTCCCCTTTATTTAATTTGATTTTTTATATTGTCCAATACATGAATATATATGGTTGAGGAGTGGGGATCTCATCTGTTTCTAAGTTATCAAACAGGAGTGGGTAGGGTGACTCTAAGGACTCTCCCTATATTTCATTTGATTAGTTCTCATACATGAATATATATGGTTTAATCTAAAGGTGGGGATCTCGACTGTTTCCAATTTCTCAATCAGGTGACTGCAGGGACTCCCCCTATATTTCATTTAATTTAGAGTTGTGGATCCCAACTGTTTCAAAGTTCTTAAACATGAGGGGTAGGGTGACCACAGGGACTTCTCCTATATTTCATTTTGGTCTGTTGTGAATAGTTGTCTCATTGGCAATCATACCACATCTTTTTTTTTATATAAGAAACTGCCAGCTATTTTAACTGACCTATCAAAACTGAGAAGAAAAAAATACCCCTTGAAATTGCAGTAATATGTTTAACTTGAAAAACATTTAACATGCATTACCAACATTTATCACTGATAACAAAAATTTAAACTGTTAGATAAACTGTTACCACTGTCACATTGTATTGGATTTTGACACTATAATTGATGTACAAAATATTTTCTGCTTTTTCATCTTTTATATATATATCTGAGACTACTTTGTTATAGTAGTCTCAGCATATATCTTTTGGTTTTCAATTCTAGTGTTTATATTTATTCACCATGCATAGATGTATTTTGTCACCTGTCTGGATTTTCCAGTTTAAAATAGCCAAAACCCGGGATTACCCTTATCTGCTTCCGTAATCGGATCCGATATTGTAATCTCGCGGCAGCCATTTTATTTTCAATGTTGTTTTTGACAGAGAGCGAGATACGATTTTACTCAGATTTACACATTATTAATCGGCGATTTTCTGTATAGAGCTAGCGGTTGAACAAATTGAACATCGCTCTCATGAATGGGAATGATAAAAATAAGTTTGAGATCGTTTATTGATCTTTATTAGGAAACTTTGGTAAAAATGTTTGCAAAGTTATTTTTTTATTTTCTTTCAATGTCCGTCGGGCATGTAGGGCGTAGGTAGTTACCAAGTAGAAAGTCCGACTGCAAAATGTGAAGGTCGCAGACCTCAGACCACCGCTAATTTGAAACCTTGCGTCCAAATTGAAAAGATACGAAATTTTCGTTTTCTGATTCAAAATTGCCGCCAACAGCGTGATCAGTTGAACTTATATAATAGACTACTGACGTATACATACGTAGTTGACTACGTATTGACGACAAACAATATTCCTACGACTTTTGCAATTTGGGAAATCTTAACTACTTGTCTTTAGAGATTTTCGGCGATTAAATATTTCATACATTTGTTCTTTGACATCTTAGCCAAAAGCTCAGGGGAGAATAAACTACATAAGGATATCTAATGTGTTCTACTTCCTATGTGCAACTTCAAAACTTTTGGGAAAATCGACGATCATTTAAGGTTTTTCTGGTCATATTTTTTGAAATCCAGAATAAAAAGTATGAAAAAACTGTCCAATAAGTTATAAATAATATAGTAGTCAGCTAGATGATAACAATGGCACATATTTCAGCATTTATTGGGTAGCACACAAATCCAGGGTGCTCGCATAAGGCAGCTTAACTGCCTAAAAACGCTCTGAATCCTTGTATTCTACATTTTGTTCTCTTATAATATTCAAGATATTGTAACTTCAGAAAGTCATATTTTTCAAGATTATTCATTCATTCAGAATACCTTTTCACTCAGCTTTAAAATCCAAAACTTTATCAAAATTTGTTATTCAAAATTGAAGATTTTCTTTCCTGAAAAAGTACCATATTAGAAATTAGCCCCACACAGTTCAAAAATAAAACAAAAATTGTAATACTCTTACATGTCTAATACATGTTATAGATAGCATTACCTAATACTGTTGCAAGTCTTGTAAATAATTCTGTCATTTCCAATTCTTTCAAACCTTCAGTTTGATTTTGAGCATGAAGAGAATGTAAAGGAGATTTGCCACCAACCATTGATACCAAGCTCATCAGTCCTTCTTTACCTATTAAGAAATATTTATAAATAAATGTTTATAAACTTACTAAATGGTTAAAATAAAGAAAATTAAATGTTATAGAAATACTGTTAATTATTCTCACAAAATGTAGCAATGAAATCCATTAAATACATAAAATATTGCTGGTTTTATGTTGTGTGTTTTATTTTCATATCATATGACATACCGTTATATAGACAAGAATGGACTTTTAGCACATCAAAACTGGTCATAATGTGTGGTTGTTACAAGCCAGGCTGACAGGTCCATGTGTTGCTTTTCTTTCTGTTTGTATATAATATATCTTTTTTTTTTAGTGCCAAGTGTTTAAATTGGTATCAACTGTTGTGCTGATTAATATTGGTAATCCCTTTTTCTATATCATAAGTGTCAATCACAAGATATCATCTGAAGTCTCCTTAAATAATAAATCTCCCCCTGATGTCTGTTTTTAAAAATGTTCAACCTCTAAAAATTAATCAAAATTAACAGTAAAATAAATACAAAGATTAGAAACCCCTTCATTACCTTTGTTTAATTTTGAAGATATATAAGTAAACATAATAATCTTACCAATATTGTTTGAGCTGACATTGAGACTGTGTAACTGAGATTTATGACTTTTTGTGGAAAAGATCTTTGACAAACTTAAAGCACCAGTGTCTGTAAACTGAAATAGAATTATAATTTGATACACTTAAGCATATACATATAATTATTTGAAGTCCCATTAATATTGGTTAAGTTATTCATCTAATTCAAAAAGTTAAATCTATTAATTTTTTTTAATTTACCTTTGGCATTTTTAAAATTTTACTTCAGTAGTGGATTAATACTGTAATCATCTCAGTTAATTGATAGAATATGTTTCTTCGTTGACTCAAAGGGACATTCCATGTGTTAAAGAAGCAGGGGATTTTCTTTTTATGCTACTTCAATGGAAAACATTGCAAACTTTAACTCACTGTATTGCTTGACAAATCTAAGACAGCTAAAGGGTGTGTCTTACAGCTAACAACAGCTTGAGACAAGTCAATCACACCCTCATCTTCTAAACGATTGGCTGACAGTTTCAACATATGTAACTGGAACCCTTTCTTTATTGCCAGGCACAATGGAGCTATGTCAGAGGCAGACAGGGAACATCCACCAAAACTGAGAGTTCTTAAAGAAGATCCAACAACATTCCCTGTATAAGAAAAAAAGTTCAAGCAGAGATATAAAATTTTTGACTTTATCCAACAATCAAGTACCATATGCATGATAATTCTGAATATGTTAATTTGAAATCAAAATAAAATGAACCTGTTATTAGTTATATTAATGGTCCAAAACATTCCATTAAATTTCCTTAAAAAGCACTGTCAACATCAGCTATAGCTATACACATTTATTAATATATATAAACCGTATCAATACTTATATGAGCAACAAGATGACTGACACATTATAAGGAGCAGGATATGATTATCCTTCTGGAGCACCTGAGAACACGCCTAGATTTTGTTGTTGTTCCTGTTGCTCAGTCTTCAGTTTTCTATATTGTGTTTTTATACTATTGTTTGTGTTGGTTCTTTTCTATTTTTGCCATGGCGTTGTCAGTTCATTTAGACTTGTGAGTTTGAAATTTACCGAGTTATCCATGGGTACTCAGTCAACTACGTATACTGTAGGTCAAGTTATTTGTCATAACAGCAAAGAAAAATTGCAACAGAAATGTTTTAGATAATTTGAAAAAACCAGTAAACAGGAGGATACCCATTAAAGCCTGCAATGTATCAGTAGATGCCAGCTTGATGCCATCAAGAACCAGTGTAGTCAGGTTCCCTGTTGTATACACTGCTGCCATCTGGTGGAGATCTTTGATCCTACATTTTCTAATGTTGACATACTGAAGATCCTGAAATTTCTCTAACTTCTCTGACAGATCATTGCACTGATTGTTTAAACTGTAGTTTATTCTTTGTAATGTACTGTTACCTTCTCCATCTAAAAATAGAAAACAACAATTAACTGTTTCAGAACCTAATGCATTCTGGATAATATTTAAAAAATGGTAAAATGCTTATATTTTAATAACAATGACAAATTTATTAAACAAGTGATGTGTATTTCTCCTTTTTAAAGTACAAGCAATGAAATACCATGTCTGTTAAATTCCAGTCTTTAGATACTTAAACAGTGCATTGTTCATATAATTCAGTCTGCGACGTTAAGTGGTAGCCCGAAGCCCGTGTCTAGTTTAAATAAGCTCGGACTAGTTAATGTACACTGCTGATAGTCCGACCGGTCTAGTGCATATCTGTGTGCACTTTTTTAATCGTTACTGTAAATTAACGCAGAATGTCACTCAAGGCAATCGATACTAATAAACTGATGCTCTTTTCCTTGCAAAAATTCCATAAACCAGTTTTGACGGTCTCCCTAATAACCGATTGTTCAAAATGAAAAAAAAAGCGCAAAAACAGTCAGTACCACGTGTTTTGAAAATGTCAAATTTTGGTTATTATTGATTGATTTATGTTGCATAGACCGAATAAAATAAAATCATAACAGAAAATAATCAAAGTGATGGAAATCACTCATGGAAAGATTAGAAGAGTAGTTTGAATTATTTCATAATTAAGGTATGGTGGGGAAAAATAAACATTTATAAAGTACTATTGCTGAAAATTGCAGTAACAGCAGATCTTTAGAAGGAAACTTGCTTTTCCAGTATGAGGATAAAATGAGCTTAAATTAAATAATATGGGTCTTTTAATTTGAACAATTTTATTTAAACTGCAGTTTATATCTTATCGAAATTATGGTGCCTGTTCTGAACATGTTTCAAAATAACAAAAAATGCATATCAAAAATTCTTCTAGTAAATGTTACCAACTATCCTTGTAAGACATAAATCTAGACCAACAGCTAAAAACTTTAAAGTGACAACAAAAATAATCTAAACGTGATAAATTTTTAAAGTATTTTCAACACAATTAAGGCATTGAAAATATTCTTTTACAATGTAAACCCATTATAAAACTTATTTAAATGTGGATTCTTTCTTGTTGCCAAAATATATATTCACTTCTAATAAAAATTAAAATGACTTAAATAGACATAATCATTGATGGGAAATAAACTAATAAACAATAGTTTGTTATAATTAAAAGTTTTAAAATTTTAAAACTGTTTCAAGCCAATTCCTGATAAAAAAATGAACTAATCTAAATTGTTGATTAATTACAGATGATTATTGGAAATTTATCAAGTAAATTATAGGCCTTACTTGAATACCTTTTATATATTCATATTTCATTTTTTTAATATCTTGTTAATCCATTAATCATTTATCTTTCAGATATAATTTACAGAATCACTTTATGTAATGTAGATCGAAAGTAAATGGCAATAAATAAATCTATCCATAATCCTTATAAATATCAAACATCCAATATACACATTTGTATATTCAATTATGAGGTCAAATACTTGTGTATTAAGAATTAGATGTATATTGAGTGGTTAGTATAATTATGTAAGACTGAGGATGATAGGTAATGTGGTCAATTTGATTGGCAGTTTAGGAGGTGGGGCATTGTAATTAAGGTCCACCTTGTCTCTGCTTGTTTAGTGATAATGACAGTTGTCAATTATACTAGATTTGAATCAATACCCACTTACCTAATCAAAATGATTTTAATAAAGCCTGCACATCACAAACCTAAATGACATACATTCTTGAATAAACTGCTCCAATAATATGCCCATTTTCACAGTTTATATGTGTTTTATGTGCACATTCATGATAACCATAGGGAACTATATTTCAGTGTGAATACATTTAGTAACAGTAGCTAACCTGTCCTGTTGTTAGGGAGGCCAGTGCCTTAGTAAAGATTTAGAACAAGTTCTAATCTTTCCAAAAAAACATTGAACATTTTTGCGTCGGAAGATATTAATTCGTAACTGCCCGCTTGACATCTCGTGTATTTTAGACGATTGGTTATTAGGACGACTTCAGTGACTGGTTACCGTTAATTTTATGAAGAAGTGGAACCAGTTTTGTTTTTATTTCGAAAGTGTACACATAATTTTGGCCACACACATCGTTTATTGAAGACATCGTTTGATATACATGGATTCACTGTCGGAAAGTGCGAGACCATGAAAGGCAGCAAAAAGGCCGTCTCGCAAGTTCGACCAAGATACGGAGGCTAAAAAAAATACGAAGATAAACGGGTCCGAGAATTTATAACTCATTGGACGGACGGTCATCCCTGACCCTGGCTCCAGTACGAGAATCTAGTTATGTTTTGTAGCTACTGTAAGGAGCAGGGAAAAGGAGGCAAATTTGTATTTGAACAGGAGTTGTTCAGCAAATTGAAAAATAATATGAAAAATCATGAAGAATAAAATGTTAACCTGGGAACAGTATATCTAACATATATGTTCCTGTTTTAACTGATTGATTTTTTCTTTTCTTGGTGTGCATCAGAAAGGATGATCTCTTTAACTTCCAAAGTCAAATTTGAATGAGAAATTAATTTAAACAAAATGTGATGGCTTACAATAGACAATAGACAATATTTTATTCGCACAAACACATTTACATTAAATGGTTATGGCATTCAAAATTAAGACAATTATAAACTGACAATAGTTAAATGTCTGTCTTAAATTCTTGTCAACAGTTTTGAGAAGGGTTGGTTTTTTTAGGTAAGTAGAATTTTTTATATTACATGGAGAAAACACTATATTTTTGAAAAGTTATATACACTTTCAGATACAAAAATGTAACCTCAGAATGCAGGATTTACATCTAATATTCCAAAATTTTCTTGGGGGGCATGCCCCAAACCCCCCTAGCTGGTTCGGATCACTTTGTGATCCTCAACAGTGACACAGATTTTATTTGGTCCAGTACATATAAATTCGGGCTAGTATTTTATTTTTTTTAACTCCAAATAGTTTTGGGCACAGACTGTATATCAAAAAGTCTGTAGTAACCCCTAAAAATTTTAAATCAAATGTTGTTTGTATTTTAATTTCAGGAAAATTTGGACAATCAAATTAGAACTACTGTCATCGATTCGCAATATGATGCAATGAATATAAAAAACACTAGTTGCATGATTTTGATTTCCTTGGAAAGGTGGTGGAAGGTTTACAATATATCTCAGTAAAGTATCCACTATTTTGAGTATGTGTTTTGCTGTAGTGTTAATACTGTAAATTCAGAAACTAATGTGAGGTTTTTATTATTGCGAAAAATGCGACAGAGTTGTGAACTCGCATTTTGAAGTATTTTATATAAAATTCTCAAAATTGTAAAAATTAAAATCGCATTTAAGTCTAAAATAACAAAATCGCAATAATAAATGCACGCAATAATTTCTGAATTAACAGTACTCTAAATAATTAGGCAAAAAAAGTTCAAACCTGATGTTAGCTTGAGGATTGAGTCAAAACACTTTGGTGATAAATCTGAATTAGAGCCAATGTTAATGTCAGACACAGGGATTTGTCTCCCTTGGAAAACCTCTTCAATACAAGCCCAGAAGTTGTCAGTCAGACTACCATCATTCAGACTGATAATCTGTAGCTGTGAGGTGTGATCTTCCTTCAAATCTACCTTTAAATCTGAAATAAAGAATAATAAATGGAGAATGTGTCTTTGGGTAACAGATGCCCTAGCTTGTAAATATGCAGATGATGAATTCACATTATTAAGACCAGTTTTTGTGATTATAAGCATTGTGTAGTTATAAGAATTCGTTGAAGCAAAATCAAAATAGAGAACAGAAATGACAGATTGAGCAATTTTTCCATTTATAAAAGAGCATAACTCAAGAATTTAGAAAAGATGCCACCCAATTTTGAACTTATGTCATGTGATTTTAAGCACTGTGTATAAGTTTTAAAACATTTGGTCGAGGCAAACTAAAATTAGAGAAAAGAAACCAAATTCTGGACAGATGGACAGGACTGAGACAGAAATGGACAGACAGACCGTGTTAATGCCCTGACACCGCATAAGAAAAACATTATCTCTTTTCCATTTCCATGTTTTCATTAATGTAAATTTGCAGGCATTTATTTTGCAGTTTTGTTAATAACCCTTACCTTAATCCCTACCATCACTTGACGCTGTATCATAGTTTTCATTAATACTAGGGACCCTAAAATTTCTTATATGGGGACGAAGTCCCCAATAACAGTAGAAAATTCAATAAAAAAAAAAAATCGGGAAAATTTTCCCGAATTTTTCATTGTACTAATGAACTCAAAATCGTTCAATTTTTTTTTGTCGTGTTTTGAAATCCCGGACCTGCGCAGAAATCTACAATGTACTTCCTTTTTCCGGTTTTGTTTGTATGAATCTTGAGTAAAATATATATTTATCAGTCTAGTATAAATAGGGAGGATCGCAATACCAATTTCATTTTTAATAATTCCTTCATATGAAAAAACGTTACCTGATGATAGCGTTTCTTTGTTTACATTGCATATGACGTCATAACTTAAATAACGTCACAACTAAAATCCCTAACAACAGAACCAACATCGGAAACGTAACGGTATTTCCGTTTCTTTTTTTTTAACAAATATTTAAGTTACAAAAAAACTATTCATACAGACTTCGTCCCCATTTACAGGTAATGCCTGCCTCATATTAGCTTTAGAGGTATTGTTGCTTTAAATTTGTTTGCAGCATCAAATTTACACTATTGCAATGAAGAATTGTATTTTCATAATCCATGATCTTCTAGTTACCTTTATGTTATTAATCGAAGTTCTATTGTACAGTTGTCATATTATTTACTTTAATAAATAATTGATAAAGTTTGGTTTTATTGTAGCAAAGCAGTGATATCAAATATTCAAATCAACTGCACAGGGTGATATATATACATGGGTAAATAAGTACTAAAAAGGTATTTATTTATAAATTTACTGTTTACAATTTTTTTTAATTTTTGGATTACTAAGGCTTTTCTACCTCAGGCATAGATGACTTTTGCTGTATTTGGCAAAACTTTTAGGAATTTTGGTCCTCAATGCTCTTCAACTTCATACTTTATTTGGCCTTTTTAACTTTTTTGGATTCGAGAGTCACTGATGAGTCTTTTGTAGACGAAACGAGTGTCTGGCGTATATACTAAATTTAGTCCTGGTATCCTGGTATCTATGATGAGTTTATTTACCACCAAAAAAATTAAACTAACCTGCTACAGATACATTTGTGTCTTTTACTCTAACAATATCCAAGCTAAGATTTCTCATGGTGGAAGAATTCATTGCCAAAACTACCAGTTTTCCAAGTCTCTTCAATGACTCAAACTATAAAAAAAAAAGATGATGAAAATTAAGGTAATTTCGTAAGATCACAATTCATGAAATATACTACTCTTGATTCATTATTAGTCATTGGATACCAATTTTTGTTTTTCGTTGATACAGATGTACTGCAAATTCAAAAGTTCAACAAATAACAAATTTTCTATAGGCTTTATGTAAATTTTAAGAGAAAGGCAAAACCGCAAAATCAAATAATCACATTTTCAAAGCTAAACAGGTGCATGAGCAATAACTGTAAACAATAGAAGTCAACGTAATAAAAATATATGCCATCTTTTATGTTTTTCAGTTTTAGTTCATTTAGTTGCATTTTTTCACCTGTCCAAAGTATGGAGCCTCTGGCCTTTGTTGGTCTTTTAAGCTTTTTGATTTAAGTTTATCTATTATACGTCTTGGAGTTTTAGTGCTAAGTACATTTTCAATGAACTAGTACACATTTTGTTAAGGGGCCAGCTGAAGCCCGCCCCCTCAAGGAGCAGGATTTTCTATCTGTGTTGAAGACCTATTGGTGGCCCTTGGCTATTTTCTACTCTTTGGTCTGGTGACACTTTCCAATTTCCATTCTCAATTCTAAGCCATAAAGGTATTGATCCCTTAGTTAATTGAAGGTGATTAATGACATTAATTCACAAGTCTGTACAGCTATTTCATACAATTCCCATATGCCAGCAAACTAATAACACTGAAAACTACAATGTTATTTACCTGTGAACCATTGAGATTAAGCTCCTCTACAATGTTATTTACCTGATAACCATTGAGATTAAGCTCCTCTTCAACTTTATTTACTCGATAACCATTTAGATTAAGCTCCTCTACAACTTTATTTACCTGATAACCATTGAGATTAAGCTCCTCTCAATGTTATTTACCTGATTACCATTGAGATTAAGCTCCTCTACAATGTTATATAACTGATAACCATTGAGATTAAGCTCCTCTACAATGTTATTTACCTGATTAACATTGCGATTAAGCTCCTCTACAATGTTTTTTTACCTGATTACCATTGAGATTAAGCTCCTCTACCATGTTATTTACCTGATTACCATTGAGATTAGGCTCCTCTGCCATGTTATTTACCTGATTACCATTGAGATTAAGCTCCTCTACCATGTTATTTACCTGATTACCATTGAGATTAAGCTCCTCTATAATGTTATTTACCTGATTACCATTGAGATTAAGCTCCTCTACAATGTTATTTACCTGATTACCATTGAGATTAAGCTCCTCTAGAATGTTATTTACCTGATTACCGTTGAGATTTAGCTCCTCTAGAATGTTATTTAACTGATTACCATATAGATTAAGCTCCTCTACAATGATATTTACCTGATAACCTTTGAGTTTAAGCTCCTCTATAATGTTATTTACCTGATTACCATTGAAATTAAGAATGTTATTTACCTGATTACCATTTAGATTAAGCTCCTCTACAATGTTATTCACCTGATTACCATTGAGATTAAGCTCCTCTACAATGTTATTTACCTGATTACCATTTAGATTAAGCTCCTCTACAATGTTATTTACCTGATTACCATTGAGATTAAGCTCCTCTATAATGTTATTTACCTGATTACCATTGAGATTAAGCTCCTCTACCATGTTATTTACCTGATTACCATTGAGATTAAGCTCCTCTACCATGTTATTTACCTGATTACCATTGAGATTAAGCTCCTCTTCCATGTTATTTACCTGATTACCATTGAGATTAAGCTCCTCTATAATGTTATTTACCTGATTACCATTGAGATTAAGCTCCTCTACCATGTTATTTACCTGATTACCATAGAGATTAAGCTCCTCTACCATGTTATTTACCTGATTACCATTGAGATTAAGCTCCTCTACAATGTTATTTACCTGATTACCATTGAGATTAAGCTCCTCTAAAGTTGTTTTATATTCATAGCCTTGTATAAAGGCATCAATCCCTGCTGTATTTATCTCACAGTTAGCCAAGGCGATACTCTTGAGAATACAGCTAGGATTCTGAAAAAAAACCAAGTTCATTGTTATTTAGTTTTATAATTCATTTTTTTTTAACATGAGTTATTATTTCTTGCAAATGTAACAAAAAATACAAATCTTACTATTGAGTTATCTTCCCTGAAATGGCTTAATCGAAAAATTGATCTGAACTATACAAATGTTTTGTCTTTGTTAAAACAGTCTGAAGGTATCAGTCTTGTATTACAACTCCAGTTTCCAATGCATGTCAAAACATGGAGGGAAACAAAATAGTTCATTTTTTTCTGAATTTATTTCTGAACTCAATTTTTTCTGTTTGATTATAGGTTTATGCTGAATTGAAACATATATATATAGACTTTAAAAAAAATCTTTTGGGGATATGAATCCAGGAAAGTGGAAGGATATCATGTTTACTGGAAGTGGTGTGGCCTAGTAAAAATAGCAAACAGAAAGTAGAAAAAAAATGTTTTGACTTCAGGATTGCGTAACTTTTTATTCTTCGTGGCAAGACCCCCTTTTATTTTGGATTTAATCACAATTTCACATTAGTACATACATGATATGAACATGAAATTTTTTTCCTATGTGGCATTTTTTATTTCCAAAGATCAGCTGTTTTGCATGTAAGCCTATGGAGCAGTCAATTACAAGACTGCAACCTGAATGTGGCATTTAATTTCTTTTTTCTTATTCAAAGAACTAGCAGGACTGATTTTGTACCGGTACTGGTTTTTTTACAATCCAAGATGACCATAAGTTTTGATAATTTTCAAAATAATGTATAATGCCTAAATTTTACCTTTAATTTCTCACCAAATCCCTTGCCTAAAATCATCCTATCAGACAAGGCATTGTTACTAAGGTCAATATCTGTTAATGCTGTATTATCCATCAAACCTTCCATAAACACCTTCATGTCTGATGATCCTAAATTCTGTGCTCTGATTAAAAGATACAGATGCATGATAAACAAAGCACAATAATTTAAAAATAGTACATGTATATAAAACTAAAAACTAATTTATTTTCACAACTTTTGAGAGTAGAAAAATAACACAGAAATAAATCATCAATAAAATGTAAAACCTTGATTTCTTCTTATAAAAATATGTCAAGTAAAATAGGAAACAGCAAAATTAAATAGCCGCAAAATGGACAAGAAAAAGTGAAAATAAGTATCTCAGAAAAATAAGTTGGTTAAGAGTATACATGTATAATATACATAATTAAACTACAACAGACTAAAGGGCCCCAAATAATACATGTATTTTCATTAACAGGTGTTTTTTGTTCATGATGTAGATTTACCTTAAAATTTTTGGTGTGAGTCTGGGTTTTTTTCTATGTTCTCAGTGGATATTTGTATAAATGCAGATGGGGAGTGTTCTTACATTTACCTAAGAGTCTTGAGTGTTGTATTGACTTTAAGAGCAGGTCCCACACATCTGGAGAAGTAATCTTTGCCAAGGGAATTGCTGGACACATTCAGGTATACCAATGTCTTATTCTGTGTTATCATTTTACCCAAACATTCCTGAAAAACAGAAAACATTAAAGTTAAAGCTTTCATTATTTTTGAAGGCAACAGATCAGTAACCATGAAAGAAAGAATTACATGTATAATAAAACTAATTGTTTTTAACTTGACCTCCATTTTGTTTATAATAATCTGATGTTCATTAAATATTTGCTGTGGATTTAATGTTAAAAATGTTTTTTGTGGTTTTTTTTAGATATTTTAAAGGTTAATCATCACCAACATAAAAAAAAAAAAAAAATTATGTCGAAAGTATGTATTAGGAATGTTGTTTCAATATAAATATCTTTCCTATTTCCAACTTTCCTGACAAAGGTTTGGACCTCTGATCCTCCCTTTATCAAACCATTAGGCATCAGCACATGCACTGCTGCCCCTGACTTCCCTATATTAAATCCCTTTACTATATATACTTACAGCACTGTCAGTGTCGGCCATATTATCTGCTATATTTAGACTAGACACTGTCACATTGTTACACATTGCTAAACAAATACTCCTGAATGAATGTGGTCCTATGTTATTATTAGATATGTCAATTTCCTGCAATAAATAAAATCTTTCTGCATAAAATAATTACGTTGAATTACAAACATTTTGTATATGTGCAATGAATGCAATCATATAGAAAGTAATTTAAATTTATCATTTCTGATTCTCTTACATTAACAGATTTTCCTGTCGTTCAATTGTTGCTGTGTAAAATGGTGTAGTAAAAATGTACGTCCCAGGTCAGGAGCCTCTGGCCTTTGTTGGTCTTGTGTTGTTTTGATTTTGGTTTCTTGTGTACAATTTGGAAATTGGTATGGCGTTCATTATCACTGAACTAGTATATATTTGTTTATGGGCCAGCTGAAGGACGCCTCCGGGTGCGGGAATTTCTCGCTATATTGAAGACCTGTTTGTGACCTTCTGCTGTTGTTTTTTTCTATGGTCGGGTTGTTGTCTCTTTGACACATTCCCCATTTCCATTCTCAATTTAATTTTCTGATAACTGTATGAGCAGCATTGTATGCAGATTTTCCAGTTTTCAATTGTTTCTGTGTTATAAAAATGAACATTTTCTGATAAATATATGCTTCTGTGTCTTTGACTTTAACTTATCTGTCATATTGTAAAATATATTACAGTGTAGTGTTTTCTGTAATTTTGATAAATTGGACAGGTGTAACAGCCTAACAGGTAAATCTTTGATGTGTTTAGATCTGTTTATTTCATTCTCAGTATACATGTTTTAAGACACAGACAATAGAAAGCAGTTCTTATAGGCAATTCCAATGGGTTGGGTAAATTTAAATAATAAAAATGTGCACCTTTTGTAATCAATTAAATTCATACCTGTAAATTTGACAACTTGGATAAAAAATCGTAAAAATTATAATTCATTGGTAAAGCTCTGAACATTTGTAGTTTTGTTATATTTTTTGTCACTTTTTTCATTAAACTTTCCGGTTTAACAAGAACACATGCACAACCTAGTGCTTCATCAAACTTCCTTTGGTCCTCTGGTTCAATAAAATCATCTTCTGTTTGAGACTTATCTCCCTTTGGTTCCTCCTTAGAATTTGATGAGTTACTTCCCTTGTTTTTACTTTGTTCATTCTGATTTTGACTTGTTGAGCTTGAAACTTCAGGCAGTTTTGTAACACTACTGGACGGAGTGGTCATCTTTTTATCCTCAGTACTCTGTGGTGGATTTAGAGGTGGCAAACTTGTGGAACCTTCAGATTTATTTTCTTTATTGGTGGACTCAGGGCCAGCATTGTTACTTGAATTTGGTCCAGGTTTAGTCTTACTTCCACTGGAACCCATGAAGTAAACTTATGTCTATAACTAAAATAAAATTATAATTTCATTTCGTATAAAATTTATTGTGTTTTGTGACCTACAACCATTTGACAACTGAATTTCATGAAAATATTTTAAAGGAATATTATACACGTTATTTGTTATTCCTATCTCAGACAAGGTATATACTGTGACATTCCCAGCTTAGAGTTTATATCTCATAAGCCAAAGGGGAAGGGGATATAAACCCTAAGCAGGGAATGTCAGTTTATGCATGTACATGTACCCTGTTTGAGACCTGAATTATGGATATATATTAAACATTGTTAAAGGGGCACTAGCTGTCAAATTCATGGTCACCGATCTGACTCAAATTCTCATATTTGATTTATAACAATGTTAAACATTTATCCAAACTATCAAAAGTCTAAAATAAACAGTTTACAGAGCATGGGGTAGATAATATATAGGTTCCTTTTGTGTGTATTTTAGTTGAGACGCCATCTAATTAACTATAGATTTGACCTCAGATGACCATATAAGCGATGTAAACATAAATAAAGATATGAATAGATTAAACCAACACGTGCAATTGGATTTTTATAGGTCTGTTTGATTTTATTCTATAGATTAAAAATAGATGTTTCTCATTGCCTTTAACCATATAAGAATGATCTTATGTGCATCGAATTAGTAATTAAATGATTTACAGTAGTTTCACTTTCATTGTTGACATTTTTTTTCTTTAGATAACCAGTAGTAAAAAACTTTAGATTTTTTATATATCTCGTAGCTAGTGCCCCTTTAAGGGTTACCCCTGTCTTGATGGGTTTTTTCCAGTGTAGGTATATTGTGTTTAAATCATTTTATGTTCTTTATGAAAATGTCATTTACATATTTTGATGACTCTCACATGATTGTTAACTAATGGAATAAAAATCCACTTGAACTAAAGATTATAAAGATTATTTATTTATTTTCTTAAACATGAATCAATCAATTATATTATATTAAATGAGGTGGTGACCAGGCCTTTCAATTTAAAATATTAAAAACTGTAAAATTTAATGGACCCGAATTTCCGGAATGTTCGATTTACATTATCCAGAAATTTGGGTCTGTCAAATATTACTGATTTAAAAATTTTATATTCACCGGAAGTGACGTTTCTTTGGCAATTGTGGGAAAACACTTTAGAACAAAATAAATATTTGCCCACCTCAAATGGAATCGTACTTTATTTTATCTTTTCTGGGTGCAGGTCGTTTCGTAACCTGGTAGATTCATAACTTACTAGGATGTTATGAACCTCAGACGTTTTGTAAACTTATATCAATATATAATACTAAATTGAGTCATAGGTTACGTAAAAAATAATAAAGACTTATTGATGTATATCTATATTTATTTATTAAATAATTGATTGCATATATAATAAGTTTACACTTTACCAGTACAGTTTTGCACTCATGGGAATAGAACAGAAGAATTTTTAAAATTGTCCATCAACATTTAGATTTACGATCATGTAACCCTGTCTTTATCAAAGTATTTTGTCTTCTCCCACATGCTTTGATGTCTCCAATACTTGACACTGCTCATCTTTATGTTGCTAAGTTCTTTATTAACATGATTAATCTTCTTTTTTTTCTATCAGAAGTTGTTTTCGGCATTCATATGAAAACGAACTGTGTGCTTGTCCTTGTCAACCTCTTCTTATTTTATATATGAATCGGAGTTCCTTCAGACTCTTGTCAATAACAAGAAGATCGAAGAAACCAGTTCATATAATTTACCATTCAAATATATAGATGATGATCTTACCATTAACAATCCAAACTTTTCTGATTTGGTTTCATTAATATATTCAACAGAATCAAAAACATTACAATATTGTTATTATTAGATGAAAAATTTGTAATAACTTTAACTGTTTCATTTTAACTAATAATTTTAAACTAACACTTTATAACCATATATATATATATAATTACACTAGGTACGAAACGTCACAGTTACAAATAAACGTAGTTACAAATTGACCAGGTACGAAACGACTAGCATTCTCTTTTCTTTGGGATATTTCTGGAAATATTTTTCATCAATAAGCACAAAAAATTCGTAAGGGTTCCGCGGAACCCAGTGTCTCGCCTACTCTTTCTGTTAATCGCAGGCTCAACAAAAATGAGGAAATAAATCAATGAAATATTCCGGTTGATACTATCTTTTGATTGTAAGAAGCCTCTGTCCAAGTTTTGTAAAAATCCAGGATAGTTTATGAATCTTATAAATGTTTAAAAACTTTAACTGCAGACTGAATGTAATGTTAACTGGAAGAAAACAAAATTTCCTTCTAGATACTAGCTTTTGATCATAAACAAGCTTCTGTCTGTCCAAGTTAAGAACAAATCCAAAATAGTATAAGAAAGTTATTAAAATTTTAAAAAGTTTAACCACAGAGTGAATACAATGGAATATGTTGTTTCCTGGCAGCAAATCCAAGTCCATTTAAAAGTAAAATATGAAAATATAGATTTAGTCAGCTACAAAATTTCCTTCCTGATACTAGCTTTTGATCATAAACAAGCTTCTGTCCGAGTTTGGTACAAATCCAAAATAGTATAAGAAAGTTATTAAAATTTTAAAAAGTTAAACCACAGAGTGAGTGTGTTGTTTCCTGGCAGCAAATCTAAGTCCATTTAAAAGTAAAATATGAAAATATAGATTTAGTCATCTACAAAATTTCCTTCCTGACACTAGCTTTTGATCATAAACAAGCTTCTGTCCAAGTTTGGTACAAATCCAAAATAGTATAAGAAAGTTATGAA
This sequence comes from Mytilus edulis, assembly GCA_019925275.1. Taxonomy (NCBI): domain Eukaryota; kingdom Metazoa; phylum Mollusca; class Bivalvia; order Mytilida; family Mytilidae; genus Mytilus; species Mytilus edulis. The sequence goes on along the minus strand of CM034354.1, from coordinate 80,476,029 downwards.
AATTTTAAAAAGTTAAACCACAGAGTGAGTGTGTTGTTTCCTGGAAGAAAATCTAAGTCCATTTAAAAGTTAAATTCGGAAAAATGGATTTATTTGTTTTACAAAATTTACTTCTGGATACTATCTTATGATCATAAACAAGCTTTTGTCCAAGTTTGGTACCAACCCAGGATAGATTAAGAAAGTTATTAAAATTTTAAAAACCTTAACCACAGAGTGAATGTAATATTTTCTGGTAGAAAAACTAAGTCCATTTATAAGTAAAATACGGAAAAAATGGAATTTTATTTTTACAAAATTTACTTCTGGATACTATCTTATGATCATAAACAAGCTTCTGTCCAAGTTTGGAACCAACCGAGGATATTTTAAGAAAGTTTATTAAAATTTCAAAAACTTTAACCACAGAGTGAATATTCGTGGACGACGCCGCCGACGACGGAATGTAGGATCGCTTAGTCTCACTTTTTCGACTAAAGTCAAAGGCTCAACAAAAAGGTAGGACTTAGTAACTACGTAAAAATTTCTAACCCGAAATGAAAATTTCATGTCAAAATTAGGTGTCAAAGTTCCCCCCAAAATCTGCTCTCAAACTCCAGATGTAAAAAATAGCTTCAGTGTTATGATGTTGTAGGAAGGCGTCCCAGAAAAAAAATTAAAATAGCCTTGTCATAATTATTTGGACTAGACAAAACCATGTTGTTGTGTATTCTGCCTGGCTCAACTGTCAAGCAGTGAGCTAGGATGCAAGGCTACACCTATCGAACACCTTTCGTCGATACCATACTTATTCTAGACGTTCCGTATCAGAGGACATTTCAGGCATTTTCTCTGCACTTCTTGTATTATTATAACTTCATCACGGTGACAAGAATAACAGTATAGAGTACCATTAATTCATAGAACATAACAACAAATCGCTGAAGTCATGTTTATAAAATGTGAAAACGAGCCAAAGACCAAAAAAATGAGAAGGACAGTTAAGCGTCTTTTATTGAGACAAAAACTACATTCCTAAAAAGTCTAGGGGTTCTTCAATCGAATTAATAGCAAGCTAAACTAAATGAGATCATTATTAGAGTTAAATCTCGTCTGTACTAGCCAAATTTCACAAATTTAAAGTTGTTTATAAACAAATATATCATGAATAATGGTTAATTACATTTTTCGGGTTATCAGTTAGACCGCAAGGTTCTATCATTACAATAGGAAAACACCGAGACGTTAAATCGCATGGTTCCATTATGATAGGGAAACACCCGAGATGTCCAAAATATATAGGAGCTCCTATTATTGGAGGAACAATACACAGTTTTGTACACACACATGGCGGCACGGAACACGATCGGAAATTCATTTGACGATATTTAAACGTTTCGAAACGAAGTGAAAAATATCGTGCGCCATGTGGGCGCTAACATTTGTCACTGTATGTGCCATTTCTTGTCAATATGCGCTATAGGCGCACGTCCTTCCCGATCACTGTTATAATGCATATCTATCACTTCTGTGCATGTCTCACCTAGTTTCGAGTGATTTAAACGACTTAGTGAAAATAGCAAATTTTACTATCCATACTAAGAAACAAAAAGGCAACTAACTCGACGCCATTTTTCTGCTACAGTGATCGGGAAGGACGTGCGCCCTGCGACTATAGCGCATATTGAGTTAGTTGCCTTTTTGTTTCTTAGTATGGATAGTAAAATTTGGTATTTTCACTAAGTCGTTTTAATAAATCACTCGAAACTAGGTGAGACATGCACAGAAGTGATAGATATGCATTATAAATATAGAAAATTGAAATATTTTAATCAACAACAAAAAATAAAAAAAAATTGTATCATATACCCAAGCGCCTGTGGAAATACCCTGTTCCAACTTTAAATATGACTTTAAACAGGTATTTCAAAATGTGGACAATTTGGTTGCCACGGACGCTCATTTCATTTTGGTACTGAAACGGGGACCACCTACAACTTAAAAACAAAATATAGATGGAAAAAAGTTTCAATTTTAAAAGATAAGCATCACATTAACAGAAAAACAAACCAAAACCATTCTTGTTTTCAGTTTTGACTTGTCACCGATCTTGACTTTGGCGGCAATTTAAGGGGGGATAATGGTTATTCTTTTGTTGCACCTAAAATAAAGAGAGCGGATCCGTCTGCGTATAATTTAACTGTAATTAATTTACAGTTACAAAACTCAGCAAAACAGAATGCGATTGAAAGAGTTGAATCGTAAAACAAAGAAAATAACAGCTCATGTGCAAAACTTGCTTTCCTTCACGGAATAGTATTCCAAAGTGAATAATATAGTATTTTCTCGCCAAAATACCAATTCGCCCTAAACAAATCGCCCCACTTTATCACCAACTCGCCCCACTTTCCACCTTCTCACCCCACTCTGTTTTACCAAAGTTGCTTCACAAAGATGATGAATGATCATTTTCTAGTATTGTTTTTTTGGGGGAAATTAATTAAAAAGATGCATCGTTTTTCACATCTTCTTTTTGATGCATATTATTTTAATGATTTATTTTGCATATGATTGGAAAGTAAATGTTCTAAAGATAGAGTTTATAAAGTAATTGTGAAACTATCCATTGTAGAGAAGGTGGGATTGACCAACAAATTTCAAATATCTGTAAGAGTACATAAAATCTAAGACTTTATTATCATGCAATAGCATTAAAATATATAAGACTTTTGGTTCTGCTAAGTTCCTAGGATAAAAAAAAAAGAATGGTCAACCTAGATCAAAACGTTTTATCTTAAGGATGAATAACTCACACTTCGTATAAATTCAAACAAACAAATCCTGAAACTGACTTTATAAAGAAGCTTGCATTTTTTGAGAGACAACATAGTTGTTACGTTTGGAGAAAATATCTAAAATAAAAGAAAGAAAAGATATCTCTCTCTTTGTCGACTTCATTGTTCCTTTATTCATATCATCGAGTCTGATTTGCTACAGGAGCTTCATAGTAAGTTACACGAATGAAAAGAAGCTATTATTATCCTTTAACTTTACTTTCAGCTATACAGATATATCGATGGTGTTCTATCAATAAATATATCCAAGTTTGGTGACTATATTCAAGGATTTGTATAGTATTGCTATATTCAGTATATTGAAAAATATATATCCAACGCGGAACTTAAAATATAGAAATAACTTGAGAAATAGAAATTGACAATGAGGGTCGGTTGAGAGCATTGTGACAAAAGAGATGATTTCGGCTTCATTAACGTGAACTTTCCATTTCTATGAAGCAACATTCCAGCAGCACCAGCATATGGAGTATATGTCCAGCCCTAGTTTCTTCGACATACCAGAGATTGCATTTTCTCTCATCCGTTCGGATTGCTACTCAATAGAAAGACATTTAACCAAGAATTGGGAAGTTGAAATCATCCTTAAAAATTTTTACGGACGACATCACGGTATGGAGCACACAAAATCACCCCGGCCGGTTTTTAGTAGGGCTCGTGTTGCTCGGTCTTTCGTTATTCTATGTTGTTGCATACTATTTTTTTTTTTTGCCATGGCTTTGTCAGTTTATTTTCAACTAATATGATTGAGTGCCTCTTTTAGATCTTTCGCATCTCTTTTAAAAAAAATCAGTAATGATCAGGTGATAGGAATTTCTGTTCAAGTCACATCGAGTTGGATACGATGAAAGAACTATTCTCTCGACAGGGTTATCGTTTCCATGCATTTGTTCGAAATTGAGCAAACTAAATTTCTTACATGAATGAATAATGTCTTTTCTAAACCTGCTCCTTTTCCGGTAGCAATACATAATAAATATCTGCTGAAGTTCGAAAACAGAACAATTTATTTCATACCATAGATTTGGAATTCCTCAAGTATCAATCTTTAAATCAATCTTATGCGAAAGTTTAAAAAAATATTTTAAGCTGGTTTAAGAAGCAATATCAGATAACAACAGAGACAATAGGAAGAATAATATAAAAGTGAGACGATATAGTATAATTGCCAATAAAACTCTCCACAAGAGATAAGACTAAATGACACAAAAATTAGCAACTATATGTTACCGTATGGCCTTCAACAATGAGCAACACCCATATCCCATAGTCAGTTATGAAAGGCTAAGATATGACAAATGTAAAACAATCAAAACGAGAAAACTAACGGCTTAATTTATGCACAAAATAATGATCGATAAACAAAATAAGATACACAGAAACCAACTGTATTATATTTATTCTTTAAACAGCATCCATATAAGGACTGTCATTTATTGCATATGTTGCACATACATGTGTATACACATAATAACTATTAACCCATATTTATTTTATTGAAAATAAAACTATCAATTCTATATCTTTTATTATTACTATATTTCACTGTATACGGAGATTTGATGATATTATTGTTTTTCTGTTTTCTCTCTACAGTGTCCGTACAATTTGACATAACCAGAGATATCTAGTTCTTGAAGTATATGGTTGTACTAGATCAAAACATTCAGTTCTGCGTTTTGTCCTCCTGAAAGCATATAGAGAGAAAAAAATACTAGAAAATATATTGAGTGAGAGGTGAGGGAGGTTAAGCTAGCTCTAAAACCAGGTTGAAATGGGACGAACGGGTGAACAGACGAACGAACAGACGAACGGACGCACAGACCAGAAAAGAGAATGCCCCTCTACTATCGTACATTTGTAGGTGGGGTATAACAACATTTATTTGTCATAAGCAGCTACTGAATAATAAGGACAGATAAATGTGTAATCATATATGTCATAACGTTAAACAAGCTTTTATATAACAACCCGCCCCTTCTAACCTAGATCAGTAGAACATCGAAACGTACACACACATAAATCAATTTAAACTATACTAAATTGGTCTCTGGATTTGCATCCCGCGAGTTCTTTTTGAAAACCATTACTCATTTCACACTATGCCTAACACGGTATAATAAAATGTGAACACACCACAATACAAACAATAAAACGTTTTTTGAACTATATTAACTTTACCTCTTCAGTGTTGCATTGGCAAAGTGGACAGAACGAATTCGGGTCATACGTAATGCATTCCTTATGACAATTACGGTTTATAGGTGGACAAGTCAAATCTGTAAAAAACAAACAATTATCACATTACTATGGTCATTAAAGTACACATTGATACTAAGGATGCTACTTTTTTCTTTAATAACACAAAAGTTTTTAAACCATTTTACAAAAACACAAACTGTAACTACTAATTCGATAAAAGTCGTGTAAATTTGCACACTCGGGTTTAATCAGAAAGATAAACATTAGCAGTCACGAAACAACAAAAAGTGTCGAAAGTTGCGGTAATTTATTTTTTTTTAAATATTGAATTTTGCGATGATTGATTTTCTTATCCGCCAATAAAAAATCTAACAATTTGAGAAATCAAGTCTGTGATACACTCATACCTGTTGTGTTATTAATATCAGAAGTATTTGAGTCTACCGTAACGTTAGGACACTGACAAACAGGACAACCATTTACTCCTAGCTTCACACATTGTGTTCTACAATCAACTGGCAGCGAAACGCAACCTGAAAATTCAATAGTAATTGTTATAGTATTAAAAATCTTATATCTAAGACTACTTCTGTTTTGTGGAAAGGGATTAATATAAGTTGAAAAACTTGTTTCCCAATCCACTATAAATAAATATGGTTAAACAAAACTACTACTGTTTTGTAGTATAGATTATGGTTTCGCTATTTTACAAAATTTTCCTTTTGTGATTTCCTTTCTCAGCATGACAGTAGAGTGATATAAAAAATTATCGCTTTTTTGTGCATTTTTCCTTTGCTCTTTTTGGTGATAATTTTCCATATCATGCTACTCGCTTGCAATGGAAAATTATCGCTAGAAACTGAGGAGGCACGTGGCGTTGCTAAGGAAATTGACATGACATTGACATCGTCGTCATTGGTAAAATGGCGATAAACAGATTACCATTGGTCATCTCAACGATAATCTATAATTATTGCTATTTTGCGCATTTTTCTTTTGATCTTTTTTTGTGATAATTTTCATATCATGCTTCTCGCTTGAAATGGAAAAAATATCGCTAGAAACTAAGGAGGCGCGTGACGTTGCTAAGGAAATTGACAACGTCTTCATAGGTAAAATGGCGATAAACAGATTATCATTGGTCATCTCAACGATAATCTATAATCATTGAACTACACAGAAATGATTCAGAGACTTAGTTTATAATTATCGCTTTTTTACGAAATTTTCTTTTGATCTTGCTGACAGATAATTTTCTTTCTCAGTTAGTCGAGTGATATGAAAATTATCGCTAGAAACTAATGTGGCAGGTGGCGTTGCTAATGAAATTGACATGAAATTGACAACGTTGTCATGATAGGTAAAACAGCGATAAACAGATTATCATTGGTCATCTCAACTCGATTGCTTCTCTCACTTTCGCTGTACTAGCGAGAAAATCACCCACGTTGAGGTGACCAACAATTATTATCATATACCAAACTTAATATCATTCCCTAAATTTTCTGTTCGGAAGATCACGTCCAGCAATATCTTAAGTTTTATTTATTGATGTAAATAAAAACAGTTAAATGACCATGACTGCACTTTTAATCAATTTGTAGTACTTTACTGACACCAGATGAAAAAAGGGGGGTCAATATTTCTTGACACTTCAATACCTTGGATTTTTTACTAAATTCATTGCAGAAAATGTCAGCTAAATAGGGACAACTGTGATAGCTGTGTTTAAGTTTTGGTTATTGCTGTCTTTTGGTTGCTGCTACATTTGTGTAACATATATCTTTGTATCACACTTAGATATACGTGACATATTCATGACTGCATATTCAAGGACCTCTTATCTTATTTACTTATAGATAATATATAATAGTAAATGACGACAGAAAAAAAGTACAAAAAAATAGCAACAATATGTCACCGATGTTTAGATCAAACAAACAAATAACGAGGGCATCACATGAAGTCCAAAAGGATCGAAACAGAGTTCGTCGACATGGTAAGCGTCTGCTGCTTTGCATGTATCACCCGTCATGCATATGCAAAGAATTATATGTACCTACTGTCAGTTGTTGGTACCGGTGGTGGTGTTGTCATCTGACATCTACAGACTGGACAGTACGTTTGTGTATCGTATGTTCTACACTCAGTGGGACAGGACTTGTGCAGTGGTTGACAGGCTGAAAAATAAGATAAAACACATTTTTATGGTTATAACATTAGTTATTTGTACTGTTCTTTCATACGCATTTCACTTTTCTGAGAATACTGCGGTGTTATGTCTTTTTTTCTTTTTCTGCAATAATCGGCACAAGCAAAGATTTTGTCAGTGACGAACGGAATGAACTGCAGTACGTATTTTTTCTCTAAAATTAATAGTTTTGGAACAAGCATGGATGAAGATCAGTATTTTGTAATATTATCTGAATGCTTATAAATGTAAGTTTGCTGAAAAATTATCCTTTATCTTCTTGGCGGTAACAGGTTAGTGAAAAAATGACACGGATGCGTGTCTTTGAAAACGATTAAAATGTTGATCAAATTGACAAATTGTCAATATTATCAAGATTTAAATAATTGCATAAAATGCATAATTAACAACTTGTCGAAACAATAATCATAAACTAAAAACCCAGAAGATATTAAATTCCAGAAATGAAGGCTTTGTGTTTCAATGTGTTTCAATCGGTTGTTTCATTAATAACTATTCACTCTTAAAACAAATCATAAACTAGTTCCTTACTGGGAGCCTTATTTTGTGACGAATCAGTTGTTGATGGATGAGTTGTTGTCGATATTGTTGTCAATTGTATTGTTTCTGCTGTTGTTGCCGATGTTGTTGCTACTGTTGTTGTTGGTGTTGTTGTCTGTGGACATTCACACAAAGCACAAAATGTTTGACGGTCAAAGTTCAGACAATGTAGGGGACAGCTATCTTCGATTGGTAGACACACTATTCAAGATAAAATGATAAATATAGAGAAGTTATCAATCTAGCTCGTTCCACTTTCAAGACGAAGATTCGTCGGCATACATTTCAATGTCAGTGTCACTGTGTCACCCATATTTGAAATGAAAATAATCATGAGATGTGTAAAACTAGTAAGTGATACGTGTGATTAAATATCGTTTTTTTTTTCTTATTAAGAAACAATTTTCTATATTAACAGCTTGCAGAGACTCAAACCACCCCTGACGTTTTTCATTGACACCAACGAATATCATAGAACAGTGTAATGTTTTCTCAGTACACCAAGTTATTAAAATAAGCTCCTCAAGATCAATACTGATATAATGAAAATAAAACCAAACACAAACTTAAAACACTGTCCAGCATATGACTACATTTTAGGTTAATATTTTGATATTTTAAAATGGAAATTCAGAGGACACTTTGCCAAGAATCGTCTTTGCTTCGTGGTTATATGTTCCTCCGTCTTTTGTTTTCTGTCTTTTAGTCGATGTTTGTTGTCTGTCATTGTGTTGTCAGTATGTAAACTTATGAATTCAGAATATCGTATAAGTATCGATAGATATAAGATGTGTAGTGCCAATGAGACAACTCACCATCCAAGTCACAATATATGTAAAAGTAAACCATTATATTTAATTAGAGGTCAAAGTACTGCCATCAACACTTAGCCTTGGCTCACAATGAACAGCAAAGGCCTTGAGAAAGACTGGTTTATTTTGATACATACCTCTCCGATTTTGACCTTTTGATATTATTCCATTTTGTTCTGTAGCTTTATTGTTCACAGGTAACGTTGTATGGTGTTCTGTTGTCTCTATCGATGTCTGTTGAGAAGCAGTAGGTAGTATCCATTTATTGGGTGTTTGTTGATGTTGTTTGTTGGCATGGTTGCCATTTAAATTTGTCGTTGGTAACGTTGTTGGTTCATTTGTCGTTGGTAACGTTGTTGGTTCATTTGTCGTTGGTAACGTTGTTGGTTCATTTGTCGTTGGTAACGTTGTTGGTTCAGTTGTCGTTGGTAAACTTTTTATTTTTTCTGTAACTTTCAGTGGTCCAACTTTGAATGAAGAGTATGCGTTTAATCAGAACAATTTTAAACAACGATATTTTAATTAATTATCACGCTTGTGTACTAATTTGTAAAGCATGCATTTAAGAATTAAATGCTTCTTTTTGTAACTTCATTGGGGTGAAAAAGCGTTGACCGAAGTACATTTTGTATGAAGCGCCGATGCGCTTCATACTAAAAATGTGCGCACGATCAACGCTTTTACAACCCTATGAAGTTACAAAAAGTAGCATTCAATACTTATAATTACATTTTTTTAGCAATGATCATGAAAACACGAATTTTATTATTGTTTTATTTAATTCACCTGTGCACTTTATTGTGGGACCACGTGTTATCATGAATGAAAAGTTTTATTGAGCAATGCAATTGCTTACGGAATAACACGTGATGTGCAGTTAGCCAATCAGAATAAAGTATCATAATGAAACATACATCTAATGTAATTATTCAGTTATATTTAGTTAGGGATGTTTAATCCGAAGCCATGTGTATGGTGGGTCAGTGTCACGCTCTCTATTCGTTAAAACACTTACAACAACACAGAGGGACCCGTATGTGACCGGTTGCAAGGATAAATGTCTATTCTTATTCCGTATAACCGACTTTTCTAATAGTAATAACAGCCCCTTATTCTTGTCTATTACACAAACATATTTTCCCAAAGTTTATATGCACGCAATATCTATAATACTAAAATTACGAGGTCCAATTTGTCAGCCGTCATCACGTAAAAACGACGAATCAAAGAATTCAACTTTATATATAACTAATATAGTACAAAGGTGTAGATTAAAAATTACACCACTCCAGGCCCTTTAGTTTTCCACGTAATTAATATTGCCAATAATTAAGAAGTTCCGGGTCGTGTCCGATACCGATACCAATAGTATATTCACCTGTTACCTATTACCTTATCTGTACGTTCCGCATCTGACAGGCGCACCATCAAACGGTGTATTTAGGATTAATATGCTATATATACACGGGTCATAATCACAGGGTTGACACTACTAAATGTAATCATTTAATCAGTAAGACTTTCTAAGATAACAATACGAAACTAAAAATCTGGACTTAAAATAAGGCGTATAGGTACAGTTTTCAATTTGTTAGCGGGCATGACGTAATACAGCAAATCAAAGAATTCAACTTTATTTATAACTAATATAGGACAATGCTGTTGATTAAAAAATACTCCATTCCAGGACCTTTTGTTTTCCAAATAATTAATATTACCAATAATTGATAAGTTCCAGTTCGACGGGTTCAAACAGAAAGATTTGAAAGCAGAGAAAACTGTGTATCTTATAATCGGCATGACTTTATCAGATGACAATACTAATACTAAAATAAGGCTTGCGCATAGTTATATACTTTAATTCAGTCACGGACCCGCGATGTCACGGGTGTGTTCTAGTTGTATTTAAAACGAATGTAAACATCAAGTATTAAACTTTTCCTGTAATCATGTGTATCCTGCTCGAAATCACACTTTCATCTCCTCGTTGGTTAGCAGGGGACTTAGATTAACGGATGGGGTACTTATATTAAATTGAGAATGGAAATGGGGAATGTGTCAAAGAGACAACAACCCGACCATGGAAAAAATAATTGAACGAATTGATAAATAAATTTAGTATAAATATTATTACCTGTATTTTACCAGAGTTTACCAGAGTTTACCAGAGTTTACCTGTCAAAAAACTGCGCGAAAATGTTAGTATTATTACCTGTATTTTACCTGAGTTTACCTGTCAAAAAAAAATTCGCGCAATTGTAATCAAAAGCTGCGCGCAAAAGTAATGGTTTTGCGCAAATAAAATGATAATGCGCGCAAACGTTATGCACTGGGTATATATGCATGTATTAAGCAATTAAGTAGTCATTTGTGATAATTTCTGACTTAAATTTTACCTTTGCATGCACATGTAATGCATCCAGACGATGTGTCTGTGAACCAACACACCGACGGGCACGAATAGTCCATCAGTGGGCACTGACCGGGCAACATTTGCTGCGATGGCTGGAAAAAGGCTTTAAAAAAAGAAAAAATATATGAAAATGTGCTCAACACACAGTGTTGATTCCCTACCCGTGTTCCATCTTAGTAATAACCCATATAGAAAGTTAAGAATGTCATAGAGTATGCTTATGTAGAATGTATTGCCCAATTATTTGCTGGAATTGTTTGCGTTTGAAAAGCTAGCGAGGTTTATTCAAGACAATTACAAATTTAATATAAACTCATTCACAACGTGTATTCAAAGCAAATTACCTAAATAAATTAAAATTCCTCTTTTCGTTTCTTTTCTAGTGGCAGGGTTGCAATTTCTTTGAACCCATTGATTGTTACCTTCCTTGAAATTTAATATAAAACCTTTTTTTGGGGGATCGAGGAGATGCTGGTACGAGTCGACTTTTTCTTGGCTACTTACAAGAATGCTGAGGTTGGCTGATGCCGTTAAAACTTGACATCGTCTTCGCATTGTTCATACCACCGTTTTGAAGCATTGGAGAGGGCGATTTCATGCCACCTCTGCCACCAAACGAATAAAATCCCGATAAGCTTCCCATTCCAGTAATCATATTATTGTTAGACATAGAAGACCACGTGCCTGATGCTGTCCCGCCATTGGTCATCTGTTTCAGTGAGTATTCACCTCCGGTCTGCTTTATGGGTTTGTAATCATCCTTCATCTTAGCCATAGCCCCTACCATGTACTCTGTTGTCGATTCTATTTAAACATATTGTAATTTTTCATTTATACATACTACCGTATAGCGGGTTATTTTCGTGGGTTGTAAATTTTCGCCTATTTACGAGGATAGAACAAAATCGCCAAAATAAATACCGCCAATTACAAAGTGCACATGCAAAGGTCTTGAGAAAAGTTTTGAATACGCCAAAATAATAATCGCCAAAATATTTCGTATACCTTATTCAATGAAAATCGCGAAATTTTACACTCGCGAAAATAACCCTCTATACGGTATATACTTCAGTTGTTGTCATTTGTTGATTTAGTTCATAAGTGTTTCTCATTTGTAGTTTTTTTTAATATAAATTAGACCGTTGGTTCTCCCGTTTGAATGGCTTTACGCTAGTCATTTTTGGGGCCTTTTATATCTTGCTATTCGATGTGAACCAAGATTCCGTGTTGAAGACCGTTCTTTGACCTACAATGATTTACTTTTACAAATAGTGACATTGATGGAGGGTTGTCTCATTGGCACTCATACCACAGTAACTTAAATCTTCCTGAATTAGAATTATCACTAGGTTTTACTTTAAAAGGCAACACGACGGGTCTGCTAACCCTCCCGGATCATATACGATCACTCCGGGTTTTTAGTGCACTGTAAATACAATAAACGCTTTTCATTGTGTGCCGATAGGCGGACGAAAAATTATCACACTATTAGTTTAGTATACCACTAGGAAATGAAGCATTGGTATTCAAATAACCTTTTGTTCCTTCAAAATCTTAATGAAATCAGCTAAAATATTGCAGGAATCTGTCTGAAAAGGCGAAAATTTCCCTTTTCAAATTGTATGTAACGTAACGTAGCAACAACACAATTTGTAATGTAATGTAAATTTAAATCAAAGAGACATACAATTCCTTACCATCACATTTACATGTGAAACAACCCCTTACTAGTTTATAGCAAAACGTTGGACACATGTAAATAGTTTTACATTTGGAGATATCTCTCGTGGAAAATGAACTCTCGTGATAATAACCTGAAATAATAAGAATATCCGATAAATTTATGAAATTGCAAAAGAACAGAAAGGTCTTGATAGGGGAAATGCTATCATTAATTTTGCGTATTACTGCATTCTTTTTTTCTATGTCTGGTAGCTATAGTATTGCTTATTCTGTGAAATTGTTTAAGTGAATGTAGTATTCAGTATTCTACAAAGTCGCTTAAATGAAACAGATAACAATCTATAAATTTGGTGCGTCAAAAGGACTTGCCTTTATTTACCTGCGGCAGGAACGCGAATGATATAAATATTCTTACAAGAAATTATAAATGATAAAAACCGAAAATTTTAACTCAATGTCCCTCTCTTTTAATAAATGTAAAACAGTAAAACATTTCTTGGTAAATAATGGTTTTCGATGGATGGCCATTGTGACATCGCCATTTTTTAAAGAAAAAACAAACAGGAGACATGATGTTTAGCTTCGTACATACAATATATATTAACTGTCAGCCGGGCAGGGACTATTTTGCTTTAACGTAAATTCTTATCACTGCATACGTTTGTATTGCGCAAAATATTGTTTCAATCAAATATAAACTTACCAACAGTTCCGTCACAAAAGGTAAACAAATATAAACTTACGAACGTTCCGTCAAAAGGTAAAACAAATATAAAACTTACCAACAGTTCCCGTCACAAAAGGTAAAACCGATAAAAGAAAATATTCCATTTAATCACAATTCTTAAAAGGATGATAAAAATGCGAAACTCAGACCCTTGGTGATAATACAGGGTAAATGTTGTGTACTTTTTTTTACAAACATGAAATTGCAACATATTGAATACGGAATAAGACAAACATTTAAAATCACCTGTTGTTTTATCACAAGGATGTCATGTTCAGTTGCTCTGATAGTAGAGTATAGATATCCAGGTATGATGTCCGGTTAGTTCGATAGTAGCTATCATACACATTGCATTATAAATTCACGAAGCGGAAAGTATAAGCCTGGTAAAATTTTCCTATTTAGAAGCAGCCGAGAGGAACAATTTGACTGGAGGAAAGAGTGTCTCTAAATTTGAAAAAAAAATGATAAAGCACACTTAACCTTTTCTCAACTATGAGACTACAGACAAGTTTTAGTTTTATTGGCTTTTCATTTGCACGTTTGAGTCTCTTTGTTTACATTAACTTTCCCCTTATTAAACCTACTCGTTGTTGTTCCACTCCCGCGTTCAGTTTAAATTCCTACTCCCATGTTAACTAGGTAATCCTCTACTCACTACACATGTTCTGGATGTGAAGGCATTAAAAGCAAGGGAGATCAAAGAATAAATCAATATTACCTTTTAGTAAACTAATATGCGTGCAATTACTGCTAATGATATTTTTATGTATAAATTTTTTTTTCTTAGTAAAATCATCTTTTTATCAAACATTTATTATATTTTTACCTAGCATCTATTTCAATTTGAACTATCGAAACATAGATTATTTTACCTAACATTTGAAATTGCTTCGTTACCAAGCATTGGGATTCATGTCTATTTATATTACGTCCAGTGGCAAATACTTCACGCATGTTTAGGACAAGAATTCATTATCAATTAAAACATTAGGTAGGTCTTGTAATAGGGATCGGTTGTGATGCTAGAGCACGATACTTAGTTTCAACAGGAAAACGTTTTTATTTAAATTGATCTTGCTTCATTTTGTTTTTATCTAGAATTAATATATCAACTCGGATACATATGTTACGCATGCGGATACATATTATTATGGATAGCAATTGATGGATAAATGTTAGTTAATTTGAATCATAGTATATTAGGACAAGGATATTGTAATTTACTAAATATAAATAGTTATATATATTCTTCCGAGGTACATGTATAATCACCTAAACATTTATATTTGTTCACTTGTAGAACTGGGCTAACTGGTTAACTGGTATATTTATAGACATTGAAATTAATGCACATGTATATTAACTGATTAAGTATGGTCTTTATCAATCTAATTAAACATCGATATCTCATCGCTCCCGATTTCTGAAATATTCGTGGGGAAACGGTAGCAATGAGACATCGAATTTTGATTAGATTGGGTGTTTACCACCCATGCAAGTATTGTTAGTGCATACGTTGGTAAAACGTGTAGATATTTTCAAATATGCCTATAAATCAGGCCTTTAGTTTTCTCGATTGAATTGTTCATCTTTTTTCATTTTGGGGACTTTTATAGCCTGACTAGGCGGTATAATATTTACTAATTGTTGAAGGATGTGTACACTGACCTACAAAATGTATTGACTAGTTATTTTTGTGTCATTGGGTCTCTTGTGGAGAGTTGTATCATTGGCAATCATTCCACATCTTGTTTTTATACATCAACAGCTGATTACAGCATAAGAGGAAAAAAAGGACGTATTTCTACTTTGAAAACAATGTAGCAATTACTTTTAGTAAAACACTAGTACGTGCTATGGGAACGATCCGAACGGTGCGCCTCTCTTGCCGACCTCTTCTTATTTTAATACGAATCGGAGTTCCTTTAGTCACTTGCCAAAAAAAGATGATCAAAGAAGCCAGGTAATTTGATTTCTCTTTCAGATATATTATTAATGTTCTTTCCATTAACAATCCAAACTTTTCTGATTGGATTCAATTGTTATATACCCAGAACTTGAAATTAAAGAAAACAGACACGGCTTTCTCCTCCTTATTTTTTAGACCTTATGTCGAATTTGAAATTTCAGTACCAGTATCTATGACAAACGAGACGATTTTACTTTTAAAATTATCAATTTCCCCAACCCCAGTAGCAATATACCAACTTCACCTGCATATAGAGTATACTTTTCACAACTTATTTGGTAAACGAGAGCTTGCGGCTCCTAATCAGACTTTTTAAAATGTCACCAGTGTCTGAGCAGAAAGTTGATGGGTCAGGGGTATGTCAAAGAACCTCTCGTCATTTTCTACAAAAACAGTTCATCAAAAGGTACTAACACCTCGATGATAAATTTTCCGTGTCAACTTCACAAATAATACAATATTGTCTTGAAATTTAGATTCTGGGTACTGACATTGTTTATCATCTTTTTTTATTTGCCTTTTTTAATATTACTTTCACGGTTTAGTCTGGTTTGTGTATATTCCGTCATTATGTTAGTGATCTATGATAATTCTCGTATTCTTGTCTTTCATTTTTGCTAATGTGCTTTGTCTATATGTCTTTGTATGTTTCTTTGGTACATATATAACGTGGCTCTGTACTTATACACCCCTTCATTGTGTTATTGTACTATGGCAAATAATACTAAATATGTGTATTCTTGTCTTTAATTTTTGCTTATATGCTTCGTTTATATGCCATTTTGTACTTCTTTGTTACATATATTTGTCTTGTTTTTATAGAGATTAAGATTATAACACAATGTTGACTGCTGTACCCCTATTTTTGTCATTTTTACTAATTATGTCTGTTTGTATTGTTCACACATTGTTGTCAATATAATGGAATTTGATGCGACTCTCATCCAAGATGGCCGCCAGCGACAGACTTAGTTTAATATAAGAAATCTATAAGGACAATACATACAAATGGATACTTTTAGAGAATAACTGAATGGATTGAAATCAAACATGGTACAAATGTTTCTTTTGAGGTGCTGATCAAGTTACTTTGTAGCTAAACCTCTTGTGGATTAAAAAAAAGCATATGCAAGTATCACGGTGTAAGTATGGCGTTGTAATTTACCGTGTGCATTTTCCTGAGAACAGAAAAAATGAAGATATTTTCAGGGTCAGCAAAGTAAATTATATTACTGTACTATTTGCAGATGTTGCATAATTAGTTGTGTGGAAAACCAAACAATGAGCAACACGAGTTCCATTAAAAACTGGGGGATCTTTGCTCCAGAAGGGTAGCAGATCCTGCTCCCCACATGGCATCCTGATCGCAATAAAAAATATCTTTGGGAATAAAATTTTATTTTCAATCATATTTTAACTAGCGCATTCACATCGATCGCATCCATTTGCATCTTTCTTATAATGTCCACCACAGGGTAATATACAAAACATATTAGGACATGTCGGCCCGGTAGCTCTAGGAGGTGGTGTAACTGAAAAATAATATACAAAACATATTAGAACATGTTGGCCCTGTAGCCTCTGGAGCTGGTGTCCGCTGATATCTATAAAACATATTAGGACATGTCGACCCTGTAGCTCTAGGAGGTGGTGTAACTGAAAAATAGTATACAAAAACATATCTAGGACATGTCCGGCCGGTAGCTCTAGGAGGTGGTGTAACTGAAAAATAGTATACAAAACATATTAGAACATGTCGGCCCTGTAGCCCTCTGAGCTGGTGTCGCTGATATGTAAAAAACATATTAGGACATGTCGACCCTGTAGCTCTGGGAGGTGGTGTTGCACAAACATACAAAAATATTAGGACATGTTGGTCCTGTAGCTCTTGGAGGTGGTGTTACTAAAAAAATAGTATACAAAACATATTAGGGCATGTCGGCCTTGTAGCTTCCGGAGCTGTTGCTGAAATAAACAGATCATATTAGGACGTGTTGGTCGTGTAGTTATGGAAACTAACGAACTGAGTCATCTTTGCTAGCTTAGGGTTACGATCCACTCCCCTCCTCTCCACTAGCCAAGGGTTACAATCCACTTGCGAGGAGGGGAGTGGATCGTAACCCTTGGCTAGCGAATATATATGGATGAGTGAATAAGTGTGATTCGTTCTGTATACACCTCATTGCAGTCATGTGACGCCTTTATATATGAATTGATTACAAATGATATGTTTTTCGATTTGAAATGATTTCCAGCACTTCCGACCAAAATATGGATAAAATGGATGACGAATGACTCCCTCGGGCAAAGTTGACCTAAGGGAGCTACCATTTGATTTTTATGGGGGGTTAGGATGCAAAATTTTGTCCTGCATTTTTTTTTAGCTGTAATCTCTGTCCTGCCTTTTTATTGTTCACTCTGTTCGGTCCTGCCTTTTTTTTCCAGTTTATCCTGACTTTTTTTACCTAAATTGTCGTCCTGACTTTTTTTTTGTAAGTGTCTCATCCTGCCTTTTTTTTTTACTCAAAACTCCTGTCCTGCCTATTTTTTTCAAATTTCATCCTAGCCCCCCCCCCCCCCCCCCCATAAAAATCAAATGGTAGCTCCCTAAGATGGAATTGATCATTATTTTAGATCTCTTTTAGTCATAGGGCTCCTCATTTGTTTCAGTACTTGTACATCCTTAGCTTTTATACATTTGGTTTTGAGCAAGAAAAGAGATTCAGACGCAATAAATGTAGAAAAAAAGTTTTTTTCCAATTTTATTTTTTAAAGTAGTAACTAAGATTAGGCAGCATTAACATGTCGCAAAGGAAGTGACGTGGAAACCGAATTTAATATGACCAGGTTCAACAGTTTGACATGTTCCCAAATGTAAACTTTTTTTTATTTTTGAATGCAAGACTTTGTTTATAGCTTATAAAGGCTAAGTAACTTTTTCACCGGAATGGATAAATTAAAATATCATATAACAAGACATACTTGCACTATCATTTTCTATGTTCAGTGGATCGTGAAATTGAGAACAAAAATCTAGTTCGGCATAACACTTAGAAAAATTATATATTAGGGAACATGTGTACTAAGTTTCAAGTTGATTCAACTTCAATTTCATCATTAGAATACCTTGACCAAAAACTTTAACCAACATTTTTAACCTGAAGCGGGACAGACTGACGAACGGGAACACTGAACAAACACTTACTATCCCGAAATGGATATAAAATTAAAACATATGGTATGATTGCCAATGAGATGACCAAATGACAAAGACATTAACAGCTATGAGTCACCGCATGGTAATAAAGTGTATATGTCAAACTTGAAATATATTAATATGACAGCTTTTGGAAACTTTATTTCGTTTGATTGGCTTACAATTTTCAAGAAGTTGTTTCAGATGTGAAGAATGTACCAGATAATACACCTTTCAACTTTAACCTATGAGAATGACTTACCAGAACAAGTAGAATAATCACAAACCAAACAGAAATTAAAATCATATGTACTACACTCGTTAGGACAATCAGCTGGGTATGGTGGACAGCCTAAAATAAAAGTAAAAAGCAAGAAAATTAACGTCTTACTATCAGGTCTTGGATATAGTCTTCATTATTAGTCAATGTTCGACAAAACATTTGATTTTGAAATACTTATTATTTCCTTCCATTGAAATATGATAAACTTAGCTGTAACTGGCCGAACTTTTGGATTTTTTGCTCTTCAAATTCTAACATTATTTTGGCCTTTTTTTAAATTTTAATTCGAGCGTCGCTGATATATGTTTCGTAGACGAAACGGACGTTTGGAGTACACAATTTTAATCCATCAGTGGCGAATCCAGACTTTTCCAAAGTGGGGGCCCGCTGACAGACCTAAGGGGGGGGGGGGGGGGGGGCTCCAGTCATGCTTCAATGATTCCCTATATAATCAATTTTTTCCACGAAAAGGGGGGGGGGGGGCCCAGCCCCCCTGGATCCGCCTATGTTCATGTATATAAAGGGACTTTTAAATATCATGAATATAGCAGTTGATGCAATCCGTTCTTCCTTTTGAATAAGTGTCACTGGTGAGTTTTTTTTATATAGCCTGGCGTTAAAAAGAGTCTTTGCAAGATTACAATCGATAGTGTTTTAGCATAAAATCAATATATACAAGCTAGAACACCAATTTTAGTGGATTTTGTGGGTACAGGTGAACCACAAAATTAAATGTTCAACGAATGACAAATTTCTAAAAACTTGTATAATGACGTCGACAAAATCACGAAATTAAATGTCCAAGAACATGCAAGTTTTCCTTCATTCACGAAAATTGGTACCAACGATGATAAATGAATTCACAGTATTTAATACTGTAATCTTACCACCTAGAGCTGTTGTAGTTGTCACTATTGTAGTTGGTGTTGTTGTTGTTATAGTAGTTGCAGTCATTGAACTTGTTGTTGCATTTTCTGTTGTTGTTTCGACACTTAATGGTGTAGTGGATGTAACATTTTGTGTAGTGATTGTAGTAGTAGACGAAGGTAAGGATGCCCCTTTTGTTATTGGCTTAATACTGGTGACTTTCTTTTGCATAATTGTAGTTTTCTTTTGAGTCGGTACTACAGTACTAGGAGTTGATACTATAGTCATTGCTGTTGTAATCTGTGTGGTTGTAGTTGGAGCTTGTATAGTTGTGGTAGTTGGAGCTTGTGTGATTGTAGTTGGTGGTTTTGTCGTAGTAGTTGGAGCCTTTGTTGTAGTAGTTGGAGCCTTTGTTGTAGTAGTTGGAACTTGTGTTGTAGTAGTTGGAGCTTGTGTTGTAGTAGTCTGAGCTTGTGTTGTAGTAGTTGGAGCTTGTGTTGTTGTAGTCGGAGCTTGTGTTGTAGTAGTTAAAGCTTCTGTTGTAGTAGTTGGAGCTTGTGTTGTAGTAGTTGGTGCTTTTGTCGTAGTAGTTGGAGCCTTTGTTGTAGTAGTTGGAGCCTTTGTTGTAGTAATTGGAGCCTTTGTTGTAGTGGTTGGAACTTGTGTTGTAGTAGTTGGAGCTTGTGTTGTAGTAGTTGGAGCTTGTGTTGTTGTAGTCGGAGCTTGTGTTGTAGTAGTTGAAGCATCTGTTGTAGTAGTCGGAGCTTGTGTTGTAGTAGTTGGAGCTCGTGTTGTAGTAGTTGGAGCTTGTGTTGTAGTAGTCGGAGCTTGTATTGTAGTAGTTGAAGCTTGTGCTGCAGTAGTCGGAGCTTGTGTTGTAGTAGTCGGAACTTGTGTTGTAGTAGTTGAAGCTTGTGTTGTAGTAGTCGGAGCTTGTGTTGTTGTAGTTGGAACTTGTGTTGTAGTAGTTGGAGCTTGTGTTGTAGTAGTTGGAATCTGTGAGGTAGTAGTTGGAGCTTTTGTCGTAGTAGTTGGAATCTGTGAGGTAGTAGTTGGAGCTCTGTTGTAGTAGTTGGAATCTGTGAGGTAGTAGTTGGATCTTTTGTTGTAGTTGTTGGAATCTGTGAGGTAGTAGTTGGAGCTTTTGTTGTAGTGGTTGGAGCCTTTGTCGTAGTAGTTGGAGTATGTGTGGATGGGACTTTAGCTGCAAAAAAGGAGATGAAAATGAAGTGCTTAAATGTTGTTGTTTTTTTTTAACACGAAGGAAGTTAATATAAATGCGTTTTTAATGTAACTTTACAGCAAATACAGTGTATTAGAATAAGCAGCAATTATGATGAAAATGATAAATTATAGATGCCATGCGACCAAAACACTCAAACTGAAATCATCAAGCATTTTTGAAAGCACAAAAGACTATACACAAACAACTAGTATTTGAATTGATGTTTACCTTTATTACAGTCACAGGTTGGACAGCCACTGGTTGGATCCACACACATATTATTTGGACACTTGGACATATCTAGCTTTGGACAGTTAGTTCCACCTTGACCAGTTCCAGTATAAGCTTTTAATTAAAACAGAAACATTGTTAGCCTAAAAGTAACAAAAGCCACACTATCAATTGGATATCCATTACAGAATGAGTAAAACAGAAAACATATAACGAACTCAAATTTCTGCAAATATTTGAAAAGGAAGGAAACACCTCGTTTAAATATCTTCAAAAATTCATTTATAGCACAAGAATCCATTACTATAAGTATAACTCGTGTTTTACGATATTTCGCCATTACACCAATCTCAACAGTTAAATTTTACTTATTTAAAAACCTCGAAAAGCCTTGCTCTTTAAATATTAAACTATCTCAAGTGGAGAAATACATAAACAGACTTGATGCAATGTCGTACGTGGAATCTACATCATTTTGACAATTACTCTACAGACAATAAAGAACTTCATCAATCAGTAAATATCATGTTATATCAAGTCACACATGTAAAAAATCGAGAGATGACAATACCCATATACAGTGTCATCCCTTTCTATAATAGAGGTCATATTGTAGACCAAGTCAGGAATATGACAGTTGTTATCCTTTCGTTAAATGTGTTTGAGCTTTTTATTTTGCCATTTGATTATGAACTTTCTGTTTTGATTTTCCTCGGAGCTCGGTAAAACTTCGTGCTAGCATGTTTGTTTGAGTTTGTTTTGTTTTTTGTTAAGTTTGGTTGAGTTTTTGTTTCATTGACGTATGTCCAACGTTTCTTTGAAAATAAAAATATTTTCAACTTACGAGCATTTTGACCATTTCCGTTAGGATTGCACACAGGACATCCCTGTGAATCAATTGTTATACCAGTGATACAGTTAACAGGAGCTGGATTACATACTGTGGGAGAAACATACATAATTAATTAATACGTATTCACAATGCAATGATGAACATTCGAATTCGTACAGGAACTCTTTATTAACTCTCTTATTATCAAACTATTGAGGAACGTTTCAAATTTGAATTGTTGAAAAGTCAATTAGTACCAATGTGTAACTCTATGGTAAATAATTTTTTTACAAAATATTGCATAGCTGTTAGTTTTTTTTTTCTCATAAGAAATGTCTTTAGTGCATTTTCAAAACTTTTGATTTAATATTACAGTCATTTACTAGTTTTCTGAATAATATTAATGGTAATTAGTATTTAATGTCATGATAGATAGAATAAAAACATACGATTCCCTGAAGAAGATGGTTGCGGCGAACTGGTTTTGGAACCTGATGTTTTTGGTGTGACTGCTTGCTGCGTAGCACTTGGAGACTGTGTTCCAGGCTGTTGTGTAACACTTTGGGACTGTGTTCCTGGCTGTTGTGTAGCACTTGGTGACTGTGTTCCCGATGGTTGTTGGGGACCAGTCTGAGGAATTTGATTCTGATTTAGATATTCCAAATTTCCAACGAAACCACCAGGGACGAAACTATTCGGTTGCATCTGTCCACCTGAAATATTATTATGGTTTGCATTTTGTTCTGATCAATTTAAGACTTAAATATAAGTTTCTATCTTATTATTACTTACATTTCAAAAGGACAGAATTATCCGCAGTGTTCGAAATTTACGCCTGACAGCTTCTTTGAATCTTAACATAATAAAGCTGAATGTTATCGATTGGACTTTATCGGTAAATGAATGGATATAATAGATATATTAAAACTAGCAGTTACACAATTGGGACTAGCATTATGATAATTACTTTTGCATGATGTAATAGTCATTTTGGTCTCTTGTGGAGAGTTGTCTCATTGGCAATCATACCATTTTTTTTTTATATAGTATATGCATTAAGTATCCATAAAATACCCGACTGCTGTGTAGCACTTGGAGACTGTGTTCCAGATTGCTGTGTCCCGGATGATTGTTGAGATCCAGACTGAGGATTTTGATTATGATTTAGATATTCCATATTTCCAACGAAACCACCTGGATGGAAACTGCCAAAGATATTCGTTTGTGCACCTGAAATACTGTTCTTGATTAGATTGATACAAAAAATCTTGCACTCTAATCTTTATTACAGAACCGTAGTACCTGCATTCACACCTAAACACTTAATTTTGTTATTGAAATTGGTCATTATTTTTAATTTAAAATTCATCAGAAAATAAGTAAATTATTAAATCGATATTGAATATACAAGACAAGACTATTTTGTACAATCGGTTCCATCCTAGCAGAACAGGTTTAATAACAACCCTTGAATAAAAACGAAGGGAAACATATGGCAAGCCGTTCTCGTCAAAACTATGTTTAAACCCTTTTTTCGAAAAAAATACACACTGAGAATTAAAAACCTAAAATAACACACTGAGAAATCGTAATTACACACTGAGATTTAAAAAAATAAAAAACACACACTGAGAATTCAAAATTACACACTGAGATTTTAAAAAGACACACTGAGATGAAATAAATTGAAAAACACACACTGAGAATTGTTAATTACACACTGAGATTTCAAAAATACGCACTGAGATTAATTAATTACACACTGAGATTTCAAAAATACGCACTGAGATTAATATGCAAATTACTAATGAATATTTATGAGATGAATAATTCAACAGATTTATATCTTGATCTCAAGAACTCTTGTCATTATAATGAAACGCGATTCCTTCAACCAACATTCGTAGTAAATTTCAAGACTTAACATCGCTCATATTCATAAGTTTGTTGCCTATAATTCAGATCATTACTACCAGTAATTAAACATGTGTCCCTTTTCAAAGTCTTCCAACTGTTTCCCTGATTTCGCTAGTTAATTTTTTATATTTTTTGTTACGTTTATATGCTATAATAGACACTTGAGTAAAAATTTCACTGCATTCTTTTGCAGATTATTCCAATGTTTTCTTATAATTTTAAGTTTTTCACCATTTGGTTATATTTTGTAATAAGAGTAAGTGGGTATTTTTCTTGTTCTTGTATTTCTTAAGTTTTTTTTATTGATAATTTGGAACCAAATCGAAGGACTAACGAGTTTTGTCCCCTTGTTGTTTTAAGCTTGTAATAGATTTAGATTAAGTATGTTAATTAGATATGTGCGCACAAATCTCAGTGTGCAATTTTAAATTCTCAGTGTGTAATTTTCAATTCTCAGTGTGTAATTTCAAATTCTCAGTGTGTGTTTTCAGTTTATTTATTCTCAGTGTGTCTTTTTGAAATCTCAGTGTGTAATTTTCAATTCTCAGTGTGTAATTTTCAATTCTCAGTGTGCGTTTTTCAGTTTTGTAATCTCAGTGCGTCTTTATGAAATCTCAGTGTGTAATTTTTAATTCTCAGTGTGTAATTTTCAATTCTCAGTGTGTAATTCTCAATTCTCAATGTGCGTTTTGAAGTTTTTAAATCTCAGTGTGCTTTGTTGTAAATCTCAGTGTGTAAATTTTTCGAAAATGGTTTAAACATAGTTTTGACGAGAACGGCTTGCCATAGAAACAACTATCATTTTAAAGTGCATTCAGTTTTGTTTTTAACCAAAATAAAATGGAGATATGGGGTGCATGCCAATTTAATATGTTATTATGGAATACACAATAAAAATTCCCTGAATTCGTATTAAATATTTGTCACTGGACATTAAGCAAGAACACCTAATTATTCACCTTAAATTTTTCTTTATACCTCATTCATGTTTGTAGGGTCATCTCTATTTCTACCGTGACGATCTATTTCTCAGTGTTGTCGTGAATATGAACGAAAATCTTATTAGAACAATCTATCATAGTTTCCTCCCGATATATATGACTGTGTAATACCTTACAAGTGAACTTATAACGATATATGCTAGTATACAATTTCCCTACGTGATTTGCTTTCCTCCCGAAATAAACAACTTCAAGTTATAAATTGACATAAATCATAAAAGAGCAAAGGGTTCATCCATCCTGTATTCCTTTATGTCTAGGCCATATGAAGCTTGACAATGTTATAAAAAAAAACAGTAAGAAAAAAAGGGGAAATGATATAAAACTTACATTACGATATATGCGGATATCACAACTTCATACAAAAATACGATAGAAAACGAGAGACCTATGGCGTCAAGGAAAACACGTAAAAGTCAAGCCAATTCTTTCCGAAAGTTAACCTGTTTGACCCTTTTCTCTAATAAAATAAAAATATTTTTTTTTTTATAAAAATTATACTCACCGACAACAGTGATACAATGTAAAACGAAACATCGAAAAACAAACATATTTAGTGAGACGATTGCTGTTTATCCTATTATATTAGAATAAGGTCGATCTCAGTTCCATCTACACAGAAAGACGAAAAGTTATTTCAGGTCAACAACAGGTGAAATGAATTTGAAATTGATAAGATACAGGTCTAAATTCAACGTATCTGTAAATATACTCCTACATTGCGGCGTACACATTTTAAGGGATTGATATTTGAAAGTTGACATGATATTCCGGAGCTTGCGTATAGAGGTCAAATATTCGAGATTTTACAAGGAATGATTGATATTTTTTGGAATATTTGTATCCCCCACGAACACGGCTACGTTTCACTACTTTGCAAAGCTTTGAACAACCCTACTTTTCATCGATTTAAACATGTGACGATTTATTAAAAGCATAATTTGTTGATCCTCTTATTCATAATTGAATTATCAACATTACCTATAAATCATTTAAGGAAATGCAAAAGTCAAGGTGCCAATCACGGAGCAGGATCTGATTACCCATCCAGAGCTTCACATATGTCGGTATAGTGTATGGTTATCAGCCTTGATTTTTCTGTATTACGCTTGGTTTATTGTTTATTTTATTTGATAGGCTGTTTGTTGTGTGTGCGACTTCATTTTAAGGTTGATATATCATACTTTTCTGTAACTGCTTAAAAAATAACACAATATCATTGTTATTTCCTTTAGGTATTACACATACATAAATAAGATGCCAGAGGCGGATTTAGGGGAAGGGGGGGGGGGGGCAGGGGGCCCCGCCCCCCCCCCCCTTTTTGGGAAAAAATTTGGTTGCTTATATAGGGAATCCCTGGCGTGACTGGATCGGGCCCCCTCTTAGGTCAGTCAGTGGGCCCCCACTTATGAAAATTTCTGGATCCGCCACTGGATGCAACTGTTCTACAAAGTTTCCTTGTCGCCTTTCATTCCTTTCCAAAGGTAACAAACATTTGACTCGTCAAACTCCGTGTTATTGTATTAATGATAATTAAACTAGTTTACTATATTACTTTTTGAAAAAAAAACCCACATAATTTCGAGAAAATAACAACTTTTTACATAAGTTGAAAAATAAACAAATGATTTAAAAACGACCCTTTGCGTAAAAGATCGACAGACTTTTTTTCTTATCCACGTTCTTGAATACATTGTAAAACCAATTCACAATAAAAAAATATTTATTGTCCTCTTGTTTACATAGAATTAACATACGTACGTAGCATATAATTGTTTCATTCATATATCTAGGTTTACTTATGAATAATTAATACAAACCACTGTATTGATATATTGAAATAGTTATTTATAAACATCGAGCTTTAAATACTTTAATCAATACAAGAATGACAACTCTAGAAGAATATATGATGCAACTAGTAGAAACGATATATATAAACATGTGATCAGGAGATTGTGCAATATTTGTAAATAGCTAGATATATATATGTTACATTAAGATATTGTAAGTATTTTGTTGGAACTTCTGACGTTATTCAGGTAAATATAACTAAAAATTCGCACAGTAAGTTTGCCTGTTATTTACTTACTACACAATTGTATGGCAACGCATGACTACTATAATTAACTATAATTAACTATGTGTCTGAAGCTTAACACTGGGTGAACTTCATTTTTGTATAGATGTAGAAATGAATAAATGAACTAAAAGAAAAAAAATACACAAGTCTTTGAATTTCCTTTATGGTAGGATCACTTTGTTTGTTTGTTTGTTTGTTTGAGAGGTAGAGTTGACATAGATGTATGTAATTGTGACAGTTAATTGTAACACGTAAAGCAGTTCAGCTTGATTATCTAGTTATAATTTTTATTTCCATCATCATTTGCTTTTTTTTTTTACAATTTGCATACAAGTAAGATTAAAGACAGGGCGGATACAGTCATTTGTAAAGGGGTTTCCAAACCCAGAATAAAAAGGGAGGAGGGTTCCAACCATATGTCCCCATTCAAATGTATTGATCGTAAAAAGGGGGGTTCCAAGGCAACCCCCGGAACCCTCCACTGGATCCTCCACTGACTAGAATGGTATTTATTTCGGGTTTTTTTAAGACAGGGTTCTCATTTATTCTAGGGAATCCTTCTACCATCTCGCTAGTGTCTGTCTGAATACATTGGCATTCGTCACAACTCGGCCGATTCCGTACCTCATCTAAGGAGAGTAGCGGAGTCATCCGAGGATTGCCGATTGAATACATTGGCATTCGTCACAACTCGGCCGGTTCCGTACCTCATCTAAGGAGAGTAGCGGAGTCATCCGAGGATTGCCGATTGAATACATTGGCATTCGTCACAACTCGGCCGATTCCGTACCTCATCTAAGGAGAGTAGCGGAGTCATCCGAGGATTGCCGATTGAATACATTGGCATTCGTCACAACTCGGCCGGTTCCGTACCTCATCTAAGGAGAGTAGCGGAGTCATCCGAGGATTGCCGATTGAATACATTGGGGTTCGTCACAACTCGGCCGATTCGGTACCTCATCTAAGGAGAGTAGCGGAGTCATCCGAGGATTGCCGATTGAATACATTGGCATTCGTCACAACTCGGCCGGTTCCGTACCTCATCTAAGGAGAGTAGCGGAGTCATCCGAGGATTGCCGATTGAATACATTGGGGTTCGTCACAACTCGGCCGATTCCGTACCTCATCTAAGGAGAGTAGCGGAGTCATCCGAGGATTGCCGATTGAATACATTGGGGTTCGAGTATTATGTCGACACCGAATGAATTAAAGTCATATCATAATATCATGGTATGACTTTGATGTCGTTAAATGATTTAATTACTTCTAGTTGACCGATCCTTTGAAAATATTAGAACTATCTCTTTCATATATAAATGAAATCCTCGTAAACAATTACAGTGGATTTCAGTGAGCATGTAGCTGTATATTGGGCGGTAAAGCCATTTTATTCACTTTTCGTTAACGTATGCGAGTTTTGTTTATTACAGCGGATTTCAATGAGTATGTAGCTAAAGGTAATATCTTTGGTTAGATTGCTTGCTAGCTGAACCTTGAAGTCATTGTTAGGTAAGGTAAACTACCCTCCTTTAAGAATAGACTAGTCCGACAGATTACCAATGTATCTGTATGTAGGACTAGGCTACTTCTAGAGGAGGGTACGTAGTATACCTTACCTAACAATGACTTCACGGCTTATGTATCAAGCTAACCAAAGATATTACATTTAGCTACATACTCACTGAAATCCGTTGTAATAAACGAGATTCGCATACGTTAATGAAAAAAGAATAAAATGGCTTTACCGCCCAATACATGTAATTTGGTAAACTATTAAAAAATTAATGTGAAAAAAAAGAAATGAGTTCTAATGTTCTCTGCGGTTCATATATTTTATACATCTGAGTTTTCAGAGGCAGATTTAGGGGGGGGGCAGGGGGCCCGCCCCCCCCCCTTTTTGAGAAAAAAATTTGGTTGTTTATATAGGGAATCACTGAGCTAGGCTTGACGAAATCGGTCCCCCTCTTAGGCAGCCAGTGGGCCCCCACTTATGAACATTTCTGGAACCGCCACTGGGTTCAAGGGCTACGACTTTGTGTTCTTTAAAACAAGTCAATATATATATTAATTAGAGAAATGAAGTCTTCAAAATCAATGCGGTATCTGTTATTATTGATTTTTCCAAGGAGCTTATTTAACTGTTTAATATATTTGATCAGCACTTAATCTAATATATCAATACAGTGGTTTGTATTAAATTTTCAAAAGTGTCAAAGAAACTGCTGATATAACCAAAGTATAAGTTTTATAAACAAAAAAATCTGGCAATAATCGTGCATCAATGAG
Organism: Mytilus edulis; assembly: GCA_019925275.1. Classification (NCBI taxonomy): domain Eukaryota; kingdom Metazoa; phylum Mollusca; class Bivalvia; order Mytilida; family Mytilidae; genus Mytilus; species Mytilus edulis. Next base: position 80,446,713 of record CM034354.1, on the reverse strand, counting down.
AGCGCTAACGGTGCTATTTCCTAAATAACTAATGTTTCCTATGGGCATCTATCTATACTATTAAATGATGAGAAGAGCTCATTTTGTGTGTCGCTTCTCTTCCTTCCACAATACATTAATCATCATGCCTCTGTGTCCTAAAAGTATCATGTATTGTCGCATTTATCATCCATTCTTATGATTATTCAGTTTAGGTTATTTTGGGAGAAAAACGAAAAAAACTGCGTTCGGAAATTTTTCCGTCATTGGACGAAATTTCAAGTCAGACTAGACATCCGTTTTTCGTTTTTTTTTCTGTACTTTGTACATATCAAGGATTATGAATAACCACGTGTATTTGCTATCTGCTATCATTTTCAAATTTACTATCCACGACGGTCACTGAGTTTATTAAATAGAGAGGGTCTATATAATATGTCAATGACCGCCGTGGATCGATTAGTAAATTGAGAATTGATTGTAAAAAGCAAATACACTTTATTTATACTGAGTAATGTATGTTCATAATATACACATAAACGCTAACATTATTTAAATCAATTAAAAAAAATATAGGAGTTTTGGAGGAAAAAAAAATATGAGTCGGGCTTGAAAAACAATTCTCCTGTCCCAAAGTACCTATAACTTTTATTATCTTTCCTGAAATTCTCCAGTCATTATTTTTTTTACAAAAATTCTCCCTACAACACTTTAAATACTTTCAACCACGTTCTGGATGCCCGCGATTTCGCGGGTGTGTTCTAGCATTTATCATCCTTGCTTTTCAGTTTGGGTTATTTTGGGAGGAAAACGAAAATATAGGCTTCCATATATTTTACTGGGGTGACTTAATATATTAGTGACCGATTTGTATAGTACTTATAATATTCTTAGTATAAAGAAAAACAGAGAGAATAAAATTAGGGATCCCCAAGTTCTTTTGACTTTTGATACCTCTCCTGGAATTCTCCAGTTATAATTTATTTTACAGTTTACATACGCTCTATTTCCCCGCGATTTCGCGGGTGTGTTCTAGTAACTACTTTAAAATAATTGATCATGCAGTACTGAATGTTGGGCTCGTCCTAGACATTGCTGATAATATAAACACAAGTTTTATAAAAATATGGCAAACACTAAACACGTGAGATTGTTATCACGGCTGGATGGACGGATGCACGGGTAACAATTGATGCAGTTAATTAAATAAAAGTGAATATATGGTTAGTCATCAAGGGACCAAAGAACTAAAACACTAACTGGAAAAAAACATCTTCGGTGACTTACAAAAACTATTTCACTTTTATGTTTTTCCACGAAAGCAAAGGTCATTGAATCTGAAATATTTCGAGTAAAAGAGACTAAAAGTAAGAACATTTATTAATATAAGTCATCTATATCACTTATATAATGCAAATTATATAACGCAATGTATTTTGTTCTAAAATGCGTGTCTTCATTTTATAGAAATTGGGTTTAAAAAAAAAAATATTAGTATATGTGTTTGGAATGTGGGTACTTTGGGGTTAAGAACATCCTTACAAGTATCTAGTATTTAGTTGATGTATCTCTTACCATTTTGTGACGAGTGTTTGGAACTATGCCAGCTGATTTTTCCAATGTCATAGGTCAGTTACTCGAAGTATATATGTTTTCGTAAATTATTATAACAGACCTAGGCCGTACATTGACCTATAATGGTTTACTTTTATAAATATATATTTAGATGGAGAGTTGTCTCATTGGCACTAACACCACATCTTTCTATATCTAAAACGATTATTTTGTTTTTTTCAGGTTCAATATGGAAACAAGTACCGTGTGCTCTGAACATCTAAAGTCCTACAAGTTGTATTGCCCAAGACACACAGATATACTGTGTTCACAGTGTACAGTAAACTACCTTCACAGATCATGTCATTTGTATTATATAGATGAGCTCTTGTCGAACACTTACTTTAACCCACTTGTCAAACAGTCGCATCAATCAGTCACTGCCAGCCTAGAATCAGTCACTGCCAGCCTAGAATCAGTCACTGCCAGCCGAGAATCAGTCACTGCCAGCCTAGAATCAGTCACTGCCAGCCGAGAATCAGTCACTGCCAGCCTAGAATCAGTCACTGCCAGCCGAGAATCAGTCACTGCCAGCCGAGAATCAGTCACTGCCAGCATAGAGAATATCCAACAAAAAGTTCATGACATGAAGCAAAATCACAATACCGAAAGTGTCAATCACAATACCGAAAGTGTCAATCACAATACCGAAAGTGTCAATCACAATACCGAAAGTGTCAATCACAATACCGAAAGTGTCAACCACAATACCATGAGTATCATTTCAGAGAACAATCAGAATGCTGGAAAGCGCAATTCGGAAACGAATCACAATGCTGGAAAGGTCTATACGGAAACTAATCGCAATATCGGGAGTGACAATTCGGGATCCAATCATATAACCAGAAGTGACAATTCGGAAACCAAATCTCACATGACGGGATGTAGTAAACAATATGATTCGGTTAAAATTTCAATAGTCTCTAGAATGAACGAGTTAAAAGGCTGCGAAATGACAAATGAACAGTTCTGTTTCATTGTTACAACGTTCCGATTTCTTTCCACTTTAGGCAATATTTTACAAAATGTAAAAAAGTGTTTTCATAAGAACGAATGTTGTATATCGCTTTTGAAAACTTGCCAACAACTCATTACACACTTCCATCTTCATATACAGATGAGAGAGAACACATGTTTGGTGAATTTCAGCAGTTGTAGTAAAATTCAACCCGTAAACAATTATTCGGGTAAATGGGTGCTCGAACTCAAATTGAAAGTTATTTTACCAAAAGGAGACAGCAATTTTTGGATAACTTCATGTTGGTTAATGCCAGATAGTAAAATGGTATTTCTAGTAATATTTTTATATACTCGTAGTCATGGTAGTAAGTCTCTGATTATTCACGATAAATATGGTTCTTATATTCAATCTATCCCCATATATGGACGAATATGGGATGTAACACCTGTTGGTATTGACAAGATTATCGTTCGTTATATTGATTGGAATTGGTTCGAGGTGCTGGACTTTTCCAAGCCTGATCGTGTCCAATCAAGGATATTACGACAAATGTCCCTCAAAAACGATTTAAGGTTCAGTTCATCCGATAATTCTTTCGTGGATGTTTATCGTCCTTCTGGTGAAATTATTACGTCATTTCCGGTAGGAAAGGATGGATTATTCACTGAAATGTGTTCAGACAAGTCAAACATTTATTTGATCGATAAAAAGCGAAAAATCTTGAGTTGCTTTAGAAAAGAAGGCACCTTAAAACATCCGTATAAATTCGAAAGCAACTTATGTATTACTTCAGTCGTAGCAATAGGCAATGGATATGTTCTGTTGACTGGTCAAAACAATCTAGCTGTTCTTAATTTTGACCAAAGAATTAGGCAAAATGTTGAAGTGGACGGAGTAAAACATTATGTAAATATAAATATGTGGACAAGTTTTAATCCTACAAATAACACGTTGTTAGTTTGCAGTGGAATTGACGAATTTGCGTTATTATATAACGTCAAAACTGCAGACAACTAAATGTGTAATCCGAATTATTTTATGAAAGAGAATGAATTAAAACAGAACAATGTATTTTAGTTTGTGTATTTTTCACAATAAAACAACACATATAGTTACAAGTACGACATAATATCATTAAAACAATGTAAATAGCATATAAGCAATAATTTTAAGAAATAAAACCAATGCTGTGAAATAAAAAGGAGAGTTATATCGTTTATTGCAACGTGCTTAAAAATACCATTAAATGCATATTCAGCCCTATAATCGATCTCCATTTAAGATATTTAGTATTCAAATTTAACTCCTGCTCGTCAAATAGTGAAACCCTTAAATTGCACAAAGAATCTACAGATTGTCTATTAGAAATGTACATTTTAGCACCGAACCTTTGACTGTTGATAACTTTAGTCTCAGAAGTTTTCCCAAAAATTAGCCAAAAAATTAACCACATTAAACACACACACATAATACTGAGTCACCAATGGAATGGCTTATCTTTAAAATAAACTCAACTAATCAAAATCTTAAGAAAACAAAATTTAAACATAAACTTAACAAACCGTATGAAATTACCAGTGCTATTTGAATAAATATAACCGAGAGACACAAACTTTTTTCTTCTTCTAAATATAGCGGTAAGAATGAGTGTTTTAATGCAATATACCATTGACTGATATATTGTTTGTCTTACATACTGCAGCTTAGGACACGACAAGAGTGTCTCGATAACATGCAAGATAAACAATCAGGTGCATCACAAAATCAATGAAAAATATGTAGGAAAGTTTAATTTCAAAGGATTGTTATGCTCATTGTATGAACAGGAATTATAACAGTAACGCATTGATATTATACAACTTATATATATGGACATTTCTTGTTTTTTATGGGGAAATAATTTGCAATGCTTTTTTAAAACGCGGCGAAGGACCGTCGCCCAAAGTTTTGTATATTCACATAATCTTGTCCCACAGTTTCCCTGTAATACACGCAACTACTGCGACAAAACCGAGAGTATTGGGCCTTATAATAAAGGCAAGACTGCGCATGAAAACTTGAACCAACCAACAAAAAACAAAAAAAGAAGGATAGCTTACTATGCAAACTAATCTTAAACACTGGACAACGTTTAAAACGAGATAAAATGGGTACATGTCGTAATCATACTGGTACCAACAGTATTGCATCTCGTTACTTTTTAAATCATCTGAGATCCGGTCAATTTTGCGGTTTTTGAATATCGCTTGTTTTAGATTTTAGATGAAGAGTATCTAACTAATCTGCAAGTTTAAAGAATATTGTGTAAATTAGTTTGTGGATAGATCAACACTATTATTAGTTAAATGCTACACATTCAAATTTTCATCTGGTTTAAAAATTGACATGTGGTTCTGCGGTCCTTTCCATTCTTCTTCTAGCAACGTTGCAAGTATTTGGAATCGACCAGATCCGAATACTATTTCCGGTTGATTGTTAATGTATATCACAATAGTCGGAACACCAAATGCACCATGTTCCAAAGCTTCAGTTGTCACTGCTCTTAGTGTCTTTTTGACGGCGTCATCTGTAACTCTTGCGAAAGCGCTTTCTGATATCACATCATTAATTCCAGCCATTTTGGCGGCTGTCATCAAATCATTTTTGCCAAAGATACCTTCATCACGACTCCACGCCCTCATCCACAGTTCTCTAGAAAGTTTTTCTGTGTATTCGGGATGCTCAGTGTTAATAGCTGTTAGAAACCTCATAGCTGTCAGGGAGGTCTTCTCAAACATGACAATTGAGGGATTCTTCGGTATTTTGATAGGAATCTGGTAATACCTCGCTAATCGTGGGATATCTTTTCTAAAATTATATTTACCCTTATTCACTACATATACCGGTGATCTATTTCCAGATCCATGTATTAGACCTCCGAGGAATACAGGTTTGAGTTTTAAATCCATGTTAGTCCAAATTGTTTTGTATCGAATAAGTACTTCAAAGGCTACCCAAGAATATGGCGAAACGACGTCATAGAAAAGTTCGACACTCTTTTTGAGTGGAGACGACATTTTTCATACCTATCTACACGTCACACACTTGTTGTACGTTATATGTGCAAATGTTCATCTTTTCGTCAACTGAAATAAAAGAACATAATCATTTACTTTTTCAGATTATACAAACAAACAAAAAATGCAATGTATATGAAGACAACCTCCCCGCTGTTCGCGTGATCGGCTTCGAGTGCGAGAGCTCATTGTTCGGATCTCAGGTGTTTTCAAATGATACGAAAATTGATATAAGCTGCTTCTGCGCTAACCATGCGACCTTGTGGAGAAAAAGTAGTCGCCTAGGATTCAGAATAATGTGTCTTGCTATTGTGATATGTCTTTCTGTGGATTTTTCTTTCTGAATAAGCACATGCAAATCAGACTAAGACTTTGAGTCTATTAGCACAGCGGAGTCCATATATATTTCATAAACACATCTTTTAGTCCTGATAAATATGTGATATTTGCCACTGGACGTTAAATAACAAATCATCAGCATCAAGTTCAGTGAAATTTTACTTTTCGAAAGCATGTGGTTAATTTTAGTATATATATTGTAACGATAACCGAGCGGTCAGGCTTTGGTGTTAACTATAAATATTGGAACCCTTAGTGTGTTGCTATAAGAATGGAATATATGAACTAAATTTATAACTGGCGACTCTTCTTTGGTAACGTGGTTCTCTGGTATCGTGGTATTCGGATAGATCTACAGTTGGTTCTGTATAGGTTTTGTGGTATGTTGTGGTATTCTGATAGATCGTAGTTTGGTTCCGTTTAGGTTTTTGTAAGAATAACAGACTCGTCGAATAAAAACCAGCTTGTATTTACGTGCAATAAATATCAGCAATTCGTACACATAATGAATAACTTAAGTAACAGTATTCTAGTTTAACAAATAAATACCTTACTTTATTAGAATATCGTAAAGAAAATGGATAGCGGAACTATAATACATAAATACCTAGAAAGTTTACGAACAAGATAGCCTTTGGTAATCGGCAAATGGTTACGGAAATTCAATGTCAAAAGATAACGTTTCTCTCGAGAAGTATTTCTCTAAATACAACTTGTTATGGAACTAACAAGCAAAGCCAACATTATACGGAAATAGTCTGGTTATTTCTGATTATTCAATCGCTTGGAATTAGCGTGTGTCACTTGCCCAGGGTAAAGTCGTACTGAAGCCTTTTTGGCTTGGTCCAATGTATTTATACTATGGTAAAATATTACCTAAATGGTTTACCATTTACCAGTGGTGAAAAATACCTAAACTACCAAAACCGGAATTGGTAATTACCAAAATAATGTTCGGAACGATTGGTAAACGTTTATGTACTTCATTTGAAATGAACAATCGAGGGGAGTTCCGAATATAAATTCAAAACATGGACGTTAAGAATAATAAAAAGTTAACAATGTTTACACAAAGTTGTACAAGAAATATAAAATAAAAACAGTCAATAAACGGTAAGGTTTTAACAACATCATCACACAATTTTAGGGAAAACAAGTTCCATTTCAAAGAACCCCCATTTTGTTACACTCTCCCCACCTTTGAAAAATAATGTTTGCCCTCAAACATGAATAGCCATTCCCTAAAATTTAAAACAAGTTCTCCAATATTTTTCATTTAAAATATTCTATAACATACATATTCAAAATAATAAAACAATATTTGATCAAACAGAAATATAATACAATCTTCTGAGTTTTCATTGTTCATTTTCGTCTTCCCGCAAAGTTGACTTCCGCACAGTTCTTTATGATCCTTTAGTTTTGTAAATGTTCATATAGCACCATGCAACATCTCTTCTTCGCATAACGATGGTTCATAAAAACGAGTTCTGTTTATTTTAACGAATGTTTATAGAACACAGACATATCTTCTTCACTTGACAAATGTTCATAAAACACCAACACATCTTCTTCTCATTACGAAAGTTCATAAAATACGAGTTCTGCTTTTTTAACAAATGTTTATATAGAGCACTGACAAATCTTCTTCACTGGACGTTCTAGACGAATGTTCATTAAACAGCAACACTTCTTCTTCTCGTTATGCATGTTCTCGCATCAGAAATACTATGATGATTCTGTGTATTCTGACAAATGTTTATAGAGCACCATCAAATATTCTCTGCGGGACGAATGATCATATTGCGCTATTTACAAATAATTTTCCTGAAAACAAATTACATATTACACAACAATCAATAAATGTTAACAATATCAATAAAAATCTGAAATAAATTGACACTTAATTAAAATAAAACTCTTTCCCTTATCTAATATACACATGGACTTTTATCTATAAAAATCAAACTCAATAATCATTGATACAAGTATATCTATGTCAGCAATAATGAGACACGATACCGAGTATTTATTAGACTGTGTTGGTAATACAGCAGTCCCCATCGGCATAACTACGCTTCCATTAGCCATGCAGGGGTATCCCACTACGTGTATTGGTTAACACTGTCTTCACAATCTTGGACCTGGTATTATTCATGGATGAATAACAATTAATAATAATAAAAAAAACTACCCACATACAATGGACCTGGTATCTATCAAACAATTTAATTCTATGTCAAAAACATTGGCAATGACATATAAACTATCAGAATATATTTATCTGACTGAATTTCTCAAAATTATTGGACTCTCCTATAAATCATAATTAGTCTCAGCTGAAACTTGGTACTCAGTTTCAGTTACTAATAGTTTCCCCGACCAGTCATTTGGTCTACCACTTTTATTTCTTGGAATTAAAAATTGTTATTTCTGTTATATTGAATTTTTGAAAGACGACCTGAAAGGTCATCAAATTGTTCAGACAAATCCCTATCTAAATCAAAATTATTATATATTTATTTACAGCACGGACTGGCTTAGTGTCGTAATTTACGTTTATTGTTTTGGAAGGCTTCATACTCCAGAGCTACTTGAATGGCGTTATCAATATTTTTTGCTTTGGCCTGGAAAATAGCCCATTCCATGTCAGCATCATTTAGAGAATCAATAAAACAATCACGTGCTAAATAATCCCTAACTTCCATTGGAGCTGATGGATACGCTAATCTTACTAGACGTTTTATGTCTTGGCCTAATACAGGTATTTGTTCCGTGCGACCGCGTATTTTACTTTTCATTTGCGCCCTGTACAATTCTGCTTGGTTTTCTGGTTGAAAACGTGACGCTAAAGCGGCAGTCAGTTGTACAAAATTGGTCCGCATCTCTGGTCTTAAATTGGTTAAAATACTTTGGGCGGTACCTCTTAAGCTAGTAGCTAATTCTAAAGCTTTCTCTAGGTCAGACCATTTATTAATTGCTGCAATTAATTCAAACTGAACTAAATAGTCTTCCCAATTAGTCTCTCCATCATAAAGCACTGGTTTCTTTTTGTAAAAGTTTGTATTTTGTAAGTTTATATCATAATCATGGTCAAAAATTGGTTTATTGCTAATGCCAGAATAATTTAAATTACTGGTCATTTCATCAGTACAGTGTTCATGGTCGGTCCTGTTAACCCCAACTCTGAATCGTCCGCGGGACGTCAAAGGTAATGCTTGGTACGTTGCCCCCATATTATGGAGTACGCCCCGGTCCAAAGTCCTAGGTAAATCTCCCGAATCCCATCTGGATTCACAAGACGTTGCGCCTCGTCTTGTATTCCCGGAGTCTCCTTCAGCAGAACCCTTTGCCTCTGCAGTAACCTCTGCCCCGGCATAACCCTCTGCTATAGTAGAACCCTCTGCTTTCTGACTCCAAAACCCATACCTAGACCTGGCAGCATGGTTATAAAGAGTGCTTGACTCTTCACCAATATTCTGTTTTACCGGCCACGTCGCATTTGGTTCTAAATGCACAACCGTTGCCCTATTAGAAACTTCCTTATTTTTCGCTTGGTCAATGGCCACTTTCGTTGATGGTGATAGACCTCCTGACAATGGCCTTTTGTCAGTATGGTGTATACCATCCTTTTCGTATCTATCTGTATTCTCTTGTGAGGGCCATTGATCTTGGTTCACTCTTATGCTTATCTCTCCGGTCGGCGTCAGATCATGGAAAGTTTCACAGGACCGAGATCGGGGGAGTACTGGTCTACCCTGGGCAGTTAACCTAGGTGTTTCAAATCTATTTTCCGCGCTATCCATTTTACTAATATTTATTTTTGCCTAATCTTAAATATTATTAAACTTATTATAAGAATATAAAAATGTAGGTACGTGCCTCCGCTGCCACCACTGTAACGATAACCGAGCGGTCAGGCTTTGGTGTTAACTATAAATATTGGAACCATTAGTGTGTTGCTATAAGAATGGAATATATGAACTAAATTTATAACTGGCGACTCTTCTTTGGTAACGTGGTTCTCTGGTATCGTGGTATTCGGATAGATCTACAGTTGGTTCTGTATAGGTTTTGTGGTATGTTGTGGTATTCTGATAGATCGTAGTTTGGTTCCGTTTAGGTTTTTGTAAGAATAACAGACTCGTCGAATAAAAATCAGCTTGTATTTACGTGCAATAAATATCAGCAATTCGTACACATAATGAATAACTTAAGTAACAGTATTCTAGTTTAACAAATAAATACCTTACTTTATTAGAATATCGTAAAGAAAATGGATAGCGGAACTATAATACATAAATACCTAGAAAGTTTACGAACAAGATAGTTTGGTAATCGGCAAATGGTTACGGAAATTCAATGTCAAAAGATAACGTTTCTCTCGAGAAGTATTTCTCTAAATACAACTTGTTATGGAACTAACAAGCAAAGCCAACATTATACGGAAATAGTCTGGTTATTTCTGATTATTCAATCGCTTGGAATTAGCGTGTGTCACTTGCCCAGGGTAAAGTCGTACTGAAGCCTTTTTGGCTTGGTCCAATGTATTTATACTATGGTAAAATATTACCTAAATGGTTTACCATTTACCAGTGGTGAAAAATACCTAAACTACCAAAACCGGAATTGGTAATTACCAAAATAATGTTCGGAACGATTGGTAAACGTTTATGTACTTCATTTGAAATGAACAATCGAGGGGAGTTCCGAATATAAATTCAAAACATGGACGTTAAGAATAATAAAAAGTTAACAATGTTTACACAAAGTTGTACAAGAAATATAAAATAAAAACAGTCAATAAACGGTAAGGTTTTAACAACATCATCACACAATTTTAGGGAAAACAAGTTCCATTTCAAAGAACCCCCATTTTGTTACAATATAATGTTTTGCATTTGATTTTTATATCAATTATGATTCTCTGTACATGCATATACACATTTCAACCTACGATTCAAGTTTTTCTCGTCCGGTAGTTAATTCTATTCTTAAGGGGGCGATGCATTCATTTAACTTTGCCAAGGTAAACATATCACGCATCTTTATCTAGTCAGAAAGAGGAAGTTTAATCTAACAGGTGTTTATCCGATGTTTTCTGTCAAGTTCTTCCATGAATTTTTTTTTAAAATATAATCCCTTGCAATAATTCGGTATGGTATCTGTTACTATCTTATTGTATGTCAACATTTTCTGACCAGTGGAAATCTAAATTTTCTTATCCCAGTCAATATGTTCTAACATATAATTTGTTCTCCGGAATATAAAACATGAAATATTTTTAATTGTTTGATCAGAAAATATTCTTTTCAATCATTTTGAAATTTGTTTCATAAATTATATATAAAGACGGAGATATGCTATTATGTGAACATTATTTGCATGTATTATATATATTCCTAAGATCTTGCAAATTACCTATACCAATAGCACTTTGATATATGATCATTTACTTTCAACATTTTTACAATTAAATCATTAAAAATAATTCAAGATTATATATTTTAATTGTATAGTGTCCAATAATATAGAGGTTAATTTGCAACAATTTCTGTCAACATCAGGTTTTAAGTTTATTAAAAATATATCATATAATATAAGTTGCTTAGGATGTTAGGTATACGTAAGCAAATTATATTCATTTTAACCAAAACGCAAATTTCATATATAATACCACGAAAAGTATTTGTTATTCCAATAATACATTACATATTAACATACGGATACATTATATCATATACTATATGTATGTATATATATGAATTTAAATGTTTAGAATACATTAACAAAGATATATCTTTCAGATCCTGTTGAGCATGTCGATTTTGCATTTTGTGTACATGTATTTACCGTTTTTACAATACTTCTTGTTTACACACGTTTAATTTATTGTGTACAATTTTCGATCAATAAATGTCAGAATAAAGTCGATCTTACGATCAACAAGCAATGGATAAAGGTATGTGCGTACTGTTTCTATTTTTACATCATTGTTTACATTTTCACATCATTGTTTACAAAATGTTGTTTACAAAAACGAAAGTGAAATTAATATTGCTCCAATTAAACAAAGCTTAAGAGTTATTATTATACGAAACATCTACATTTGTATGTGTAAAATGTATTTTACTTACTGCTGTCTAATAATAATGTAGATACAATAATCTATATTACATTGATCATAACACAGGGACGCTAAATTTGTAAATTTGAAGTAACGGTTCACATAAGGTCGTCACTACGTCACATGGTATATAATATTTAATAATAGCATGAATAATATCTGATACTTAAGTTAGAATAATAGTATCTGATAAGATCGACCAACTACTAAATATAATTCATTTGTCAGTCTACATCGTATAATACATATACTGTACGTACACAATTTATTATCAATAAATAAAAAACCCTAGCGGTTTGATATATATATATAATCATGTATATCGTTTCGAATATTTAATGATGAAACTACTATTTTTATGACAACTGTACAAGTGATTTCGATGAGGTCGTTCATCAAAATTCTATATATATATTTAATATAATACAAGTGTGGACACAGATCAGTGTGGATAGTATATTTGGATGTTTGACAGTGTTTTGTATGATTTTCCCATATTATCACATATTTGTTATGAATACCGTAGGTTTTGCATATGCAATAACCTCCAAATTGCCCGGGGCAAAAAAGACATATCCATATTGTGCCCTGTTCCTAATGACGTGACGTCATTGCATCCTCAACACCACGTTTGTGATTATTTGCTTAAAGATTTTACCTTTTATGTATCATAAAATTGTTATAATTTACATTTTTTCTCTTTTCTGCAGAACTTAAATATGTGATAAAAAGATTATAACATGTTTTTTCCATATTGGCCCGGGTATCATCCCTCGACCCATATCGGCCCTCGGCTAAAGCCTCGATGCCGATATGGGAGTCTCGGGATGATACCAGGGCCAATATGGAAAAAGGCATGTTATAATCTATACTTATCAACTGTGTTGCACAATATGACTTCTGCATGAGTCTTTGAAGCGTGCTTACAAAGTTTTTTTTGATGATATCATTTTCATACTGGCCAACCTGAGCACTTGGAGAGTTGTTTATTAAATATTTAGTTTTTTATGTTCAAAACTGGCATGGAAAAGACATTAATTGCATTAATTGCCATATGATTATGATAGAATATGTTCCACATCTTTGATTTTGGATACATTTTGAAGCTAGGAGAGGAACACATAACAGGTTCATTTTTTTATGATGTGATTTTTTTTTAATATATATGGGAGATGGTATCTGAGAACATGTATTTGCTAACTGTTTGTGTGGTTCTATTTATATTATTTTGTGCAGGATCATCATGATCATAAGTAAACGATTTCGTTTTAATGTCGAAATTGTTTCTCAGATTGGAAGACATGTAATTGTTTTAGGAATTAATTTACTCAGTTTAGAAGACATTAGTAATGACAATGATGCTTGCCATTGCTTGGGGCTAGATGAGCTAGAGAGTAAACTTCTGTGTTATTTTATATTAATTATTTGAAAATATTTTCTCCAAAGCAGGTAAAAGCAAAAAAAAAATAAAAATTGGCCAGTATGAAAATGATATCATAAAAAAAAACCTTTGTAAGCATGCTTCAAAGACTCATGCTACAGAAGTCATCTGATAAAATTTCAAGTGGATATGAACATCTACTTAATATGTCTTAAGATCTAAAAAGTCAAAGTATTCAATATGAAAAAGGTATTGCAAAAATATTCTCTTTTCAATTCATTTTGTGATATGGATACAATTGTAGGTAATACCAATACAGTAAGGCAGTTTTGTTGTGGTATGAAAGTGTATTGTAGTAATTAATAATTTCTGTTAATTTGCAAAAATTAAGAAATAAACAAATAAATGACAAATGTACAATGAAATATAGTTTTAGAATACAATTAGGCCAAATAGGCCGGCCTTATAATTTTTTTTTAACATACTGGATGACCATTTACACTCAGGACTAAGGTGTCATATAGGCAGTATAGATGTATAAAAAAAAGTGTAACATAACATTCAGGCATCATATTGCTAGAAGCTAGAGTAGTGTTGTTTGGTAAATTTGTGTTTTTTTTTTATAAATTTGGCTAATGGACAAAAATGTTTGATTCAAATCTAAATAAAATGCTATTATCTCCCTATTACTTACATTGTACATAAATTGATACAACTTTGATAATTCCTTGTACATGAGAGTTGTCTGTCAAATCTTGATTTCTCAATGAATGTATTGCATAACAATGAACTGAGCTCAAAGCAAAGCACTTTAATAATACACTTGGACAAAGAGCTCAATCCAGTGATATACTTTGTACTACGTATATACAGGTCCTTCATAAACATCCATCGACCAAAACCATATCTCAATAACATGCCATACTACATATACATGGTTGGATCAGAAGTCCTGAAATGAAAGACATGAATTTTATTATTGTATTTTAAGTATAAATACCGGTTAATTGATATAGTTTTAGTGCCCCTCTGTTGGAAATATCTCCACCTAATTTTAGTTAACTGATGAAGAAACATTCAAGCTATAAAATTTTATCTTAGATTTGTATACTATTGAATAAAAAGTTCCTTTTATGATCAAAACCTATATGTCGACCTCTCGATGCATTTGTTTGTGTTTCGTTTGCTTGCTTTATGATTGATGTATACCCTCATCTATTTGATACTTATATTATATGTATCACGAAGTAAGCATATTATTAGTTACATAGTGTGCTAGTGACCTAATACGGTATATATAGGATCAGTAAATTCCATATGGGGTGAGAGCGTATTACGTCTCTTGCACACTATGTAACGAATTTATCTTACCGACTATCTTAACGTGTGAAATTAAGACTAGTGATTCTCGAAACGAGCAAGTCTTCAATACTGTTAGCGCTAAGTAAATACTTCCATTGATCCTACAAAAACAGATGCCAACAATAACGACTTGTAAGGTTTAAATGTGTTTTATGAATTTGTTTCAATCTTAATCATCATTTTCTTCGTCTGTAGGAACTTTTAAGATTTTTTCTCAGTACCGTTTTGTTTTTTTACAAAGGGACATAACACCATTACTAACCGTGTATGAAATAAGCCCCGCCCCTTCTTACATAATAAGGAATATAAAGGGACGTAACTCCACTACTAACCGTGTATGAGATAAGCCCCGCCTCCTTACTAACCTAATATCAAATATACACAGTTTGCACGCTTACGCTTTTAACCAATCATATTCCTGGAAATGTATAGGAGGTAAGATAATGTAGAATACACTGGTATCTACACTTAATTTCAGATATCAACAGAAAAAGACAACGATATTTAACATGGGACCAGTATTTTATGGCTGTTTCCTTGGTTTCAGCAGAAAGAAGCAAAGATCCTGTAACGCAGGTTGGTATCTGAAATTTATCCAGTATCATATTACTCTTAAAATTAATGCAAAGAACTGAAGAAAAAGAATAATGTATAATCCCCTAGGAAATAACTATCTACCTGAGAGCAAAGGACGTTGATCTAAGCAAATAAATGTCACTGTATGACCTTCATCAACGATCGAATCCCATTTTTTTTTACAAACATTAAGGTATAAAAAAAAAACCGATCTGACAAAAAGGAAGAACATTTCAAACAAGAACTCAAACGGTTTGTTTTTTTCGTACAAAACAAAATATATAAAAGACAAAAACAAATATATACACTTTCATATATAACACCTTTTCAACACACATGTGGAGTAAGAACTACATTCTTACCCTTTAGGAAATATTTGGTTTGGCTGTTTTTTCATAAAATTGTATGGTACGTATTTGTCTTTGTATCGTTTTTCCTTTGACTGTTTATACTTATATGTTGGTATATGAGAATAATGGTATGCCTAATGAATGAAGTGTTCTATACTTAAAGGTACTACTTCAACAGTTTGTCATCTCAACTTCTCTGAAACCACACAACAGAGATTTATGAAACTTTGTAGATAATAAGGACATACTACGTAGATATGCATATCGACAGGAAATTACTATTCATTTTTTCTAGGAGTTACGCCCCTTTGAACTTAGTTGCTTCAATGCAACAGTTTGTCATCTCAACTTCTCTGAAACCACACAACAAAATTTCATGAAATTTTGTAGATAATAAGGACATACTATGTAGATGTGCATATTGACAGGAAATTATTATTCAATATTTTTTCTTATACAACTTTAATTTCTCCAATGACAATGTGGGGACGTGGGGTTATGTGAGTGTGCTCACTAAGGTTCTTTATTGGATGCAGTGTTCTATACCTGTATTTTGTTTCCGGTTGAAGCCTGTATTGTTTATACAAACAATAGAATTGTAGGTATAGGTTATAATGGTATGCTTAATGGATGCAGTGGTTTATACTCTTGTAGTTTGTTTCAGGTTGGTGCTTTTATTGTTAATACAGACAATATAATTGTTGGTATATGAGAATAATGGTATGCCTAATAAATGCAGTGATTTATACCTATAGTTTGTTTCAGGTTGGATCCTAGGCCTGTATTGTTAATACAGACAATAGTATTGTAGGTTAGGGTATAATGGTATGCCTAATGGTTGCAGTGTTTTATACTTGTAGTTTTTTCCAGGTTGGAGCTTGTATTGTTAATACAGACAATAGTATTGTAGGTGTAGGGTATAATGGTATGCCTAATGTTTGCAGTGTTTTATACTTGTAGTTTATTTCAGATTGGTGCCTGTATGGTTAATACAGACACTATAATTGTAGGTATAGGGTATAATGGTATGTCTAATGGACGCAGTGTTTTATACTTGTTTCAGGTTGGTGCCTGTATTGGTAAAACAGACAATATAATTGTAGATATAGGGTATGAAGGTTTACATAATGATCATAACGGATGCAGTGTTTTATACCTATAGCTTGTTTCAGGTTGGTGCCTGTTTTGTTAATATAGACAATATAATTGTAGGTATAGAGTATGATTGTTTACATAATGGGGAGGGGGATTTTTTTGGAAAAAAAGTTTGTGTCCAGTTTTTGGAGAAAAAAATGATTTGTTTTTGACCCTGAGAAAAACAAATATGTTTGTTTCACCTTCAGCTGCCACTATATGTAATGCTAAAATTGAAAGAAAAAAATTGTTTTCGACTTGTCGCCAAAAAATAGATTGTTTATCGCCACAGGCGAAAGAACAAGTTTGTCCGGAAAAAAATCCATAGCCCCCACCCCCCTCCCCCGAAAATCAAATGGTTGCTGCCTTAGGATATAATGGTATGGTGTTTTATACTTGAAGTTTGTTTCAGGTTAGAGCTTGTATTGTTAATGCAGAAAATATAATTGTAAGTATAGGGTATAATGGTATAGTGTTTTATACATGTAGTTTGTTTCAGGTTGGAGGTTGTTTTATAAAACCAGATAATAGAATTGTTGGTATAGGGTATAATGGTATGTCTGATGGTTGCAGTGGTTTATACTTGTAGTTTGTTTCAGGTTGGTGTCTGTATTGTTAATACAGACAATACAATTGTGGGGATAGGGTATTATGGTATGCCTTATGGATACAGTGTTTTATACTTGTTTCAGGTTGGTGCTTGTATTGTTAATACAGACAACAGGATTGTAGGTATAGGATATAATGGTATGCCTAACGGTTGCAGTGATGATGATATGCCTTGGGGAAAAAATTCAAAAGACATTCTTAATACGAAAAAATTATACGGTAAGAGAACAAAAAACAAGAGTTAACCAAAAAAAAACCAACTACCATGTTTTCACAAAGGTACATGTTTATATAGGGGAGCAACCCTTAAAATTAAGAAAAAAGGGGGGTATGGTTTTTGTTTGAGTCCAAACATTAATTTTAGTTTTTGACGCTATCAATAAGTATTTTTTTCAAAATTGAACACTATAAGGTACGTGTATGGGTGACTCTGGTTCAGATTTTTTTTTGTCATCTGCTTCATCACAATATTCGTTTTCTTTATTAATTTGGGGATCAGAATATACATACACCCCCTTTTGATTCAAAGTTAAATGGTCGTTCTCTAATTAAAAATATAATACGAGTGAGATTACTGTTTATTTGTACATGGACCGTTGTAGAAAGAAAATGTTAATGCAGGTTTGTCATTCATAGACAGTTTAACCAAATTTGGATGGCTATTTCTGATACTGCAAAAGCACTATTTGTGCATCCAAATTACATTGACGGTATATTCATTTGTGATATGCAGTAACTGACGTATATCGCATTCTTTGTTTTGTTCCCGTAGAGTTTTATTTATGTCATCAATGTTTAAGACTGAAGCACACAACTATAAAATCGTTCCTTTCAGTATCAAAATTGAAGTGTTTTGTTATACACAAAATATATCAAACATGATACACAATTAGCCCTAGCAATGCGCCTTACTGTTGGACTGAGTTCTGAACGTCATTCGATTTGGTCAAATGTGATTATTAACTAACATAATAAAGTCTTTTTTTTCTGCATGCAGTGTGTCATGCGGAGATGAACGCCATTGTTAACAAGATATCTGCAGACATCCGGGGATGTAAGATGTACGTCACACTGTATCCCTGTAATAACTGTGCAAAAATCATCATACAATCTGGTATTAAACACGTGGTTTACTACGATGACAAAAACAGACACAAAGACGAAGCTAAGGCGTCACAGTATATGTTTGATAAAGCAGAAATAACAATCAGGTATGAAAAAAGAATGGCGCTTAATATTTCTCATTTACACATGTACAATGTATACAACGACAATGTATTGAATTGAAATTAAATTGACTCTGAATTTGAGTTACTAAATAAAATCTCAATTTTGAAATAAGAAAATAAACAACGTTCGAGCCATCAAACGAATATTCGATCTAAGTTTAAAGATATTTGTCTTTAACCTGTTCAGGGTCACACATTACGGACATTACGTTTAAAGCGAAATGCAACATATCAGATATTAAGCACGGCTGAAATATAGAGAAGAGCACATGAGCATATCCAGAAATCAACGCCACTTTGCTTATTTGAATATTATACTAAAGAAATCGGATAAGGGTCACGGAAATTACATTAAAATGATAGGGAATTTTGAAAAAATGTCTGTTTTAATTTTAATTTAAGTGATAGACAGGTTGCCGGGGCAGAAAATGAATATACACAACAATATACACCATTTAAACGAAACACAATGACTGTTGTTGCAAAAATACAGGTTCCTGAGCTATTTAAAAAAAAAGAGGCTTTTAACATTGCAGTGTAAAATACAGGCTAAAATGGCTGAAACGTCAAATTTGCAAACTTCGTGTTGAAAATTGGCTTACAAGGTCATTACAAAAACAGGTTCCCACGTAAAATTAAAATGTCACTATTTCAAGAAGAATAAACTTATGAAGGCACGAAAAATTCACTAAATTCGCGTTCATTGTTTTGATTTTGACCGCCTGACAACTTTACGGAAATATCAAAGTGATTGTAAATAAGGACTCTGTGACGGGCAACTTATAATATCCGTGTTTTAAAGATTTTAATGATATCAAGCCAGTCCAGTTCAAAGTACTATCACGTGGTACAATTCTCATTTACATATTATGAATATTAATTAGCAAAACCACTACTAATTTCTGGCTATGAGGTCACAGAAATCACGTAACTTTCTTTAAACTCGGCCTTTAATGCTAGGGGTGTTTTCTCACTTAATGGTATAGCTTACCAAGGGTTAAGAAATTAAACCAATGTTTTTATATGATTTTTAAATGCAAATATTACCAATCAAATTTTCGATACGCATACATTTACTGGAACAAAGCAAAATATAAGCGACAACATAACTCGCTTGTAAGCTTTGGAAATGCGTTTTTATATTCCAAGTACCAATATTTAATTTTACATCGTTTAAGTAATTACTTATCTTTTTTGTGTCATGAAGAAATAACTTTAAGATGTGGCTCAGCTTATCGGTTTGTTTTTAAAACTGTATGCCATTTTTGGGTTAGTTCAAATAGACAAAAGAATATTACAGTCTTTTCTTATAACTTAATTTTAAATCCCATTTCAAAAGATTCAATCGTAAAATAACATTGACGACTTCACGGTCACATGACAAGATTATATCTATTAGCTAAAAGACAAAAACTCACATTGAATCGAATTTGGAAATCCAAAACTAAATTATTAATTAATATATCGTAATATAATAAGAACTTGTTTTCTTTTTTTTTCAGGAAGTATAATTCAACTTCTACACAGCTTAACATTGGAACATTGAAGAGTAGATTATGATCACATATGAATATAAATATATATAAACGAAATCCGTAAAATGTAGGAAAATATAAGAATTACTTCAAGGGCTTTAGAAACGTGCCGCGTTTTGCTCCTGTTTCGTATTGAGTACAAATACATTTTGAAATTTCCTACACTGTACGAATTTTGTTTTCATCCTCCAATTTAACATCTGAATTTGAGAGTTTTTTCCAATTACAATCGTTGTATTGGATTTCAAATGAACTCGAATTGACTCAAAAGCAAACTGCAACGAGGACCCCTATTTGAACTGTGGTGGTTTGAACATAACCGTACAATAGACGCAGGATACCAGAAGACTGTAATCGTAAAGTTTACATTGATTGCTTCGTGTTATCTGTTAACATGTTTTTGTAAAGCACAAATGTCGACTGCAGGACAAAAGAAGGGATATGCGTCATACGGGTACCACCGCGTGATCATATATGGATCAACATCATATAATTTGATCCGACTTTAAAAAAATAGAGATGAATTTACATATACTTTGAGAATATAGGCCAACGATTCAACATTATGCATCTGATTGATGTCTTGTGCATGGTTTATATGATAAAATATAAATACTTGCATGTATATTCATTTGTATAACTGATGAGAGATGAAAGAAATAAACCTGTATTGGTAACAGCAGACAAAACAACTTTTTAATGCTTTTAATTTGATTTATAGTTTTAACATAATTTATTGTCCATTTATTGTCTGAAGGATTAAAGGCATATGGATCGAACATAAGTAAGGCAAGGAAACATTATCGTGTCCGTTACAAACTGCGTTACTTCAATATCATTTTTTGACACTAAAATATTCAATATAAAAGCAAGGTCATACGTTTCTGTTAAATTGTTCCTTTTAAAATTGTCACACGATGAGGACTGCTGTACCCATATTTTGACTATTTTATTTATTATGTCTGTTCAGTTCACCCATCATGGTAAATATAACGAAATTTTATAAGACTGCCATCAAAGTGAGAGGTTTAGCACTTAAAAACCTGGTTTAATTCACCAGTTTCTACATTTGAAAATGTCTGTTACAAGTCAGAAATATCACAGTTCTTGTCCACTCATATTGATGTGCTTTGTCATTTGATTTTGCCATGTGATTATGGACTTTCCGATTAGATTTTTTTCTCTGAAATATCTGAGTTCAGTATTGTTGTGACTTTTCTTTTTTCTGGAGTTTGTATGATAATTGTGTACTAAATGTGTTGGATATATACTGATTTAGGAGAACATGATTTATTTCGAACTTGTAAATTGCTTTGAATTAGTTTGCCACTTTATGTCATCGGAGCTTAAAACACAATACTATTATCTCCCTTCTAAGGAAACTGACAGAAAACAAACGTCCAATCATACATTTAAAAGATGTAATACGCCGTCTACTCTTGCGCGTATATTTTCTCCGCATCAATTTTGAATTATGAAATTGCTGCCATGCAAATTGGTGACTTTATTCAATCAAAATTAACTTTATAACAGATTTTGCATGAGTCTCATACATTTTAGGATCAATAAAACCAAAACATATTTCACAAATGACTTCTACTATGTCGATTTTTTTAAACTGACTAAAATAACGAAATACATGCTTCATTGCCTAAAATTGAATGCCTTATATATCATTGCACATTTGCCTAAATGTAGGGTTTGCAGTTCAATAACTATTCGAAAAATTGTATTGTTACAGAAGTAAACCACACGATCTCTTCATTTGCTTTTGCGTGTTTTTTTTGTCGTACATGTACTGATTGGATGTCAATGATGAAACCTCATTTCTTTGTTTTAATTGTCATAAGAAATTATAAATATGCTACTTTAGGATACAAGTATAACAGCTAAATCTTGTATTCTTGTGGATGAATTTAATACGTTATTATGCAATCACCAGACATAAGAAGATGTGCTATGAGTGCTAATGAGACAACTCTCCATCCAATTTGTTTCAACCAACAACAGTTTCTGGAATTCTGAAAAATATGGAATAACATTTTGTTTATGTTTTACCCAAGTTAGAGACAATTTATGAATATTTGGAACCCTAAACTGATATAACTCAAACAGGGTAACTAATTATGACTGACCCTTTGTGGGCTCGTCTGTATAGCCATTCAAGGTCGTTAACTCCCACCATCAACTAATTACAAGTGAGAAATTGCAATAAATATTCAAAGAAAACGCAAAATCACTACTAGAATGGGAACCAATCAGTGAAAGATTAGTAATAGCAATATTTAACTCCAAATACTGTAAATTTTCTATCATACAGTGTTACGCACCAAAAAATTATGTCAAAGATGCAACCAAGAATGATTTTTATGAACAGCTGCAGACTGCCATTTCTAAAGTACATCAACATGACCTAGGAGATCTGAATGCTTCAGTAGGATCCGACACGTGCAACATTTACAAGTTTTCATACATTCTGGAAGCCCATCCAGTACAATTTAAGGACCAAACTTCGAATTTACAATATTAATGCATGTAAAATCTGTCCTACTGCATGATTCAGAAACTTGGAGTGTTTTAGTGAGTGACCCTCAAAAACTAGATGCTTTCCAAACTAGCTGCCTAAGAAAGATCAACAGAATATTCTAGCCAAATAAGATCAGCTACAATAGCCTTTTGGAGAAATGTAATACTAAGAGTATAACAGCAGAAACTTAACAACGAAGATTTAGATGGTTATGCCATGTACTGAGAATGCCACAACATTGCATCGCACACCTAAAACAGCTCTATATTGGACACCACAAGGTAAACGGAAACCAGGGATACCTAGAATCACCTGGCGAAGAACTGTAACAGCAGAATTAGAAGCAATGGGCTACACTTGGGGCTAAGACCAGTACATGGCTAAGGACAGAGATAAGTTGAGGCAGTTTGTTGGCCTTATGTCCCACTGGGGGAGGAAGAGGATAAGTAAAGTTAGTAATTGTAATAAATGGATTCAAGTTGAGAAACGGTCTTTATTACAAAAGTTGCCATCATTGTGTTAAACATTTTTTTTTTATTTCAGTATATGATCAGGGATCAGATTTGTTCAATTTATCGTAATCACTACATCTTTCTCTCTTTTTCCGTAGTGACATTACATAATTCGATTTATTACCAGAATTTAGCTTGCGTAAATATACCTGAGATCAGCTTCTGATTTGGGTTCAACATGCCCAGTCATATGATTAATTTGTTACTTTTTGGGGTGTTTTCTATGATGCTTGTATACGTTTTTTGTCTTGTCATCGTTTTCGTTTTTGCGATAGTATTGATGATCTTTATTCGAATTTCGAATCGAATGTCTCTTTGTTTATTTCATTTAGTTTGCTTCATATAGAAATGCAAATATATTTTAATGCATAATTATAATGTATCATCAATCAGTAGGACAAGTGAGACAGTCGAAATGACAAAAAAAAATGTATAAGGTATTCAATACAAGAGGCTCTCAACATGCTCAAGAGTCTGAATCGATCGCTTGTAATCATTTGCTTAAATTTGTCATCTATGATTAAGTTTGCTAATATATATAAAAAAGTGGTTTAAAATGACATTTTTTCTTTGTTTTTTGTCATGTTTTCTTCATAAGAAAAATAAAATTTTCTTAAAATTTCCAATTAAGTTGAAGCAACCAATCGATGGGTTGTTAGAATCATCGGATAATTTCAGGGCTGATAGACCTAGACCTTATGATAATTTTTATCCAATGTCAGATCTGCTCTAAATGCTTTTTTTATTTAGATACAAGCCCAAACTGCATTTTACCCCCTATGTTCTATTTTAGCCATGGCGGCCATGGTTTTTTTTTGACAAAACAAAAAATAAAACAATAACTTTATTACTGATAGATCATTCAGCTTACACTTTGTTTGAATTGGTTTAGAAGTGTCATTGAGTGTCAGAGAAGAAGATGTTTGAAATAGTTAAGACCGGACGACGGATCGACTCAAATAAAGGCAACAGTAGTATACCGCTGTTCAAAACTCATAAATCCATGGACAAAAAACAAAAGGACTCCAAGTCATCTTGACAAGATGAGATTACATTTTTACAAGGACTCATGAATAGTTGCCCTTCTTTAAAAAAAGTCTTGATGTATCGATTTTTACTATGGATTATGTTTCCTTTAATACTCTTATAATTTTTTTAAATTAATTCAAATACATGTATATTCCTAATTATTGGAAGAATTATACACATAAGTAGTATGCCTAAAACGACAAAGTTATTTTTCATTTACCTGTAGATAATGTTAAAACCGTTTTTCAAAAAGTTGTTCCTAATATTTTATTAACTTTGCGTTTGCATTCAGGTATCGCAGATCAAATTTATTCGTTCATAGTGTGTTAATTTACGTTTTTTGATTGAGTTAAGCCTTCCAATTGATATTTTATCGTGTGGTTTGCACCTGTCCTAAGTCAGGAATCTGATGTACAGTAGTTGCCGTTTATTTATGTAATCTATACGTGTTTCTCGTTTATCGTTTTTATATAGATTAAACTGTTGGTTTTCCCGGTTGAATGGTTTTACACTAGTAATTTTGGGGCCCTTTATAGCTTTTTGTTCGGTGTGAGCCAAGGCTCCGTGTTGAAGGTCGTACATTGACCTAAAATGGTTTATTTTTATAAATTGTTATTTGGATGGAGAGTTGTCTCATTGGCACTCACACCTCATCTTCCTTCATCTTATTACAAAAAAAATCCACAAAACACTACCACATGGATAAAATGACGGACGCAGTTTACATTTTTCGGTTTCTTCAGCAACGCCGATTCTGATAGAAATAAACGAGATTTATTAAGTGATACTTACTTAGATTCACATATGTATTTTCTTTCTGCTGTGCAAGGATAATCATCCCATTGCCAGTTATGTTTACTCCACATTTGAAGACAGTTTGCACTCAAACCGTCCATTGGTTCTTGTGGCGCCCAATCGGTGAACGAAAAATAACTTTTCGTGAATGACCACTGCCATTTGCCTTCCTCTAAATCATCCCTAGCACCGAGCCAAAAATCTGATAAGACGTGTAACGGTAATGTTAATTGTAAAACAATGTGTTACTGTGGACTTTAAAACCGTTATTTGTTTTTATTATTGACACAAGGTTAGTGGTTATGGAAAAAACCAAAGGGGTCAAAATTCTAAATTTGTTTACAGAATTAATGTTGATTTTTTTCTTGAATTCGTGATTAGTCAAATCAATATTTGTATATTGATAACTATGTGGTACTTTTGTGATATGTTTATTTGTAATTTGTAAATTGCTTCATTGTACTTTGTGTATTTTGTAAAAATTTTAGATATAAATTAGCATCTAATATTTTATGTTTAAAAGCGCACTATACTTGTAAAGCGAAAATTTTCTAATACGATGATTGCAAAGAAGGTGAACTTTTCATTCGTAATTTGCATATTCTTTTATTGCTACTTTTCGAATTATGATAACAGAATACGCTACTTTCAAACTTTCGTGAGTTTACCAGTGTCGAAGTAAAATAAATTAAGAAAGTCGAAGTATTTATTTTGAAAGTGTTCCCAATGATATTAAAGTATATACACTGTTTACGGTATGTACCAGAGTTATTATTGATATGTCTGTCGTCAGTTACCTAAACGAAACAGACCCATAATACTCTTTTATTGGTGGAAAATTGACCAGATATGAAAAAGGGGAAGGGGGACCTCAATTTGGTGAGGCGGGGTGGAGGGGGGGGGGGGGGTTGTACTCGCCACTCTCTTTAGCATAACTGAATGCACTTGTCAAATTTCTGCCCCGTGGCTTTATTGGGTTGAGTGTTAAGAATCTATTCAGAAATAAGTATTTTCATTTACAACGCCACTTTCTTTATCCGCCTAACCCTCAAACTTGTTGTTGTCGTCGATTGATATCATACATATTTTTTTTCTTAATGATATAAGCTTAAAGCAGAACTTTGGTGTTTTTTGCATATTTTGTTTCCTATAGCTGACAATACGGAATGCGTTTATATAACTGTCTAAGACGAATCGTACGACGAGCTCTAGTAATTTATTTCCTTCTTAATTATTTTTTGTATTATAAACTGTCTCATGTGCAAGCATATACAACATCTCCTTTTTTCTTTTAGAAAAATAAAGTAACAGCTGTTTTTGCTAAACTGATAATATAATAAAATGAATGAGGAATACTGTGTATTTTCTTTAATGTGATTCATCTAAAGCTATAAATTGACTATACTGAGACAGTGGTGAAAATGTACGATACAGATTTGAGTTTCAATCTTTCATATATCGGGAATGATGTAAACCAAATATTTGAGGAGTACAAAGTAATAAATATATAGACTGTAAACCCACTCAATATTTTGAAAACTGGTATATATAATTTGCAATTATCTGCAATCAAACATACATCATGTATCATGTAATTGAAATTCCCTTTGAGTTTGATTCTAGAGGTAAAGGGGATGATTGAGATCTCAAAAAATATGTTGAACCCCGCAGCATTTCGCGCCTGTCCCAACATAAGAGCCTTTGGCTTTTGCTAGTCTTGTGTAATTCAACGTTAGTTCATTTATATAATAGACAAATGTAAAACAATAAAACGAGAAAAGCAACGATCTAATATATGTATAAAACAGTAAACCAGATAATTAGAACAATAGTTTTTGTCTCGCCTTGACGGAGTCAAAAAGTGAGACATAGGTATGCTGTTCCGGTGTCGTCGGCGTCAATAATGTATTAGTTTGTGATTAGGTCTAGTTTATAGTGAACCACAAGTGGTAGGTCAATCATATTTGGTATGCATTTGTATAAGCATTGGCACATCAACATTCAATGGAGATTAATTGGCCCTGCCCCCTCATTCATGGTCTATTGACTTCGAAACCTGTGCTTATTGTACATGTATAAGTTTGTTATTAGGTAAGTTTATGGGGAACCACAAGTGGTAGGTCAATGATATTTGGTATGCAGTTGTGTAAGCATCGGCATATCTTATTTCCATGGAGATAATTTGGCTCCGCCTCCTGAGTAATGGTCTATTGACTTTGAAATTTTTTCTGAGTTATGTATTAGTTTGTGATTAGGTCAATTTAAGGGGAACCATTATTGGTAGGCCAATGTTAATTGGTATTTAGTGGTAAAAGCATTGGCACATCTCATTTCCATGGATAATATTTGGCCTTAACCCTCAGTCACAGTCTAATGACTTAGAAACTTATTTTAGTTTACATGTATTAGTTTGTAATTAGATCAGTTTAAGATGAACTGCTATTGTTAAGTCAAGCATTTAGAGCAAATCTGACATGGGGTAAAATTGTTGATAAGGTCAAGATCTATCTGCCTTGAAATTTTCAGACAGATCAGACAACCTGTTGTTGGGTTGCTGCCCCTGAATTGGTAATTTTAAAGAAATTTTGCAGTTTTTGGTTATTATTTTGAATACTATTATAGATAGAGATAAACTGTAAACAGCAATAATGTTCAGCAAAGTAAGATCTACAAATAAGTCACCATGAACAAAATTTTCAGAGGACCCCTTAAGGAGTTATTGACCTTTATAGTCAATATTACACAACTTTTCGTCATTTTTTGTAACTTGTACAAAAATCTTCTTCCCTGAAACTACTGGGCCAAATTTAACCAAACTTGGCCACAACCATTACTAGGGTATCTATTTAAAAAAGTGTCTAATGACCCCGCCTACCAACCAATATGACCGACATCAGTAAATACAGTAACAGGTGAGCGACACAGGCTCTTGAGAGCCTCCAGCTTTTATAACATACCTGAAGACGTTCCGTATAAGCTTGCTGTGTAACGCAAAAAGTTTTGCTGGTTTGATGACATAACTTCTGCAAGTCTGGCGTCATGTGCTCTGCAGGAACCCTATACATTACATCATCATAGAAGAAGCAAAACTTGCATATTTATAACGATACTAGGCATCAAAAATATAATATTATAATTATGTTCGATTTCTTTATTTTGCAAAATATTTCAACCCATAATTGATTAAAAAAAATCTTCTTAAAACTATCTTTGGGAAATTTTCCCAGATTGTACAGCTCATAACAGGTGTTGAAATAAAAGTCCAAACCATAGAATTACATTTTTTGCACGAGAAAAAAAAATCAGTCGGTTGGATAAAAATTTAAGTGTGATAGTTCATGAATTTATTGTTTATTGACAAGTTATATCAAATTGACAACCCATGGGAGGACGATACATTTTGGGACAAACAATTAAAAGCAACACACAGACTGTTGTTATGTTGCTAAGTTTTCAGTTTCAATTGGGGTTTTTGAGTGTGAGTATGAGTGTTACTTTGGTATCTTTCAATTCTCCTCTAGAATATGATCATGAAAAGCAAACATACATTTGTCAATTTATTACGATTGGCCTTAGCCACCAACAAGCTGTAAATCTATATGATGAAAAATCATTGTTGAAGGACGTCTTGGATGTTTTATTGCTTATATTTACATTAAAAGCACTCAAATGGAAAGTTGTCGCATTTGCAATGATATGTCATCTTCTTGATTTTATAAAAAAAATCATATTCAGAATCTAAATAATTTATGTGAAATGTCAGTACAATTTCCTTTTGCATATGTATTTTTGAAAGACTATATCTGTTATTAACATATATTTCTAAACACTTAAACTATTTTATTTCACAATGGTTTTATTCTATCTTAATGAGGTTCGCTTCGCAGTTTTAAAATAAGAAGCTTTTTATAACACTTGTATATATTTATAGGAGATTATTAAAGGAAACAAAAGAGCCAACAAAATATATAGGTCAATGTGCTGGTCTTCGAGATATTAGCCATTGAAATTTAAGCGGGAAAATATTCTCTCTTGAGTTTTCATAGCTCTATCCTTGACAAAAAAAAATAACAAGGATTTTATATGAGTTTTACAGATAAAACTTATAATTATACATGTAAAAGATTTATAAACAGAAAAAAGGGGGTCAATGGGCATTTTTGTATAAATGCATTCAAATCGATAAAACCAGAGGATTCCGAAAATCTGTCAAAAATTCTAAAACATGACAAGCGAACATCCTTAATAGTGCACATTTGATTATTACAACATAATACTAAAAAAATCAGGGAGTGTTTAAGATTAGTCTATCACATACCTGCGCATTAAACCAGTTGAGTTTCTCATGACTAAAAAAATAGCAAGAATCTTCATAATGATGCCATGTAACTGGACACTCTGCTAAAACAGTCTCTGTAAGACAAAATAAAAAGACAGAAACAGGTACTTGTATGAATCTCTAACAGTAGGTTTCCATACCGGAAAAAAAGGCTATTAAATTCTTGATTCGATTTTCGCACTGTGCATGGTTGATTTTTTTCGAGCTATTTGTCGATTTAAAATCGAGAATTTGCGTCGGCGTAATCAATATTTAGGTTCAGTCTCTGATCACATGTTTTTTAACATTAATAACTTTATCAAACACTCATCCAATTTATGAAATTTGGACAGAAACTTGTTTGTTTTCTTCCACTTCGTGCTTTTTATTACATTTTCATATGCAGTTATTACTTGAGTTGAGAAAAGTTCGACTTAATAAGCTGGGCATTTTTGAAGAGTTCTTCAGAAACTTCACCCGCAGTCAAGTACGATATATGTATAGCAAGTGTAGTAACCGACTTCGAAGCTGTTGAATCATCCAGTGTATTACAACTTGTACACAACACTCCCTTTAAGTGTAAGAAATAACCGTTGAATAATTTATTAGCGTCAGCAATTGAAAGTAGGTAATTTGAAAATTCATCCAGAGGTTTAAATTGTTTCCATTGAAACGAAAAACTGCTTTACCAGATCAAACAAAGAATACAAATTAAAGAAAGAAAACACATATTTGAGCATAGTGGTCTCTTTGAAAATACAAGTTCAAAATTCACAAAAAGATATACTCCTCCTTGGGCTTTCTATGCTACCATTAACAAAAATGTCTATCGGAGCTGTATGTCTGCATTTGAAACCTTCTTTTATATTGCCTCATCGTGTTGATATGAATTATCATTGATATGGTCATATTCATAAATAATCTATTTTACAAAACGTAGATTTTTGAAAGGAGTAGGTCCGGTAAGGACCGATTTTGGCCTCAAATTTCAGGTTCATCTGACGAAAGATTTTGACCACATTTTAAACACTTAAGTGTCTATTTTATTTGAATTAATTAGTTTATGTGAAAGATTTTAACAGATTTAGTCATTAAAAACGATCCGATTCAAGCTCAAATATGAAAAATCTACCTAATATGCCGAAAAATATCACTTTTCAGATGGTTTTTAGTAAAAATGAAAGTGGCCGCATCCGTGTTCATCCTCAACCTTTATATATGTTATGTATTCTAATGCAATTATTTTGTAACAATTGTTCTGATTGGATGACAGCAAGCGTAAAATTCTCTATCTCCTTGTCTGTAACTAAGGAAGCCGACATTTTGAATTTCGGAATGTATTGACATGTTATTTCTACAATAATAAACCAAAAACTCACTTGTTGCGCCTAAAAATCTTCTTTTTATGAAATTTTATTACATTCTGAAGCGGCACAGAAGCCAGAAAACGCCCGGTGTTTATGTTTGACGCCGGAAGCATACCTATGACGTCACCTAGTGTAGGGACCAAAGAAGATAACATCTTTTCGCGGAATTTTCTTTAATGAAGATTTTATACTGAAATAATGATTAAAATTTAATTATGAACTTGTTTTGCATTAGAATAGAGATAACTGTATTGTGTTTGAAGCTTTGCGGACGTCCATCGGTAGTTTTACTGTCGTAAATACCCGTTTACCTGTCTCCGCTCCGCGTCGCCAGGTAAACTAAATTTGCGACAGTAAAACTACCGATGGACGTCCTTAAAGCTTCAAATACAATACAGTTATCTCTTAATTATCATCAAATACAACTTACATTTCAATATTAAGAATGAACACGAATGCGGCCACTTTCGTTTTACACGAAAACCGTCTAAAATTTAACTAAAATACTAGAATTATGAGGATTTCAGTAATTTAGCATGACTTAATGGTGCTAGTACCGGATATATGTGCATTGTATTGTAAAAACAGCCCATATTTATGTAGCAGAAGCATTCTACTGTCCAATAAATAACTAAAGATTTACATTTTAACAATTTGGTAAAACTGCTATATTTTGGGGCCAAAAGGAGGTCTTACTGAACCTACTCCTTTAAAGACTTTTGTACCTCAGGAATAGATCACCTTAGCTGTATTTTCTGGTTTCTATGATGATTTTATTCATATTTATCAAATTATTTGTCCAATACGTTAGTTAAGTCATTCAAATAGACATCTGATGAAGTTGGTCCCTAATTATGGTTCCATTTCAACATAATTTGGAAAATGCAATTACAAATGAAATACTGAGGGGGTTGTGAAATGATTGACAAACCTGAAACAAATAAACAGAAGTCATGTAAGGACACAAAAAATACATTGCAGCCATTATATATGTTTTTATTTTTATTTTTTAAAGATTTAATGACCTACCTGAGAATTGAAAAATCAGTTTAATGGAAATATAGAACGTTACTTTTGAACAGAAAACAAACAGCATTATACTTCAAGTCTTATTTCCAATGAATACAATGTCTTATCTGTACGTATTATAATGAAATTGACATATACACAGGACAGTGTCTTACATATCTACCTAAACTGCAATCTAGTGTACGCTTTAATCGTTTGAATTAATCTATCAAAAAGGTCCCTGATTTGTGGACCTCTTCCACTTCTATATACAGAAGAAGTACACATATTTACCCTCGTACTTATACTTAATTCAATTGAAACTTTATCGTGAGAGGCATGTATTTGTTATTATGTTATACCATACTTTGTTAGTTTATCTTTATTTAACAATTATGATTTTGTTAGCTTTCTTGTTAGATTTTAATGAATGTTTGTTTGGTTGATTTCATTTATCAATGCTGTACGTTTATGGTATAGTTCTACACAGCTTTCGATGCTTGGTCTCAATTACAATGATTACAGTCATGTTGACCAATTGTGATCTGTTGAAGTATCTCATGTATCAATGCGGGCAACTTCATCGAGATATGATAACAATAGGTATAATTTTTTATGACAGTGTGTCATTAATAAAAAAAACATTCATATTGTTTTAAAGTTGTCTATTTAAACTATGAAATTATCTTATTAAGATGTTAATTGCAATTCCTCAATCCCCCAATGAAGTTCAACTTTGTATGTTTTGGCCTTTTAAACTTTTTTTTGTATCGAGCGTCACTGATAGGTCTTAATTAGCAGGCGAAACGTGCAACTGGCGAAGACAGTTCTAATCGTGTTATTTATGAAAGATTTATTGTATATCTGATAGATAGGAAATATATAAATTCTGTGCTGATGATCTACCCATGAAGTTAATGTACGGATATCGATTGACGAATACATCAATATGTTCTATAAATTTAGTTTTTTTTGGTTAAATTCCAGTCGACAGCAGGACGACTATATCTCCCTTAAAATTGCACCAAACACACTATTAACTGATGTATTTTGAATTCTGCGTAGCACTCTTTACCTTTCTATAAATGTCAAAAATGTGTCCATAATATCAAAAGCAAGGTTGGCAAAGTATTTTGTAACAATGTCTTGACATTCAGCTATGGGAATACACTCCCAAATGTAAAACATTGATTAATTTTTCAGTTGTCTGTATACGTTACTCGAGCCAATTTCAATCATATACAAACCACGTAGAATGATTTTGAAGGAGAAACATATCAACAAAATATATGAATATGCAGCCATGGTCAACAGTTGAAGAAGAGTAGGTAGACAAATCAAGAAAACCTTAGTGTTGCAAATGTATTTGTGTTTTGTAAACTGTTTTGTCTTTTCTTCCAATGGTGTTATTAATGTTATCAGATTCTTTAAACTTATGAGGTCTTAATAATCCCCTTTGTATCTTCCATATCTTTTGGATTTTTTTTATAATTTAGTGAGACATTGTCAAGACTTGCGTACTCGAACGCTGTTGTAGAAATATGTATTCTTCGGGAAGTGTATCAAGTCCCAGACTATGCAAAGCACGTTGAAAATGTGTGTATCGAAAGACGTTTAGATTTGGCAAAGTTTGAATTATTTGGTTTAATATCAGCTTATTATATCCAGACTTGATTGAAATTACCTCGATCAATAAGGACAAGGAAATGTGCTTTAACATTTCAAATAATATAGTTTAGCTGGATTTTATCAAAATGTACGATACTGTATACCAACCACTTTTCGCGAGGACTTGATTTTCTCGACTTTATAGAGAATAGGAAAATAACACGAATATACACGGTCGAGAGCAATATCAAAATCTCAATCTCCACTTATATAATTACACCAAAAACATTAGAAAGTCGTTCAAATTATCAGTCAAAAAGTCGGCTAATCGTAAAATAAAGTAGCCGCGACAAATAGCTGGATTACACTATTGCTTTTAAATCATTTCTTGTTGTCGAATTAAGTCGGTTGTCAATATTAATCCCATATAATTTTGCCCCTAAATATTCACACGGGTCTTTGATGAATTTCGTGTTACACGGTCTTAGTTTTCTATATTGAGTTTTGTATACTGTTGTCTTATCTGGGCCTTGTTTAGCTGATTGTGCGGTATGGGCTTTGCTCATTGTTGAAGGCCGTACGGTGACCTATAGTTGTTAATGACTGTGTCATTTTGGTCTCCTGTGGACAGTTGTCTCATTAGCAATCATACCACATCTTCTTTTTTATATGTTACTGGTTTTTCCATCGATATATGTTTCACTTGTCATGCCAGTTTGTTTTGACAGGTGAGTTTGAATATCCCTTTGTTTTCTATCGTCGTAAACAAATATGATATAAACAACAATGTTGTGTATAAAAAATTCATAAACATTTCATCTTTTATTTCATTTGACATTAAGAATTATTGCATCGATTTGCCGTATCATGTTAATTCAAAAATGGTATGTGTCACTACATTTCTGTTCATGTATATCTAAATTTCTTCATTATTGATTATCAACAATATCGGTAAACTACTGATTATTCCATTCCTCGATGAAGCTTGAAATAGGATAACTGTTCCATACGTTTGAAGTCAATATGAAACATGTGTGTTTCTCTTGTTTTGCATGCATCATACACTTTTCAAGTGAATTCAGTTTAGTAGATGTGTGTCACAAAAATGATTTTAATTGCCAGCACATGAATTTTGAAAATTCGGGACGTTTACACTTTGAAAGATGTAAATTGGGCAATATCCTTCGGCGATTAATTCAGATAAGCATGCTCAATTGCGTGAAAGAATGCATTATGACATCACAATGCATAAGTTTTAATTACAGATATGATTGGTTAATGTGTGAACTTCTCGGAGATACAAAACACATAATATCTGAGACCGGTTGTATTTTCAGTGATATTGCTACATGGCCTAAGGTGAGTAAATATTTCGACATGACCTGAGGTAAAAAATATTACGGCATGGCCTAATGTGGGTAAATAGTGTAAACTGTTATGTTTGTAGATATAGATTCCACCACTGCAAGTAGTGTGTTACGATATTTTTCTACTTGAGACAGTTAAATGTTACTTATTTACAACACGAGGCTTGCCGAGAGTGAAGACATGTCCTTATACACAAGTTATAGCGGTGGAATCTGTTTGTGATTTTTATATTTTCTTTTGAAAGATTTCCAGGAAGTTGTGTTTTTGTATGTCACGTCATTGTTCATGGTATTTTTCCATGACGTCACAATAGAATTTCAGTAAAAACCACGAAAATTTGACGCCATAATAAATTTCGACCAATCATTTGCTGAGAAAAGAAACTTCAATAGTGAGGAGAAACATCAAGAAGTGAAAAATAGAACAAAAATCAGAGAAATAGAGATTCCTTCACTGCAACCAGTGTATTACGATATTTCTTCACTGAAGACAGTTGAATTTTTATTATTTAAAGCGCGAGGTTTGTCGAGTTTTTTAAATATTTAAAATTTAATTATCGAGAGTGGAGACATATCGTAATACACGAGTTATATTGTCGAAATATGTTTCTCTCATGATTTTTATCCTTTTTTTCAAAGATTTTCAGAAACTTGATTTCTTTATATGCGACGTTATCAGGCATGGTCGCCTTTTTTATGACGTTACAATAGAAAAATTAAAAAGGAAACAATACATTTTAAGGTCATAATCAAATTTCAACTAATCATTTACCGAAAAAAGATATTTCACTATTGAGGAGAAATATTTTTTTCACAACGATCAAGAAATGTGAAAATAGCTCAAAAATTAGAGAAGCTTTGTTTCACTATTGTTTTATATTAAAATTACAAAAAGATTTTTTTTCTTTATATAATGAAGTAGGTGAATTCGCAATAGTATTATTTTTTTATTTGTAATCAAAAACTGTGTATGAAACGCGTCAATGAATTATACAAACAACGACAAGGTAAAGGTCACACATGGATTAATTCGAAAACAATTGGTGAAATTACAGGTTATGGCGGGTGAATGCCGACAACACAGATGCAAGAACGGCGAAAGATGTATCTTCAATGGTCAAAATCAGCTTTGTGAAAAATCATGTAAATACTTGTATACATTATATAAATTGGATAATAGCTGTACCTCATATTTTAACAATTTAACCTATTATTGTATATACATACGGGACCTTCTCTATGTGTTATAATTTGTTGTCAAGATCGAAATAACAATAAATTTAGTTTTAATTTGTCTTAAGTAATACACAAAACTTTTTAATTCGGCTATAATGATCCTCTTTTGTATTATACGGAGAATATGATGACTTAATATGGCTATAATGATCCTCCTCTGTATTACTGAGAATATGATGACTTAACATGGCTATATGGATCCTCCTCTGTATTACGGAGATTATGATGACTTAATATGGCTATAATGACTTAACATGGTTATAATGATCCTCCTCTGTATTACGGAAAATATGATGACTTAATATGGCTATAATGATCATCCTCTGTATTACGGAGAATATTATGACTTAATATGGCTATAATGATCCTCCTCTGTATTGCAGAGAATATGATGACTTAATATGGCTATAATGATCCTCCTCTGTATTACGGAGAATATGATGACTTAATATGGCTATAATGATCCTCCTCTGTATTACGGAGAATATTATGACTTAATATGGCTATAATGATCTTCCTCTGTATTACGGAGAATATGATGACTTAATATGGTTATAATGATCCTCCTCTGTATTACGGAGAATATGATGACTTAATATGGCTATAATGATCCTCCTCTGTATTACGGAGAATATGATGACTAAATATGGCTATAATGATCTTCCTCTGTATTACGGAGAATATGATGACTTAATATGGCTATAATGATCCTCCTCTGTATTACTGAGAATATGATGACTTAACATGGTTATAATGATCTTCCTCTGTATAACGGAGAATATGATGACTTAATATGGCTATAATGATCCTCCTCTGTATAACGGAGAATATGATGACTTAATATGGCTATTATGATCCTCCTCTGTATTACTAGATAGATGACTTATATGCTATAGATCTCTCTGTATTATGAAATATGATGCTTAAATGTTAAATGATCCTCCTCTGTATTACGTAAATATGAGATAATATGGCTATAATGATCCTCTGTATTACTGGAATATGTACTTAATATGGATATGTCCTCCTCTGTATTCTGAGATATGATGATTACATGGTTATAATGATCTCCTCTGTATGACGTAAATATGATGACTTAATATGGCTATAATGATCCTCCTCTGTATTACGGAGAATATGATGACTTAACATGTCTATTCTGATTCAATCTAGCAAAGTCATACGTTTTCAGATTAATTCAAACGTGTTTAATGTTCAGCGCTATGATAAATTGAATAACATTGGTTAGTGTTACCAATAAAAATAGATGTTTTACGTAGTTTAAAGTCATGAATCAAAATAAATAGCTCGGCAATTGTGAACAAAAATGCGATATAGATTATATTTACTGTGGATTCATTTATTTTCGAGGGTACCAATTTTCGTGGATTAAGGTAAACTGACACTTTCGTGGATATTTAATGTCTTGGTTTTACCAAAATCTGCAAACAAGCGAATGGAAAATATACAATTCGTTGAACATTTGAACTCGTGATTAATCTGTACCCACGAAATCAACGAAATTGGTATCCAACGAATATTAATGAATCCACAGCATAATTTGCTTTCAAATATTCGGTTTTGAGCATTTCCCGATGAACGTAAATGAGTAGGTCCGGTAAGGTCCGGTAAGGGCCGATTTTGGCCTCAAATTTCAGGTTCATCAAACGAAAGTTTTTGGACACTTTTTAAACACTTAAGTGTCTATTTCAATTGATTCGATTAGTGTATGTGAAAGGTTTTAACTGATTTAGTCATTAAAAACGCTCTGATTCAAGCTTAAATATTAAAACTCTATCAAATATGCCAAAAAAACGTCACTTTTCAGATGGTTTTTGTCAAAAATGAGAGTGACCGCATCCGTGTTCATCCTGAACCTTTATATATGTTTTGTATTATCATCAAATACAACTTACATTTCAATATTATGAATGAACACGAATGCAGCGACTTTCAAACAGAAACCGTCTAAAAGTTAACCAAAATGCAAAAAATTGAAGATTTCAGTAATTTAGCATGACTTAATGATGCTAGAACGCGATATGTGTGCATTGTATTGTCAAAAACAGCTCATATTTATGTAGCAGAAGCATTCTACTTTCCAAAATATAGCTTAAAGATTACATTTTCACAATTTTCTGCTATCTTTTGGGGCCAAAATGGGGTATTCCTGAACCTATTCCTTTCAGAAAAGCGTTTTGAACGTATGAAGTTTATAACGCGTTTTTGTTTTGTTTCGTATTGAAATTTATTTGTCTAAATGTTCACGTTGTAGACTGTATAGGGGTTCCAGTTGTAAAGAAGTCAGTTAGTACTGAAAGGTTTGGTGTACATAGGAATATTGGTGCCGGTGTTAAATTTAAATGTGAAGATGGATATAAACTCGAAGGATGGCCCTATTCAGTTTGTCTACCTTCGGGTGAATGGGAAAATTACTTTTCGTGTGTGGATGAAGGTGCGATTTATACAATAAAAACAGACTTTTATACTAAATTAGTCAACGAATGTCCATTACACAAACTTTAAGTAAAATCAACTGTTTGAAATTGGCTAATGAAACGTTTTTATAAAGGGAGATGATTTTATTTATTCTTTTTTTTATCTAAAAATATCTTTATTTTACTTTTCTTTGCTGTAATGAACAAATTATTCAATCTACTTCAGTAAAGAAAGATGTATATACATGTTTGTTTACGTAAGAAAAAACACTTAAAGCTTCTTAGAATAATGCCTTATTTTTTATTCATCTTTTTTTTTTATTTGAGATATTTCAATCTTGCTGGATATATTTTCTATAAACATAGAAAAGAAAATATAATATGATTGCCAATGAAACATCTCCTTACAAGAGACCAATTGACAAAGACCTCAACATCTATGTCATCAACAGCTTTTAACACTGAGCAAAGTCAGCTATTAAAGTCCCCGAAATGACAAATGTAAAACAATTCAAACTATAAAACATAATGAACGAAAAACAAATATGTATAACAATTTTAAACGACAACCACTGAATTGGGACAAGCACATACAATATGTAGAAAGGGGGGGGGGGGGGGGTTGGTAAATATGTTAGCGGGTACTCAACCCTCCCCTAACCTAGGACAGTAGTGTAACAGTACAACATAAGAACAAACTATTACTATCAGTTGTAAAAGGTTTAACTCGTCAGCTGGGTTCAAATAGAAATATATCTAACAAAAACACAGAGTGGACGTGGCTGCGTACTTAAACATCCCGGCAATATACTGAGACCCCGTACCGATCTGAGAGTTCTCGTAGTTACAGTCAGCTAGTTCAAAGCCAATAACATCAAATAAAGAAAAATCATGCATCTAAGACAAAACTAAAGCTTTCTCAATTGCATTCATTTTCATTATGTTTTTCGGTCTGTGCACCCAACTGTTCGTTCGTCCGTTTGTTGTCTGTTCTGCTTCAAGAAAAAACTTTTGAAGGTTAAAATCCCGCGTTATGGGGTTTTATCAATTAAAAAAGAGAGATTGTTCGGTCATTAACCCCAAAACACTTTCACTAATTTCCTACATAAGTAGCAAGTCAGGAATATAACAGTAACTGTTGTTATCCATTCGTTTGATGCATTCGAGCTTTTGATATTGCCATTTGATTATGGACTATCATTTTTAATTTGTCTCGGAGTTATTTTATTTCTGCAAGAATCTTTTGTCAATTCTTAATACAAATTTTTAGACAACTCTCCACAACAGATCAAAATGACAGAGAAATTGATAATTATAGATCACCGTATGACCTTTAACAATAAGACAAAGCCCGTACTGCATAGTCAGCTATAAAAGATCCCGAAATAACAATGTAAAATAATTCAAACGAGACAAATTACGGCCAAGTTTAAGTACCAGTGATATGAGCTCCTTTTTGATTTTTGTAAATTGTATATTTTACGTTTTCGAGTTCCGAGTTTTTATCATTTAAAAATGGGTATATTCCAGTCTTCAGCAATTTTCATAATTTTTTTTTGAAATATCTAAATGTATTGACGTTAGCTCTCTTCCGATTTCTATAAAATTAAAATTTTATTTTTGTGAGTTTATGGGATTTAATTCCGAAAAAGGGGCCATTTTTCGGACAATTTGTTAAAAGTGCTTTAAGCAAAAAAAAAACGACGGGTGTTAAATGCGCTAATGGCACAGCTGTTTATTGGTAGAGTTGAAGCCCAATCAATTTGAAACTTTGTACACGTGTTCTCTATGCTATGATATGTCTAATTTTAATATAAACTTATTGTTTGTACCCTAATTCAACGGCCACTGAACATAGAACAAGATAGTGCGATTGGGGCATTAGTGTACTACGGACACACATCAGTTTAATCTAAGTTATTCCTGCATTTTCTATATCTATTGTACATGTACTGCATAATCTGTATACAAAATTAACCTCAATTACTAAAAACTTTTTAATAATTCTTATACAGCAGAGACTGGTTCCTGTCCAGAATATTGGATATTCCACAACGATCATTGTTACTTCTTTTCATGGGAAAAGATAACATGGAACCAGGCAAAGGTTAAGTTACTTTACCAAAATACACTACACATTCAAAATACACTACATATTCAAAAGGCTTTTCATGGGAAAAATTAACATGGAACCAAGCAAAGGTTAAGTTACTTTACCAAAATACACTACACATTCAAAATACACTACATATTCAAAAAGGCATCAGTTGAATAGTGATTTTCATATGTATAGGCAATTGTAGGACTATATCTGTGTTAGTTTGATTGAACTGCTATTCAAATTATTCATATAATCTATGTTTGTAATTTAAAGTTCAGGTTTAGGAGAAACAGAAATCATGGATACGGAAACCGGTACTAACTGTGTTAACCCGCCAAGCTGTAATTGTTTCGATTCCATTTTTTTAGGTACTTAATCAATTTGTAATTGTTTTCGTTGGTAAGAGTATCACAACAGTTGGCCAATAGTCTTTTAATTTGTTGCGCCTTGCGTGTTAAAAATGTCGCTTAACTAAAAATCATCAGTATTATGTTTTAAGTACCAACTGATTATCAAACATTTGCAATGAAGATCTGATTCGTATAACTTGATTCTATTTCGTGCCATTTGGTTAGACTCCAAAGAACATCTCTCGACTGTATGTGCGCATTCTTTCAAATTTGAATATCATTACTTTTCAGGATAATTGTAAAGAGAGAAATAGTGATTTAGTGAAAATTGAAGATGAAAATGAAGAATTGTGGATAGAGAGAAGTATGCCTGGTAAGTTATGATACTTCAAAGTAAGCAGTGGTCATTGCATATGTTCATTTATTTCATTCTTTGCTTCTACTAAACGGTGTAACACTGTGCTATATTACAATAAATTCTTCCGAGTACGTATTTTAACACTGCTAATTAACAATAAATACTTGCAGTGTAATTTTATACTTTAATGGTCAACAGAAAATACTTGTCATGTAATTTAAAACTGATAGTCATCAAAATATACTTACGAATAGATTTAACAACGTTCTAGTCAACTGTATATACTTGTCATGTAATTTAAAACATGTGGAGAAGGATCTCCTTACCCTTCCGAAGCACATGAGATCATCCATAGTTTTTGGTTGGGTTCGTGTTGTTAATTCCTTAGTTTTCTATGTTGTTTCATGTGTTTTGTGTTTTGTTTTTTGTCTGTTTGTCTTTTTTCATTTTTAGCCATGGCTTTGTGACTTTATTTTCAAATTATTAGTTTGACTGTCCCTCTGTTGTCTGTTGTCCCTCTTTTAAAACTGTTCTTGTCAACATTTAATACTTGCGATGTAATTTAACAATGTACTGCTCAACACTATTTACTTGCGAAATGACTTTAAAATATATTTTAGTCAACAGTTAATACTTGCGATGTTATCTAACACATTACATGTTAACAATAAATACTTATGTGATTTAACTCTGTATTTCAACAGTAAATAATTGCAGCATAATTGTACACTATACAATATAATTGTACACCATACAATATACACTGATATATTTGCAGGGTTATTTTACACTGTAACAGCTTTAGCCAACAGACAAACAACATAAACCTATTATAGTCTTTGATAAGAAATTCCATAAAATTTAACTTATTTGAGATTGCCATGTTGTTAAGGCACGGGTCTTTTCTTTGACTTTGTGTTGATTTCTCCTTTTTTATTGTGATGTGTATTTGTTTTGATCTCCCCTTTTTTATTGTGATGTGTATTTGTTTTGATCTCTCCTTGTTTATTGTGATGTGTATTTGTTTTGATTTCTCTTTGTTTATTGTGATGTGTATTTGTTTTGATCTCTCCTTGTTTATTGTGATGTGTATTTGTTTTGATCTCTCCTTGTTTATTGTGATGTGTATTTGTTTTGATCTCCCCTTTTTTATTGTGATGTGTATTTGTTTTGATCTCTCTTTGTTTATTGTGATGTGTATTTGTTTTGATCTCCCCTTTTTTATTGTGATGTGTATTTGTTTTGATCTCTCCTTGTTTATTGTGATGTGTATTTGTTTTGATCTCTCCTTTTTATTGTGATGTGTATTTGTTTTGATCTCTCTTTGTTTATTGTAATGTGTATTTGTTTTGATCTCTCTTTGTTTATTGTGATGTGTATTTGTTTTGATCTCCCCTTTTTATTGTAATGTGTATTTGTTTTGATCTCTCTTTGTTTATTGTGATGTGTATTTGTTTTGATCTCTC
Source organism: Mytilus edulis (assembly GCA_019925275.1). NCBI lineage: Eukaryota > Metazoa > Mollusca > Bivalvia > Mytilida > Mytilidae > Mytilus > Mytilus edulis. The sequence continues at coordinate 80,403,981 of CM034354.1, read as the reverse complement.
TTTGTTTATTGTGATGTGTATTCGTTTTGATCTCTCCTTGTTTATTGTGATGTGTATTTGTTTTGATCTCCCCTTTTTTATTGTGATGTGTATTTGTTTTGATCTCTCTTTGTTTATTGTGATGTTTATTTGTTTTGATCTCCCCTTTTTATTGTGATGTGTATTTGTTTTGATCTCTCTTTGTTTATTGTTATGTGTATTTGTTTTGATCTCTCCTTGTTTATTGTGATGTGTATTTGTTTTGATCTCCCCTTTTTTATTGTGATGTGTATTTGTTTTGATCTCTCTTTGTTTATTGTTATGTGTATTTGTTTTGATCTCTCCTTGTTTATTGTGATGTGTATTTGTTTTGATCTCTCTTTGTTTATTGTGATGTGTATTTGTTTTGATCTCTCTTTGTTTATTGTGATGTGTATTTGTTTTGATCTCTCTTTGTTTATTGTGATGTGTATTTGTTTTGATCTCTCTTTTTTATTGTGATGTGTATTTGTTTTGATCTCTCTTTGTTTATTGTGATGTGTATTTGTTTTGATCTCCCTTTGTTTATTGTATGTATATTTGTTTTGATCTCTCTTGTTTATTGTGATGTGTATTTGTTTTGATCTCTCTTTGTTTATTGTGTTGTGTATTTGTTTTGATCTCTCCTTGTTTATTGTGATGTGTATTTGTTTTTATCTCTCCTTGTTTATTGTGATGTGTATTTGTTTTGATCCTCCTTGTTTAATTGTGATGTTTTTTGTTTTTATCTCTCCTTGTTATATGTGAATGTGTATTTGTTTTGATCTCTCTTTGTTTAATTGTGATGTTTATTTGTTTTTATCTCTTCTTGTTATTTAAGTGGTATTGTTTTGATCTCTCTTATTTGTTTATTTTTTGATTTGTTATTAGTTGAGTTTTGTTTTGACTTCTCCTACATTGTAGTGAGTTGTTATGTGTTTTTTGGTATAAAACCACTATTTCATTGCTTTCTATGTTTAATTCTTCAATTTCAATCATTTATGGCTACTTTGTCTTAAATTCAAATATGGTGGCAGTTGTTTCAAGTCTCAAAACTGTACCTTATTCTGACTTGTGCTGAAAGAATCATCATATCTTTAATTGCACATTAGAGCGTATTGGTTCCCGGAAGTTTGATAGTACAAAAACAGGAAATTCTATTTTGAACATCAGGACAAATGTGCACTCCTAATTAACTTTCATATACTTCTTTATTATTCAAGTAAAACTTTCCACAAGGGATCTACAGTGATTCCAAGTCCCCATGCTTTCATTTGATACAAAAACCAAAATATTCCCACTGTTGACAAAAATACAGCTATGCGTAGAAACTATTTTGTTTAAAATATGAACTACTTTCTTGTATGTTCTTTCCGACCGGGCCTGACATTGTGGTTCTATACCTGTTGTGCATTTGTTTTGATCTCTCCTTGTTAATTGCGTTGTGTGTTTAATGTGATCTTTCCTACATTGCAGTTGACTGTGTTGTGTATAAGCAATCTTATTGACGTATATCCAGCATCCCATTCAATAAACTTATCAAAGATACCAAGATAAAATTTTTGTATTTGAGTCAGACGCGCGTTTCGTCTACAAAAGACTTATCAGTGACGCACGAATCAAAACAGTTAAAAAGGTTAAATAAAGTACGAACTTGAAGAGCATTGAGGACAAACAAATCCGAAACGTTTTGCCAAATACAACTAAGCTAATGTAATCTATTCCTGAGGTAGAAAAGCCTTATTATTTCAAATATTCTAAGTTTTGTAAACAGTTAATTTATGATAATGACCATGTCAATGATAATTCATGTCAACACGGAAGTGCTGACTATTGGGCTGGTGATACCCTCGGGGAAATAAAAACCCCATGCATATGATTAGTCCTGATATGTTTGTGCACGATAATTGTTTACTGAATATCGCCATTAAGCACCTATTGTTTTACTCTTGTCAATTGAAACTATGCTCAATAGTCGAAGATTGAAAAATTTTTATTATCATCGAAATATAATATTATAGTTTATTTTCGTGAAGACATTCTGTTAGGGTTTTATTATCTCGCATTTACATATCAGTTTTAGTTGTCTTTCAGAGAACTTAACTCAACAGTGGATAATTTCTTATTTTGAATAGATGACCTTATAGTGTTAACTCTAATACGTTATTCCCCAAATTATTTAGTCAAATTTTACACACAACATGCGTTTGAAATAAAGTGCTAATATTCAATATTTCTTATAACGGACAGTTTTCATCAGTTAAGCACAGCTAAAGTTTGCTGACAGTACAGAATTCTTTACCTCCAATGGAAATTTATTACATAATATTTCACACGCTTCATGAAACCAATGTATGACAGTTTTTCTAAAGTGAACTGAAACAGCAAACATACAGTGTACTGTTCCTTTATAATGTAGGGAATACCCTCTCTAACTGAAAGAGTTACATGTGCATCTGCCAAAATGCATTTGTACACATGTTTTTGTATTAATGGCGGAGATGTTGCGCATGTTAAGGACGTTCGCTGATCCGTTTTAAATTGACAAGCTTATCATAAGACTGTTCTGGCTTGAGAGTATATGAGTAACGGAACTTAAAAGCAGAACAAAAATGAAAGGTTATTGTCCTTGTATTGGAGATATAACCAATTGAAAATCTGGAGGGATTTGATTCACTCTAGATGTTTCATATATTTAACATTGGTACATTTTTTCTATCAAAAACCTATAAAATAAAAAAGTAACTAAGATTTCATTAGATGGTAAGAAATGGCTTTTTAAACTGTATGTTATAAAATTATGAAAAGAAAAGTAGAAGATAGGAGAAAATTATTATTGACACTACATGGATACAAATTCAAGATTTCGAGTATCTATCAAAAAAACATCCTTAATAAATTATATAGCTTGACGATACGATACTATATACTTGTTGCCTGAATAGTCGTTCATAGATCTTTGGAGAAAAGGTATAATACAGCACCTTCTTTTTGTTAACTTATTTATAGCTAAAAGATTTTGATGAATCTGTTTCTTTGTAATTTTATCATTTTTATGGTAGACTCAAAAATCTGGATTGGTGCAAATGACATTGAGAATGAAGGTCGGTGGATATGGTCATCCGATAACACAACCCTACAGTATTTTCCTTGGAGATCCGAACAGCCAGACAACTATTACAGTGAAGAACATTGTGCACACATTTTTTCTGACAAAGAAGGTGGTTGGAATGACATGCACTGCTCTAATAAAATTTTCTTCACATGCGAAAAAAATGCATCTTATAGTTTATCCACGTAAAAGTATGAATAAAAATATAAATCGGGTAAAGTTTTATTATTTTTGTCAATCGTGTAGTTTACAGTATTTTCATCATATTTTATCATATTTTTCTTTAAATGTTACTAAAACGTCTATAGTTGTAAATCTATTTACTTATTAATGACTAAAAATAAAGATAATACAAGTCTACTTCATACTTTTATCAAAATATTGCAGCTTAATCTTACATGTGTATCTATGATATTTATAAGTTATTATAAAATCAACTATCTGTTCTAACCAACAACAGTTTCTGGAATTCTGAAAAAAGACAATCAAAACAATTTTGTGGGATCGTAGAATTATCGAAATAAATTGTATTATTACTAAAAAAACTTCAATAATTGCAGCATGTCTTAAACAAGATAGCAATACATTAAACAAGGACTCACCAATAATTGCAGCACGTCTTAACATAATGGTAATATACAATAAACAAGAACTAACCAATAAATGCAGAATGTCTTAACATGATAATGGCAATACATTTAACAAGGACTAACCAATAATTTCCATCCGCAAACTGAAGTACAGCTATGTTGACAACAGATAAGAATTACATTTCTCTTAATATTGACTGTACTCTTACAAAAAAAAACACGTTTTCAATTAAATCAGATATCACAAAAAAAAAGAAGATTAAAACATATAAGACGGATTAAAGAATAGACGGATTGTAAACCAATAGTCAACGTTAGTTTCATCAATCCTGGTATAACACATAGGCTTAACTGATTACTGAAGATAAAAATTATAAGAAGTGCTTCCAAAATCAACGATATCTAGTATGCAATACTTACTTAGATTCACGTACATATCTCATTTCTGCTAAGCAATCGGTATTATCCCATTGCCAATTATGTGCACTCCACATTTGAAGGCAGTTTCCGAATAAACCGTTAGCTGGTTCAAGTGGCGCCCAATCGGTGTATACAAAAAAGGTTTTCGTGAATGACCACTGCCATTTTCCTTCTACTATATCATCTCTACCACCAAGCCAAAAACCTTATAAAATGTATTTCAATTTTAGTTGATTTTTAGCTCACCTGGCCCGAAGGGCCAAGTGAGCTATTCCCATCGCTTTGCGTCCGGCGTCCGTCGTCGTCGTCCGTCGTCCGTCGTCCGTCGTCGTTAACTTTTACAAAAATCTTCTCCTCTGAAACTACTGGGCCAAATTTAACCAAACTTGACCAAAATCATCATTGGGGTATCCAGTTTAAAAAATGTGTGGCGTGACCCCGCCAACCAACCAAGATGGCCGCCACGGCTAAAAATAGAACATAGGGGTAAAATGTAGATTTTGGCTCATATCTCTGAAACCAAAGCATTTAGAGCAAATCTGACATGGGGTAAAATTGTTTATCAGGTCAAGATCTATCTGCCCTGAAATTTTCAGATGAATCGGACAACCCGTTGTTGGGTTGCTGCCCCTGAATTGATAATTTTAAGGAAATTTTGCTGTTTTTGGTTATTATCTTGAATATTATTATAGATAGAGATAAACTGTAAACAGCAATAATGTTCAGCAAAGTAAGATTTACAAATAAGTCAACGTGACCGAAATGGTCAGTTGACCCCTTTAGGAGTTATTGCCCTTTTTAGTCCATTTTTAACCATTTTTCGTAAATCTTAGTTATCTTTCACAAAAATCTTCTCCTCTGAAACTACTGGGACAAATTAATCCAAACTTGGCCACAATCATCATTGGGGTATCTAGTTTAAAAAATGTGTGGCGTGACCCGGCCAACCAACCAAAATGGCCGCCATGGCTAAAAATAGAACATAGGGGTAAAATGGGGTTTTTGGCTTATAACTCAAAAACCAAAGCATTAAGAGCAAATCTGACAGGGATAAAATTGATTATCAGGTCAAGATCTATCTGCCCTGAAATTTTCAGATGAATCGAACAACCCGTTGTTGGGTTGCTGCCCCTGAATTGATAATTTTAAGGAAATTTTGCTGTTTTTGGTTATTATCTTGAATATTATTATAGATAGAGATAAACTCTAAACAGCAATAATGTTCAGCAAAGTAAGATCTACAAATAAGTCAACGTGACCGAAATGGTCAGTTGACCCTTTAGGAGTTATTGCCCTTTTTAGTCCATTTTTAACCATTTTTCGTAAATCTTAGTTATCATTCACAAAAATCTTCTCCTCTGAAACTACTGGGACAAATTAATCCAAACTTGGCCACAATCATCATTGGGGTATCTAGTTTAAAAAATGTGTGGCGTGAACCGGCCAACCAACCAAAATGGCCGCCATGGCTAAAAATAGAACATAGGGGTAAAATGGGGTTTTTGGTCTTATAACTCAAAAACCAAAGCATTAAGAGCAAATCTGACAGGAATAAAATTGATTATCAGGTCAAGATCTATCTGCCCTGAAATTTTCAGATGAATCGAACAACCCGTTGTTGGGTTGCTGCCCCTGAATTGATAATTTTAAGGAAATTTTGCTGTTTTTGGTTATTATCTTGAATATTATTATAGATAGAGATAAACTGTAAACAGCAATAATGTTCAGCAAAGTAAGATCTACAAATAAGTCAACGTGACCGAAATGGTCAGTTGACCCCTTTAGGAGTTATTGCCCTTTTTAGTCCATTTTTAACCATTTTTCGTAAATCTTAGTTATCTTTCACAAAATCTTCTCCTCTGAAACTACTGGGACAAATTAATCCAAACTTGGCCACAATCATCATTGGGGTATCTAGTTTAAAAAATGTGTGGCGTGAACCGGCCAACCAACCAAAATGGCCGCCATGGCTAAAAATAGAACATAGGGGTAAAATGGGGTTTTTGGCTTATAACTCAAAAACCAAAGCATTAAGAGCAAATCTGACAGGGATAAAATTGATTATCAGGTCAAGATCTATCTGCCCTGAAATTTTCAGATGAATCGAACAACCCGTTGTTGGGTTGCTGCCCCTGAATTGATAATTTTAAGGAAATTTTGCTGTTTTTGGTTATTATCTTGAATATTATTATAGATAGAGATAATAGTAAGCAGCAAGAATGTTTAGTATAGTAAGATCTACAAACACATCACCATCACCAAAACACAATTTTGTCATGAATCCATCTGTTTCCATTGTTTAATATTCACATAGACCAAGGTGAGCGACACAGGCTCTTTAGAGCCTCTAGTTATAGTACGTTTTATTACTCAAGACCTTAACAGTATACTTTCAAAACAAAAACGTGTGGTATGGATTTTGCATCATTTTCTTATCTTAGATATTAATATTTTTATCATTGGTTTCGGATTAATTTTATTTTCAATAGTAATATACATCTATACATATACTGCTATACGTTTAAGTCTGGAATATGTTGTATGTTGTAATTTAAAATAAGTCGTTGAGCACGCTTCCATTCACTATATGTTCCCTTATATCTACACTTTGCGTCTTTTATCATTTGAATATTTTTGATGTCACCTATTGAAAATTTGATGAGTAAGGCTTGTTCTTGTATTGTTTTCTCACTGTCTCGTGTTAGAATTGAGCTCTCTCTAACATTTTACACTCGTAAAGCATGTAAAGTGTTATTTTCAATTCTTTAAGTTGATTTTTTTCAATTCATAATATTGTTTTCTTTTTCAATTCATAAAATGGTATTTTTAATTAATAAAGTGTTTATTTTATATAAATTTAAACGAGTCACTTAGTTTATTCTACTGTCATAAGTAATTGTTCGTGGTACAGTGATTATAGATACCAATACCTTGTTGATAACTATTCCGTATCAACTTCACAAATAAGACACGATGGTTTAACATATAGATTCAGGCTACTGACATTGTTCAATCTTAATAACGTTTTATAGTATCCCTTTATTTGTCTTTATGAATAGTCATTTTACTGTTTTGTCTGTTTTTGGAGGTATTCATTTGATTTTGATCTGTTTTTATGTGGATACTAAAACTTTCCAAAGATCTTTTAGAGGACATACAATCTAAGACTCTCATCTTGTATTGAATACCTAAACTGCATAAGTGTCCTTACAAACAACGGTTTATTGCAAGGTCTTCCAAGTGCTCCATAAAACCTCTTTCTAAATTATTAACGTCGTTTTATCAGCAATTAAAGCCGGGCTTCATAGTTATTGTGAAACTGCCTATTCTAGAGGTGGAGTGAATCAGATGTGTATACTAAAAAAAAACCACAAATCTTTTCGAGTACATGCAATCTAACTCTCTGTCATCTTGTAATAATATTAAAACATTTGAATTTTCTACACTTTACACAAGTATTCCACATTCCAAACTAAAAGATAAATTGAAAGAGTTAATATTGCTTTGTTTCATAAAAAAAGAATGGCGAACGTAGATACATGTTAAAAGTATCTTGTCTTGGGGAGGGATACATCCTACTTTGTAAAGAATCACTCTGATGCAAACGAAAAATTCTCCATAACTGACATACCACATCTTTCTATATCTATTATCAAGATGCTTGATTTATTGATCTATTGATTTATTGGCAACATATTTGTTACGTTTGGAGGACGTGTTTTTTCAACAGACTGTCGGCATTCCAATGGGAACCACTTCTTGTTGACTTGTTTCTTTATTATAATGAGGCTGACCTCATACAGGAACTTCTTATGAAGAAAGATAAGAAGTTAGCAATATCTGTTTACTTTACTTTCTGATATATAGATGATGTTTTTCACCAAATAACTCAAATTTGGTGACTATGTGGAACTCATCTATTCCATTGACTAGAGATAGAGGATACGACATATACAGTTAAGTCTGCCTCATATCTTGACTTGCATCTTGAAATTGACAATGAGGGTCGGTTAAAAAAAACTAAACTTTACGACAAAAGAGATGATTTCAGCGTCCCAATTTTATAGTTCTATGTAGCAACATTTCAGCAGCGCCTGCATACAGAGTACATATCTCCCAATTGATACTATATTTCCGGGCTTGAATTTCCTATCATGATTTCCTCGATAGAGTGTTGCTGCTCACATGGAAGCTATTGTACAAGTAATAACATACCCGAAGAATTTCCATATAAGCTTGCTGTGTAACGCAGAAATTCTTGTTGTTTTGATGACATCACCTCTGCAAGTCTAGCGTCATGTGCTCTACATGAACCCTTAATCACAAACAATATCAAGCATCAACAATAGCATCGTTTCTTATATTAGTTTTGTATATTTCGTAAAATATTTTCATACATAATGAATTAGGTTTTTGTTTTCAAAACCTCAAAAACCAAACGTGTTACAGTTAATACTCACAGGTGTTGAATAAAAAGTCGAGACCAAAACTTGTTAGATTTGCACGAGAAACTTTTATTGAGCATATAACAATCTTTAGTCGGGACCTTTTATATTGGCCCGTCCGACAACCTATTATTGTTTACCCTCAAGTCATACTTCTGCGGATAGTCTTCGCTTTGACAATCATAACACATCTTCTGATTTTAATATTAAAAATTATAATATATATTAATTAAGTTCATAAAGTAATGTCTCTGTGCGACTTGCTTCCTTTCAATTATTATATATTTGCTTATTTAAACACACCTTTGAACAAATCAACGAAAGCATGTAGATTCCGGTAGAAGGTAGGCTGATACATACCTGGGCATTAAACCAGTTGAGTTTCTCGTGACTAAAAAGATAACACGAATCTTCATAATGATGCCATGTCATAGGACACTCTGCTATCACGGTTGCTGTAAAGACTACAAACAGACAATTTATGTAAACAAAGCTAGCTTTGTTTAAAGAAAGTGCAGTAAAAAAGAATCCGTTAAAAAAGGAATTTTATTATTTAAAATTATTTGTACTTATAAAAGTTTTCTTTTTAACACATCTGAATGCCATTATGTTTAAGTTGCTTTTCTAATAGCCATGTTTTTTTTTAAAATTTAAGTTATATTCGTATGCTTTTGTGTGTTGATATTTTCATACCGTAAACTAAAATTTATTAAGAACTGTTCAACACAAAACGTCTCTAATTAACAGTAATATGCCGGGTTTTTTTACAAAATTATGTGTTCATATTTAAGATTCAACAAAAGAAAGTGCACAGAACAAACAGAATTGCGACGATTGAGCCCAGGAGTTGAAGTCATAAAACTTTGCTCAGTGCTCGGAGCACAAAAATCATGCTCGAGTCCGAGTACAAAAATCGTGCTCAACATGAAAGCAAGCATTTTGATTGGTTGATTCTCGAGTCTGAGTTATAAAACCTGCTAGAATGTTTTATGTTCTAAGGCCTGGTCCCAATCTTATTGAGTAAAAGCAAATAATAGAGAAACTGATGTGATTTATGTAGATAAAATATTGATCTTGAGATCGATATTATAAGTTTGATATGTTTGAAGAGTTATTTTGAGAAGTTTCTCAAAAAATTAAATACGATACTTGTGTAGCAAGCAAAGTGACTGAAACTTGTGTACCAACCAATTCATGACGTGAATTCCTTGCGTTAATGTAAAATGTAATTTTAGAATACTTTTAAAAAGTCAGGAATATGACAGTTGTTCATGTTGTTGTCCATTCGTTTTTTATGTGTTTTGAAAATTTGATTTTGCCATGTAATTAAAGGACTTTACGTTTAGATTTTCCTCTGAGTTTGGTATCTTTGTTTATTTACATTTTTACTATCTTTTGCAAGTGAAGATAAGTGATTTGCAAAATCGCAAAAACGAATATCATTAAGTAACGTTGTTTTTAATAGGTTCACAAAAAAAAAAATAAAAAAACCTGCTAACGATAAATACAATAGTATTGACATGCCAAAAGACAAAGCAACAACAAGACATGTAAATTATTTTCATTTGTTTTCTCTCCAACATTACACCAACTAGGACGAGCTACTGCTTTAAACTACCACAACATGTACATGATGTACCAATGGGGGTTGGAGATGATAAACAGGACCAGAAATATATTCAGAACACATAAGCTATGAAAAGATCTGATACAACGCACAAATTATATGTTTGTATTATACAGTGTTAACATTTATTTTATAAAGTTAATATAATGACCTACCTGAGAGCAGCAAAATCAGTATTAAAGGAATATAAAATGATACTTTTGAACGGAAAATCAACAGCATTATATTTCAATTCTCAATGAATACAATGTCTTATCAATACCTTTTGTAGTAGGATTGACCTATAAACAATTAACAACAACTTTGAATTTGTACACAATGTCTAACCTACAATCTATGTAGTTTTATCTGGGTTTTTTTTAGGGCAAATGGAATTGCCCTCTAGTGTTCATCTAAGTTGTTTGAATTGAACTTTTGCATGTTCTGTAGAGCTATTTTCATTTTGTGTACCCTCGTATTTATATTCAATTTAATGTGTGTTTTGTCGGAAGAGTGTTTAAATATGTTTATTATGTGTTAACATACTGTTCTATATTATATTTACCATCAACTACATAAACAGTTATGTTTGTTGTTTTTTTTTTTTTTGTTAGATGTCGTTGTATTTTTGTTTGGCTGATTTATTTACATATGTTGTATATTTATAGTGAAGTTGTACACAATTTTGGCTGTTAGATTCAAATTACTGTGAAGTTGACTACATGTTTTATTAGAATTATCACATAAATCACATGTATCAATGCGGTCAATTTAAATGAGATATAACAACAATGGTTAGAAATACATATGTCAATGCTTTATCAAAAGAAATATTCATCTTTGATTAAGTTGCTGTAGAAACTATGAAACTATCTAATATCAAAAGATATCAGTTGCATGCTCAAAGCTCTTTAAATTGCTCTGCTCTTTAATTTTGCCTTTGATCTTGTCATTTTTGTTGTATTCAAAAGTAGACAAAACAGGCGTCTTGCGTACAAAACTTTATTCACGGAATATGATGAGTGTGTTATATATCTGCATGACCTGAAAGCTAGGCAATATCTAAATGCTGGGCTTTTGTTTTGCCTAAAAAGTATATATATTGGTAGGGATTTGCAATTAAATTTATAAGCTTGCATAGGGGTGGGTGTTAAAAACCAGGCGAACGCCTGTATGTATAAAATTATTTCCGTTTCAAAATTTCAATACAGAAACTAATGTATTTGTGTTTATGCAAAGCAATCTGAACCTTTTAGAAATGTCAAAAACGTGTCCGTAATATTGAAAGCATGGTTGGAAAAGTGTTTTGTAACAATGTCTTGACAGTAAACTTTGAGAGAAAGAGAAAACACTCCAACATGTAAAACGTTGATTTTCTTTTTCTGTTGGCTGTATACGTTACTCGACCAAGCTAATTTTAATCACATATCACCAGCTTGACAAGAGATCTTAATGAGAAACATATCAATGAAATAAATCAATACAACCTTAATGTATTAACACAATTTGTGTGTTTTACGAACTTGTTTTTCTTTCCGTCGTCTTATGCATATTTCCAATAGTGGTATTTGGACAAATGACCTAATGTTTTAAAATTTCATTTCAAAGATGCAGCAAAGATTAAGTTATTTGTTCAACATCAGCTTAATATCAAAATGTCAATACAAATACCTCGATTAATAAGTACATGGTAATGGGCTTTTATATTTCAAATCATATAGTTTGCAGGAATTAATCCAAATGTACGATACTGTATATCAACATTTGTTTGTGATGTTCGCAACTTTAGAGAATAGGATAGTAACAAAAATATAAGCGGTTGCAAACATTTAAAAATTGGAACTCCCCTTATATAATTACACCAAGAAAATAAGAAAATTGTTAAAATAAATAACCGTGAAGTTGGCTGAAAAATCGTAAAATAAAAGTATCCGCGAATAAACCTGGTTGACAATATTGCTTTCAAATCTATTCTTGTTGACGAAATAGGTCGGTTGTCAATATTAATCCCATATCATTTTGCTCCGGCGTATTCAGACGGGTCTTTGATGAATTCCGTGTTACACAGTCTTAGTTGTCTATATTGAGTTTTGTATACTGTTACTGGTCTTTCCATCGATATTCGTTTTACATGTTATGTTATAGCCAGTTTGTTGTCACTGATGAGTTTGAATATCCCTTTGTTTTCTATCGTTTCTTTTTCGTAAACAAATAAGCAATAGAAAATAGTTGTGTGTATAAAATATTCATAAACATGTTATCATCCATCTTATTTGACAGCTAGTAATATTGTATTGATTAACAATATCATGTTTAATCTAATGATATGTGTAATATATATTTCTTTTCGTGTATATTTAAATTTCACGCAAAGACCTTTATCATTGATTATCAAAGAGGTCACCAATATTGATCATGTTGGTATAATATAAATATTTAAACCCCGGAGAATTTTGGAGCCGGATAACTGTTCCCTTCGTTTTTTATTTGTTGTAACAATTTGTTCTACACCGTTCTCAGTCAATATGAGACATTTGCGTTTCGCATGTTTTGTATGCATCATAAACTTTTCTAGTGAATTCAGTTTAGTAGATGTGCGTCACAACAATGATTATAATTGCCAGCAACCGAACTTTGACCATTCGGGACGTTTACATTTTGAAAGATGTAAATGGGGCAATGTTCGTCGGCGATTAATTCAGATAAGCATGCTTAATTGCGTGAAAGAATGCATTATGACATCCCAATGTATAGGTTTCAATTATAGATATGATTGGTTAATGTGTGACCTTCTCAGAGATACAAAACATATAATATCTGAAACTGGTTGTATTTTCAGTGATATTGCGACATGGCCTAAGGTAAGTAAATATTGCGACATGGCCTTAGGTAAGCACATATTGCGACATGGCCTAAGGTAAGCGAATATTGCGACATTGCCTAAGGTAAGAAAATATTATGACATAGGCAAAAGTAAGTAAATATTTCGACATGGCCTAAGGTAAGTAAATACTTTAACATGGCCTAAGGTAAGTAAATATTTTGAGATGGCCCAAGGTAAGCGAATATTGCTACATTGCGTATTGTAAGAAAATATTACGACATGGCCTAAGATCCGTAAATTTTGCGACATGGCCTAAGGTAAGCAAATATAACGACATGTCCTAAGGTAACCGAATATTGCTACATTGCCTAAGGTAAGTAAATATTGCAAACTGTCCTGTTTGTAGATATAGATTCTACCACTGCAACAAGTGGGTTACCATATATCTACACTCCGAGACAGTTAAAATATAATATTTAAAGCGCGAAACATGCCGAGCTTTTTAAATAAGTAAAAGTTATATTGTGTAAGTGGAGAAATGTCGTAATACATGAGTTAATATATCATCGTGTGATGTGTTTTTCGTACTAATAACAATTTTCACTTCTTATGGTTTTCACTGTTCAGTTTTTTATTTACGTGTGTACTCAAATGTTAAAAAGGATATTCTGTAGAATGTTTTTAGGTACGTATATTTTTTTGTCAAGGCTTACTGCACTTTTTTACTGTTTCCGATTATTTTGCGATTTTCGTATGTCAAAAAATGGTGTCATATATTTTCGTATGAAGTAAAAACTGAATTAGTACACGGACAGGAAATAACTTTAAAATCCAGAAATGAGTATTTTTTTTAAGTGGTGGTGGTTGTAATTCCCTGAATCATAAAAAAGTTATTTTATTCTTTTAATTACTAAAACTAACTAGTAAATAGTTTTTGGTTGATGTTTCATGCGCTGAAATTCTAACGTTCAGATCTATTTTTAGATTGGCACTGGGTTTCTACAAAAGACCTAAGTCTTAAAATTTAAAATGCAGTTTTCAAAATTTGTGATTAAATGGAAAAAGCTAAGACTGTTTTCATCTTTATGTATTAAGGTTGTATACAAAGAATTGTCAATAGAATGTTGAATGAATGGAGATTGAACAACCATTTTATGTTATGCATGAAAAACTCAGTTAATTTTAACTCGCTAGTTTGTAATAAAAACTACAAAAAAAACCATATGACAGTCACATGTCTTGAAGATACTGTGTCTGACAGACCAACGACATCGCTGTACTTCATGTTTCCCTTCTGAATTTTTCTCAACTATTCTAGTGATGCATATTTTTGACATTAGATACAAATGGTTGACCCAGGTCAGTTTTATTAAATTTGTTCCAACGTCTTTTAAAGCGATTTTGAATATGTTTTAAAATTGTCAAGTTGCAGTGTGGTTGTTGTTCCAGATATAGAACCGTAAACAAGTCACAATATACGCGTGTGCAATCGAAACTGATGACATATAGATGATACGAAAACATATGATACGACGATAGTGGTGGAATCTGTTTCTTAAATGATTTTAATACTTTTTTTCAAAGATTTCCAGAAATTTGTGTTCTTTGTATGTGACGACATAGGACTTTGTCGTCTTTTTCGTTAAGTTACTATAGAAAATTCAGGAGAAACCATGAAAATGTAACGTCATCATTTAAGAAAAGAAAAGATATTTCCATAGCAAGGAGAAATGTTTTTTTTTCACACCCATTCAGAAATGTGGAAAAGCACAAACAAATCAGAGACACTTTTTTCTCACTTGTTTTATATTAAACACATTTGAAAAAAGAAATTAAATGAATATGGATCGAAATATTTTCAAATCATATCATAATAAGTACATCAATTTTTCGTATTAGGTATCTAGCAAAAATAAAGACTCATATTGGCCTTTATTTGAACGTCAACGATGAGGCTTGAGAAGACTACACGCGCTTCTGATGTACAATTTTTATCCTTGTAACTTTGATGGGTTTATTATACAATAAGTTCTATTTTTATATCAGTAGTTTAAATATTTTTTTCGTTATGGGATATTGAAGTAGGTAAATGTTTATTTCACAGTAATTTCTTTATTTTGTTTGAAATGAAATACGTCGTATGAAATACGTCAATGATGTATACAACCAACTACAAGGTAAAGGTCACCCATGTTACAATTCGAAAACATTTGCTGATATTATAGGTTATGGCGGGGGAATGCCGACAACACAGTTGCAAGAACGGCGAAAGGTGTATCTTCAATGGTCCATATCAGCTTTGTGAAAAATCATGTAAATAACCATATGTATAGTGGATTATAATTATAAGAAAATAGCAAGAGACACTTTTACTTTTACTTTAACTCATAGAAAAACAATCGAGTACTTCGACAAGATAGGTGTTTCTTCTTTTGTATCTACATGTGGGTTCTTCTCCGTGTAATCGTGTAGTTGTTAATATTGAAATAACAATAATGTTTGTTTCAATTTGTATGATGTATTCAGTAATATATATATAACTCTTAAATTCGGCTATTATGATCTTCCTTTGTTTTACGGAGAATATGATGACTTAAAACGACAATTCTAATGAAAATGTAATTTTGTTCAATAATATTTTATACAAGATCATTTTCATTAAAAAGCTGATTATAAACCTCCTCATTGCAATTGAAACCGTACAAAATATTTAAGATTTCCAATTCTTAGTGTTAGCAAGGATCAAACGTTTTCCAACAAGTTTGTTTTTCATATGAATTCAATCATGTTAAATATTCACTAACATGTTAAATGATCAGCACCGTGTTTAGTAAATAAAATTATACAGTGTTACAAAAAGAATATGAGTATTTTACGTAGTTTTCAGCCATGTATCATGAAAAATAACTCTGCAATTGTGATTGTTCTGGAGTAGTCGCTGTGTAGTATCATTACATTTGTCTATTAAGCTCAAATTTCAAAAAGTAAAATAAAAATTCCAAACTCAGAGGAAACTTCTGAACGGAAATCCCCTATGCAAATGGCAAAATTAAAAGATCAAAGAAGAACTCAAACACACGATTTAAACGAATGGATAACAATTGTCATATTCCTGACTTGGTACAGGTATTTTCATAAGAATAAAAGGGTGGAGAAAACCTGGTTTTAAAGTAGATTAATGTCACTAACTAGTAAATAGTTTTTGGTTGATGTTTCATGCGCTGAAATTCTAACGTTCAGATCTATTTTTAGATTGGCACTGGGTTTCTACAAAAGACCTAAGTCTTAAAATTTAAAATGCAGTTTTCAAAATTTGTGATTAAATGGAAAAAGCTAAGACTGTTTTCATCTTTATGTATTAAGGTTGTATACAAAGAATTGTCAATAGAATGTTGAATGAATGGAGATTGAACAACCATTTTATGTTATGCATGAAAAACTCAGTTAATTTTAACTCGCTAGTTTGTAATAAAAACTACAAAAAACAACCATATGACAGTCACATGTCTTGAAGATACTGTGTCTGACAGACCAACGACATCGCTGTACTTCATGTTTCCCTTCTGAATTTTTCTCAACTATTCTAGTGATGCATATTTTTGACATTAGATACAAATGGTTGACCCAGGTCAGTTTTATTAAATTTGTTCCAACGTCTTTTAAAGCGATTTTGAATATGTTTTAAAATTGTCAAGTTGCAGTGTGGTTGTTGTTCCAGATATAGAACCGTAAACAAGTCACAATATACGCGTGTGCAATCGAAACTGATGACATATAGATGATACGAAAACATATGATACGACGATAGTGGTGGAATCTGTTTCTTAAATGATTTTAATACTTTTTTTCAAAGATTTCCAGAAATTTGTGTTCTTTGTATGTGACGACATAGGACTTTGTCGTCTTTTTCGTTAAGTTACTATAGAAAATTCAGGAGAAACCATGAAAATGTAACGTCATCATTTAAGAAAAGAAAAGATATTTCCATAGCAAGGAGAAATGTTTTTTTTCACACCCATTCAGAAATGTGGAAAAGCACAAACAAATCAGAGACACTTTTTTCTCACTTGTTTTATATTAAACACATTTGAAAAAAGAAATTAAATGAATATGGATCGAAATATTTTCAAATCATATCATAATAAGTACATCAATTTTTCGTATTAGGTATCTAGCAAAAATAAAGACTCATATTGGCCTTTATTTGAACGTCAACGATGAGGCTTGAGAAGACTACACGCGCTTCTGATGTACAATTTTTATCCTTGTAACTTTGATGGGTTTATTATACAATAAGTTCTATTTTTATATCAGTAGTTTAAATATTTTTTTCGTTATGGGATATTGAAGTAGGTAAATGTTTATTTCACAGTAATTTCTTTATTTTGTTTGAAATGAAATACGTCGTATGAAATACGTCAATGATGTATACAACCAACTACAAGGTAAAGGTCACCCATGTTACAATTCGAAAACATTTGCTGATATTATAGGTTATGGCGGGGGAATGCCGACAACACAGTTGCAAGAACGGCGAAAGGTGTATCTTCAATGGTCCATATCAGCTTTGTGAAAAATCATGTAAATAACCATATGTATAGTGGATTATAATTATAAGAAAATAGCAAGAGACACTTTTACTTTTACTTTAACTCATAGAAAAACAATCGAGTACTTCGACAAGATAGGTGTTTCTTCTTTTGTATCTACATGTGGGTTCTTCTCCGTGTAATCGTGTAGTTGTTAATATTGAAATAACAATAATGTTTGTTTCAATTTGTATGATGTATTCAGTAATATATATATAACTCTTAAATTCGGCTATTATGATCTTCCTTTGTTTTACGGAGAATATGATGACTTAAAACGACAATTCTAATGAAAATGTAATTTTGTTCAATAATATTTTATACAAGATCATTTTCATTAAAAAGCTGATTATAAACCTCCTCATTGCAATTGAAACCGTACAAAATATTTAAGATTTCCAATTCTTAGTGTTAGCAAGGATCAAACGTTTTCCAACAAGTTTGTTTTTCATATGAATTCAATCATGTTAAATATTCACTAACATGTTAAATGATCAGCACCGTGTTTAGTAAATAAAATTATACAGTGTTACAAAAAGAATATGAGTATTTTACGTAGTTTTCAGCCATGTATCATGAAAAATAACTCTGCAATTGTGATTGTTCTGGAGTAGTCGCTGTGTAGTATCATTACATTTGTCTATTAAGCTCAAATTTCAAAAAGTAAAATAAAAATTCCAAACTCAGAGGAAACTTCTGAACGGAAATCCCCTATGCAAATGGCAAAATTAAAAGATCAAAGAAGAACTCAAACACACGATTTAAACGAATGGATAACAATTGTCATATTCCTGACTTGGTACAGGTATTTTCATAAGAATAAAAGGGTGGAGAAAACCTGGTTTTATAGTAGATTTATGTCTCACTGTAGGACACTCGTAGAATACTGCATTATATTGACAACGGTGTGTGAACAAAACAAACAGACATAATAGGTAAAATTATCAGAAATAGATTTACAGCATTGTGCTGTAATCAAGATAATCTTAATCATTATAAAACAAGTAAATATGTTAACCAAAAAAAAACCACAAAGACATATAGACAAGGCTCATTACCAAAACGAGAGTCAAGTTTACAAAATTGCCAAACAGTTTATACATATAATTCGCTTTCAAATTTTAGGCTATGAGAGTTCTCGATGAATGTAAATTCCAGAAAAGTGAGTTGGACGTATCAAATGTATAACGTGTTGTGTTTTTTTTTATATTTTACACGAATTTAATTTTTCTTTTATAAATGTTGTAAAGAAGTCAGTTAGTACTGAAAGGTTTGGTGTACATAGGAATATTGGTGCCGGTGTTAAATTTAAATGTGAAGATGGATATACAATCAGTGGATGGCCCTATTCAATTTGTCTACCTTCGGGTGAATGGGAAATTCACTTTTTCTGTGAAGCTGAAGGTGTGATTTATAGTAGTCAATATAACAGTGCCCATGATACAAACTTTATATAAGGTCAATTGTTTGAAGATATGTTAATGTATTGTGTTTACAAGGAAAGAAGATTCTATTTTATTCTTTTTTCATCAAAAATATGTTTTTGCACTTTTCTTTGCTGTTGTTAAAAGTTACTCGATCTACTGCAGTAAACGGTTAAGAAAGATGTATATATACATGTTTGTTAACGCGAGATATATTTTCTATTGGTAGAAGAAAGAAAATGTGGTATAATTGCCAATGAGACAACTCTTCACAAGAGACAACATGACACATAAATTAACAACTATAGGCCTTCAACAATGATTAAAGTCAATACCACATAGTCAGCGTCAGATGACCCATAAATGACAAATATAAAACAAATCAAACGAGAAAACTAACGTCCTAATTTATGTGCAAAATAATGAATGAAAATCAAATATGTAAAACAGCAACAAACGACATTCACTGAATTAAAAGCTCCTGACTTGGGACAAACTTGTACAAAATGTGGCGAACTTAAATATGTTAGTGGTCGCCGAACTCTCCAATTACTTTGGACATTGGTGTTACAGAATAACGTAAGAACAAAATATAATAATTAGGTATGTAAAGGCTTAACTCATCAGATTGCTACAAACAGAAATACATATAACAAAACACAGCGTGGACGAGGATGGGTACTTCTACATCCTACCAACACAACGAGACTAAGTACATATCTGAGAATAATGGCAGATACTTTTTATGTATGTTTGTTTTGTTAACACATCGTTGTCAACATGATGAAATGTATGCGACTGCCATTCAAGTAAGAGATTTGGCTAGCTTAAAAACCAGGTTGAAGAAAATGCCTGCACCATGTCAGGAATATGACAGTTGTTATTTATTCGTTTGATGTGTTTGAGCTTTGAATTTTGCCATTAGATTATAGACTTTTCGTTTTAAATTTTCCGCGGAGTTTGCTGTTTTTGTTATTTTGAAATTCTGGTAGCTAATTCAAAACCAACGAATAAAAAAATCATGTACCAAATACGAAACTAAGGATTATTTTCTCAACTTACATTCATTTTATATTGTAAATTTCTCCTCTATCATCTACTATGGATTCATTTATTTCTGTGGATGGAAACTGAAAGTATAATTTCGTGGTTTTGCCTATTTGTAATTCGTTGAACATTTAAATTCGTGGTTGACCTATACCAATGAAATCCATCGAATAATAAAGAATCCACAGTAAATCGTATCAAGACATATAATTTGTAGTTTAGTATGGCGTCCATTGTCACGGAACTAGTATACATATGTGTTTAGGAGCCAACTTAAGGCCTGTGGGTGCGGGAGTTTTTTGCTGCATTGAAGACCCATTGGTGGCCGTCGGCTGTTGTCTGCTCTATGGTCGGGTTTTGGCTGTTGTCTGCTCTATGGTCGGGTTGTTGTCTCTTTGACACATTCCCAATTTCCATTCTCAATTTTATTCCCTGCGTATCATGTATACAAATTTACTGTAATTACTAAACATGCTCATATATTTAAATAATTCTTATACACCAGAGACTGGTTCCTGTCAAGATGGCTGGATATTATACAACCAACACTGTTACTTCTTTACATTGGAAGAGTTAACATGGAGCCAGGCAAAGGTTAATTAACTTTATCAAAATACAATTCACATTCAAAATAGACAGCTGTTGATTTACATATTGTAAAGACACTTGAGAGACTTTTTATGTATATATATATGTGATATATACATATATATATATATGTGTGTGTATGTGTGTGTGTGCTAAATTGATCGATTTCTGCTATTAAATTGCTGTTAAATATACATGTAATCGATGCTTGTATTTAAAAGTCTTTGCTTAGGAAACAGCAGCAATCATGCATACGTAACCTGGTACTGAATATGTTTACAATACTTTTATTTTACCGCTGCTTCTAAATAAGTTATTCTCGAGATATCATTCGTCATGTTGTTATTGTTTTGACTCTTAACTGTTCAGGTTCTGAAATAGTTTGTTGCTGCCTTTATAGATCAGAATAGTCTTTTACTTTTATAATAAAATTTAATAAAATTATTTTGAAATATCCTAAATTGGAAATTCATTCGTCTATACAAAAGAGCGATTCCCTCTATGACATTGGCTTTACTTTTTCCTATTTTATTTATAAACTCTTTTAATGTTTAATAAGATTTAGATTTTCAAATATCAAAGCATCACTGAAGAGATATTTATTGTCGCAATATGCATCTAGTGCAGTGAGGTTTTTGGATATGAATAAATTATGACTGAATGTGTTTTTATGCGTCCGTCTGTCCGTCTGTGACGAGTGCTATGATTGCCTAGAGTGTTGAAAGAGGCGCTACACTTAACAAATAATGACCCTGTATCTTAAAGTCATGAGATCGTTGAACTTTCATCAAAGAACATTTCACGAATCACTGTCATTCAATTTTGAATTGCCTTACATTTCAGGATAATTGTAAAGAGAGAAATAGTGAATTAGTGAAAATTGAAGATGAGAATGAAGAATTATGGCTAATGGGAACTATGCCTGGTAAGTCAAAATACTTCAAAGTAAGCAATGGTCAGTACAAATGTACCTTTATTACTCTCTTTGTTTCTAAAAAAAGACCTCAAAACTGTTCCATTCCACAATAAAGTCAAATAAATTGCGGTATTTTCTCGATGAGTTGAAGAACTGGTAGACTTCGGCTGTTCTTTGCTCTTTCGTCGGTTTGTTGTCTCTTTGACACATTTCCCATTCCCATTTTCAATTTTATTCTGGTGTAATGAAATGCTGTGCTAGTAAAAAGAAACGATTGCGATATAATCCAACACTGTAATAGGTAACAGTAAAAACTTGCAGTGTAATTTTACACTACCATGGTCAAAAGCATATACTGGCTGTATTCATGGTGTTATATAATGCTGTTTTATTCCTTAAAACAAATATGAATAATCATTTATAGAACTTAACCTTTCCCCTAATTATATGGCAATTTCACCCTTTTCCGAACCAATTGTATACAAAACTAAAAATAAACGTTTGGTTGCCGGTGGTTTCAGAAGATGACTGGATGAGTTTTAGGGTCATAACCTTTAGCAGTTCATTGCATTAATTAAAATATTAAAATATGCACACAGTTGACAACTTCGTGGAATATGGACTGCACTCCAAAGTGATTTTCGTTTTATACCCGATTTATATAATCTCGGTAGCCAAGGCTTGAATTTTCAAAGCTATGATTTACCTATCTCGAGATCAATGTAAGAAAAGTTATTTATTTTAAAAGGTACGACATACTTTAAGCGGTGTGTAACACAAAACATATGATAGTCTATGTTAAGATATCTTGTGTCGTTGATGTGCAGTATTATTGACGTTTAACAATCATCCTATTTTATTAATGTGTATCAATAATATGTGTGTGCATAACGCATGTTTACTAAATACCATCACCATCACCTATTTCTTGACTGTTAGTAACAGACTTGTCTATAACTAGAATCACCGAAATCCTATATTCTAGTCTGGTTTTATACAATCTTCTGGTAGTTAATAATCTCGTAACTGGCTTAATAGTTTTCTGTTTTTTTTTGTCTTAAAAGAATTTAATTTAACAGATGTTGATTCCTTATTTTGAATAGATGACCAAATATATATTGTCAGTTCTAATATCTGATTCCCCAAATAATTTCGGCAACACTAATACACAACAAGCACCTCAGATAAAGTGCTAAAATTCCTTATTCCTAATTTTAGACAGTTTTTAGCAGTTTATGCTGACAGTACATAATGGTACAATCCAATGGGAATTAATCACATTACATTTCAAATATTTCATTAAACCAATTCACAACAGCTTGTCTAAAGTGAACTGTAAAAGTGAAGATTACAAAAAGTGGAAACAAACGTTATCAAATTCCATGCGTCCGGAGAGAAAGCTCTAGACCAAATATGAAGTGTTCTGCAAGTTTTTACGTATGGAATATTATGGTTGTATACTCATGTTGTTGATATGAATAAATGTTCCAACTATAACTGAGGGAATTACATACGCATATGCCAAGAATCATTTGCACACGTTTTATGCATTAATCATGTTAATGGCTTATTTCCTCTGCATGTTGAGGACATGCGCTACTATGTTTTAAATAAGATTAAAAGCAGATAAAAAACATGAAATGTCCTTTTCCTTGTTTTATTAGATATAATTAATTGAAAATTTTCCGTGAAATGACTCACATATTTAGCATAGGCCCCCTTTTTTCTTTAAACATGATTAAAAAAGAACGTCTATCAAAAAGTCAGGAACAAGAGTAACGAACATTCTTGTTACATTCTATACTTTTTATTTAATTCTATGACACTCTTATTAAATTGTACAGCAATAGCTGTTGCCTAAATAGTCGTCCATTAATATCTCGAGAAAAGTTGTTTCATTGGAGCTAATGCCGCATCTACTTTAAATTTACTTATATTTTGCTAAAAGATGTCGATGAATATACTTCTTTGTAATTATATCTATTATCAAAAGTGTATACTTCTTTATGGCAGGATTTAAAATGTGGACTGGTGCTAATGATATTGAGAACGAAGGTCAGTGGATATGGACATCAGATAATACGACCCTCCAGTATGCTCGCTGGAATCCTGAACAACTGGACAACTTTAATAGGGAGGAACATTGTGTAGTCATTTATTATGACGGTGGTTGGAATGACATCGTATGCTCTGAAAGACTTATTTTCACGTGCGAAAAAAATGTTAATTTATAGCTTATTCATTTAAAAGTGTGATTAAAAAATTATTCGGATGCAATTTTATTAGTTTTATCAACCGTGTATTTAACAATATTATCTACCATATTCTTATATTTTTTTTTTAAATGTAATTTGAAATACCCATATTTGGAAATCTTAATTTCAATTAATGATTAAAACCAACGTAATACAAGTTTACAAGTTTTGGCTTTGATATTGATTCACTTATAAGGTCTTTGCATCCGACATACACACATACCCCAAATCCAGTTGTTGGTTACATTTTCATATGTTGGATGATAGTATGATAACTCCTAAAGGGAGGGATCATATTCATATGATGAAGTTATAATGTTTTAATTCGTTTAATTGAAATCTGGAGCTGACATCTTTGTTAATTTATGTATAATTGTCATTTTCTTTATTTTCTTTTGTTACTTATTCTGGCATCGGACTCTGATCATTTTTTTACTGAGTTGACTGCTTAACCCATTTTTTTACATTTTTACCCATGATATCTGTTTGTTTCGATCACATATCGTATTCAATTTAACAGAATCGAATTCATTATAGGACTTACACACAAGTGAGAGGTTTACCTAGCTATAAAAACAAGTGTAATCCACCATTTTCTATACAAGTAAATACCAGGCCAGGAATATGACAGTTGTTTACTATTTGTTTCTATTCGTTTGATGTGTTTGAGCTTTTTATTTTGTCATTTGATAAAAGATTATCCATTTTGAATCTTCCTTAAAGTGTGATAATTTTGTTATTTTACCTGTAAAACATGTTTATGTAACAGTTGGAATTGAGAGCGAACATTATCCAGTAATATATGTCTCCCTTTAAAGCAGTTGTAAAACACAAAACGAAATGGTTTGATATTTGTAAATACAGCATAGAATAAAAATGTAGTACCTTAACATATCCATCTGATGTTAACAATAATATTACGATACCTATTTTATTCCACCAGGTGTGCATTGAGACAACTCCTGTCTCTACAGTGTCGTTAATGTGGCTGTTTACAGAATTAAAATATTTTTGTATGAACACTCATTCAGATCATCGTCCTAGTGGCAACAGCAATATTACACATATACAGCCATGTTCAATTCTCCTTAAAGACATTTTGGTTTTTGATGACACAGTACAACACTGTCCCATTTCGAAATTTCTAAATGTGAGATCAAAAGCTGCAAAACTTGTGCAATTTTAATTACAGATGTTGAATTCACTAGCAATTTGACCAAGAAGTCATATTTTACCAGAAGTTACGGTGATCTGAATTGTAAATCGATAAATGTCGTCTACGGATTAGAGTGCAACCTTTGCGGATTGGTATACGTCGGTGAAACGAAAGGAAGGCTAAAAAACGTATGTGCGGTCATAGTTCAGACATTAACCTCAATGCTAACGGCATTCTATACCAGCATTTCAATCAGCCCGATCATCCATCGTTTCTATGACAGTTCGCAGTATCGAAACGATATACCATAGCTCTAACAATCCTAATCTTTCAACGACTCTCCGTAGACAAAAAGAGGACTACTGGATTAGATTATTGGGAACTGCGACACCTTATGCTTGCAATGACAAAATTGATGGTAAAGGTATTATATCTAGTCCTTCGTGTAACTCGGTGAATGTGATGAATATTTTCAACTCGACTCCTCGACGTAGACGCAGTTATAGTCATCGTTATTATACATCACCTTCTCTGCATGATGTATCTATTAATGACTTGCTGCCATTTATACAAAAGCCCTTAGGTATTCATCACATTCGCACGATACTTTATTCATTACCCCTTTCAAAACTTCATTCTCTGTTCAATTTATGTTTGGAATCCACTGTTACAAACCCTCATTCAAACCAATACAAAATTTCAGCTATAATTTCGGATATTGCAAGTCACAGACTTTTCAAGCCAGTCCGCATTGGCAAAGATGAACAAGAGAAAAGATCTTTCCTTAATCTTTCCTTTGCCAACAAAGGTCTCGATGGCGTCAACATAGGCAATATCCTTCATCATAAATTAGTTAAATCGAAAATACCTCCTTGTTTACATGACCAGTCTGTACCAATCATTTCTTATACCTATACCAAACCTATTGCAACTAAAATTTTCAATTACAAACACGTTTTGCAGGATCTCGATATTGACGACTTCAAGTCTAAACCTCCTGATTGCACTTGTGCTAGTTCCCAATTCACATATAAGCCTGCTGGCCACGATATTACTGGTGACCTCAACATTGTTAATAACACTTCTCTACGAAATGTGTTATCGAAAAGTCCGAAATATCGTGAGCCTAAATCCATCAATTGGAAATACAACTCTAAAATTTTGATGGATTCAGTTGAGGATTATGCCAGGCAGTGGGCTAAGCGCGAGAGGGAAGACGTAGACACTCTTTCCGAATGGATTAAGGCAGTGAGGTCGTTGATACAAATCAGAATTAAGAAACTAAATGGGTTTATCAATGCCAATGCTACGTCAATTTTTAAGACCCAAATGTTGAGAAAACACCTATCCTACCTCCATGACAAATATGTTGTTGTCACCGCAGATAAAGCCCCAAACAACATCGTTTTTGTGTGTAAAACTCATTACATTAACTGCTTGATAAAAGAATTAGGTATTGACAATTCACTTGAAAAATCAACATATACCCTCACGACACTTACCAAAGAAGAAATCCTGGATAATCATAGGTCTGTTCTGTGTAGTTCCTTTGGAATTTTAACAAAAGATGAAGAACTGGATCTTCCATCACTGTATTGGACACCTAAACAACATGAGTGTCCTTACAAACAACGATATATTGCTGGGTCTTCCAAGTGCTCCACGAAACCTCTTTCTGAATGATTAACATCTATTTTATCAGCAATCAAAGACGGGCTAAAAAGTTATTGTGAAACTGTCTATTCTAGAGGGGAGTGAATCAGATGTGGATACTTAAAAATTCCTAAGATCTTTTAGAGTACATACAATCTAACTCTCTTTAATCTTGTAACAGGATTAAAACATTTGACTTTTCTACTCTTTACACAAGTATTCCACATTCCAAACTAAGAGACAAATTGAAAGAGTTGGTATTGCTTTGCTTCATAAAAAAGAATGACCAACGTAGATACAAGTATCTTGTCTTAGGGAGGATAACTCTGATTCAAACAAAAAAATCTCTGAAACTGATACTATCAAGATGCTTGATTTCTTGATTGATAACATATTTGTTACGTTCGGAGGACGTGTTTTTCAACTAACTGTCGGCATTCCAATGGGAAGAAACTGTGCCCCTCTACTTCCCGACTTGTTTCTTTATTATTAAGAGGCTGACTTCATGCAGGAACTTCTTAGGAAGAAAGATAAGAAGTTAGCAATATGCGTTAACTCTAATTTCCGCTATATACATGATGTTCTTTCACTAAATAATTCAAAATTTGGTGACTATGTGTAACGCATCTATCCCATCGAGCTAGAGATAAAAGATACTACAGATACAGTTTAGTCGGCCTCATATCTTGACTTACATCTAGAAATTGACAATGAGGGTCGGTTGAAAACAAACCTTTACGACAAAAGAGATGATTTCAGCTTTCAGATTGTGAACTTTCCATTTCTAAGTAGCAACATTCCGGCAGCACCTGCATACGGGGTATATATCTCCCAATTGATACGATATTCCCGTGCTTACATTTCCTATCATGATTTTCTTGATAGAGGGTTGCTGCTCACAAGGAAGCTATTAAACCAAGAGTTCCAAATGGTGAAGTTGAAATCATCACTTCGTAGATTTTACGGACGCCATCACGAGTTGGTTGACCGTTATGGAATAACCGTTTCACAAATGATATCGAATATGTTCCTTTCGGCGTAACTACAATCCCCTTCCCTTTAATGAATGTGACCTACTGAATTAGACTATTTACCGGATTTGTTATCACATAAGCAACATGACGGGTGCCACATGTGGAGCAGGATCTGCTTACCCTTCCGGAGCACCTGAGATCAACCCTAATTTTTGGTGGGTTCGTGTTGTTTATTCTTTAGTTTTCTAAGTTGTGTCATGTGTGCTGTTGTTTGTTTGTCTTTTCATTTTTAGCCATGGCGTTGTCAGTTTGTTTTAGATTTATGAGTTTGACTGTCCCTTTGTCCCTCTTTTGCAAACTTTACATGATTGTTACAGGATACGCAATCGTGTTGTTTTCCTGTTGAACTTTGATATACCGTTTATTTTAAAGGATCTTTGTAATGATTACACTAGATCCAGTTAGTTCGACGTCACATTAGTATTTGTGATGTTAGTTCGACGTCACATTAGAATTTGTGATGTTATATTTCATATACGTATGTTCATTGAAAATGAGCATTTTGAAAGCTCACTCTACTATAATCTCAAAAAAAGTTTTTGGTACAAGTCGAATATTCCACATATATATCTGTACATGAAAGAATATGGTGTAGAAGGAAAATAGTATTCTTGAAGAAAAAACTACATAACATAAACTTGTTTAAATCTGTTGTATTTGCAAACGAAAAACTGAATAAATTTATTTGAGACAGCAGGGACGATTAGTTCGGTTTTGTATATTGTTGAGATTTTTTTAAAGAGGGGACTTTTAGATATTAATTTATGTTATCTCTGTAGTGGTCAGATGGTCAGCATCACATATTGGATAAATTGTTAATATGACAATGGGTTTCTATTAGGGATGTCAAGGAGTACTCGCGATCGAGTACTCAGGTACTCGCTCGGATGACCGAGTACTCGAGTACAGTTTTAGTACTCGGATAGTCGTATGCCTGTTATACATTTCCACTAACTTTAGTTCCGTTGAAATATCTCCTTCGTAATACTAAATAAAATCAATTAACAACATAAATATGTTTATCCTGGTGCTACTATTTGTCAGAGTAGTACTAGCAACGTCATATACTACCGAGAGAATGTTTTCATGCGCACTACTTAAAACAAAAAATAGAAAGTCAAACAGTCTTTCGTCTGAAATTGTTAACCAGATCATAATTCTAAACAAGAACAACATCAAAGTGACCTGCGGTGAACCATACGCAACTGATTAGAGACATGTTTACGGTGTTTGTACACGGATCAACACTTTCATGGATTAAGACTTCCAAACTCTGACATGACAAGCCGTAAAAACGTACCTTCTTTGTTAATCAAGACTTCGTAAAAGTGATTGGTTTGAGATGTAAAAATTACTCTGTATTTGAAACTTGACTATAACATGTATAATTGTTTAACTTACAATCTAAACATAGGCGAAAGTACGAGAGCGACGTTCAAACCCAAAAGTCAAAATAAACTGACAACGTCATGTCCAAAAAATAGGAAATTAGACAAACGATAGTGCAAAAAAAAAAAAAACCCACCAAAACCCAGAAAAAGTAAGACTGAGCTACACGAAAAAGCACAAGTAATTTGATGTCCATTATGTTGTTGACAAATTAATGGACAAGTCGTTTTATAAAAACAATACCAACTCCTCAGGAACAAATGATAAGTATATTGTTTACTTTTGTCGCACTATATATGGATATTTTTCTTTCGTTTATATGTTAATGAAAGGTAATAACAACAACATTGCATCCCACCTAAAATCCAAACTTCTCTATAGACGTTTTAGATTTATCCGAGTACTCACGAGTACTCGAGTATCAAGACCGAGTATCCGAGTATTAAGTTTCAGATCTTTTGACATCCCTAGTTAATATGTTTGGGAAAAGTTCAAAGGTGGCCAGTGAATGATTGAGAGTACAACCTCCTGATTAAACAATGATTGTGTTGAGTCAGCATGAGTTTATTCAACTTAAGGCAAGTCTGATGCACAACATTATAAACCTAGTAACTGTGTTGATTTTGTTTCCTGTATAGGTTGTCAATTGACCGTTTCGGAATCTAAAGGACTATGGGTAATTTTATTGTTCGTACCCCAAAGTGAAAATAACGTCACGTCATTGGTTGAATTTCCATTGTTTATGACATTTTTAACCAATCACGACGTTTTGGTGTTCACTTTTTAAAATATTACCCAGGATGCATTAGATTCTGAAACGGCGAATTATACATTAATAAAGCTATAAGTGACTCCCAACCCCTTGCCAATTATGAATTTCCTTTCTGTTTATATTACTATTTCCATTTACGTTAAAAAAATAAAAGAAGGTTACACCTATTCCGGGTTAATTTTGTCTTATTGTTCAACCTATAAAACAATCATTGTAGTCACGTATCGGAAATCTGCCCATAATGGACATACACTATTCATATACATTTAAACATATCACGTTGTCTTACTTATATCATTGTGTTTATGTCTTCGGCAAGACAATAAAACATATGTGCTCCTCTCTCAAGGTAGAAATTTAAAGAAAATTAAGCTTTTTATCGTCTTAGTCGTTAGTCTGATTGTATAAATTTCTGAAACTTGGAATACACGTACGTATATCATTTAGTATGTATGCTGTTTACTTGAATTTAGAAGTCTATTTTCTCTATTTCATTATACTAAGGATTGTCACTACAAACTGCAAAGAGTCTGAAAAGACCAGTTTTTGTGCTCGACCTGTAAAGTCGAGAACACATTTTACTCGACCAGTCTCGACTAGGTCTCTACAGTACTTAACTGTACTTAATTGTACTCGACTTTACTTAATTAGTCTGATTCAGTACTAAATGATCTTGATCTAGTCTGAATTGGTCTCGACCAAGCCTCAACCAGTCTCAAAAGTTTCAACCTGTCTCGAATCAGTCACGATAAGTCTCGATCTGTCTCGACTCAGTCTCAACCAGTCTCGACTAGTCTGGACCTTCAAATTTAGTCTTGACTGGTGTAAATCATGTAACTAAATTGAATATAGATCTTGTCTTTACATTACTGTTTATTTGGTAGTTTGATTCATTGCTTTAAAAAGAAAAAAAAATAATTAAGAGGTAAACAAAAAATTAAATTCAGATAGGCATTTTTAATTTTTTTATAACTTTTTAAAATCAAATTGGATTTTCATAAAACTATGCAGCTATCTAAGTAATATATTGACTTTACTGAATCCAAGGTCATTATGTAGTTTGGTGTATTGTTGTCAAATTTAAGAATTAAATTAATGTAGGTTAAACCAAAGCTATGACAAATCAGATAGAACACTTTAAATTTTTTTATAACTGTTTCAAATCAACTTTTTGTTGTCTGTTCTATGGTCGGGTTGTTGTCTTTTTGACACATTCCCCATTTCCATTCTCAATTTTATTTGATTTTCATCAAACTATGGAGCTATTTTAACAGGTTCAACCCACCACTTTTATTCCCCTTTAAAAGTGTCCTGTACCAAGTCAGGAAGATGGCCATTGTTATATTATTGTTCGTTTCTGTGTGTGTTGCATTTTAACGTTGAGTCGTTTGTGTTTTCTCTTATTTTTGAGATATTGAGATCAGACGTGGCACGGTACTTGTCTATCCCGAATTCATGTATTTGGTTTTCTTGTTATATTTGTTATTCTCGTGGTGTTTTGTCTGATGCTTAGTCCGTTTCTGTGTGTGTTACGTTTCGGTGTTATGTCGTTGTTCTCCTCTTATATTTAATGCGTTTCCCTCGGTTTTAGTTTGTTACCCCGATTTTGTTTTTTGTCCCTGGATTGATGAGTTTTGAACAGCGGTATACTACTGTTGCCTTTATTTAGTAAAATATTGATCTAACCGAGTCATAGGTCATTATGTAGTTTGGTGTATTGCTGTCAAAGTTAAGAATTAATTTAATCTAGGTTAAAAAAAAAAAAGAAGCTAGAATTTACAGTTCATACAAAATTCAGATGGTACACTTTAAATTATTTCAAAGCAATTTGGATTTTCATCCAAATCTACAGCTATCTTTATTATATATTATTCTTACAATAAACAGGTTATTTGGTAATATGGTGTATTGTGTCAAATTTAAATATTCAAATTTTACCTAGATTAATTTAATGCTTAAATTTGACAGCAATACACCAATCTTTATAACAACCTGGGATTCAGTAAGATCAATATATCACAAATATACTTTCATAGTTTGATGAATATCCAAGTTAATTTGAAAAACTTATAAAAAAAGAATAAAAGTGTACTATGCTGAGCCTGACTCAACTAGTTTAACCACAATCCCGATCAATATATAACGAACACAACTTGTTTTGAAAATTATAATTATAATATTCCACCAAAGGTATACATAGTAGTCAGTAGATTGGTAAACTGAAAGAAATAAAAATGCAATAGTTTACAATGTGTACGAAGATATATGAACGTTTAATACAAGATATTAATCGAGTCAAAAACGAAAGTAGAATTTACAGTTCATTTCTCGGATATAAATAACATAACACAGTTTATGGATGAATCAAACGTACTTGACAGTGGTATGTCTCGATTTCCTCAGAAGGTTAATTGTCGTTCATTTAACATGTGTTGAAATACCGAGGCAGACAGTGTCACAGGAATTAAAGCCTTCAATAACTACGGTGATGTAAAAAAATGGTCCAGTGCGATTTGTTCCGGGTAATAATGAAAACATATAGTATACATTGAAAGTGAAACATAATGCTCCCCATCTGATGTCTAACTGATATTACTATTTAAAATAAAATACTCGGGAAAAAGAGTTAATCTTATATTCAAATACAATACTGGTATTCCTTAAAAGTCGTAAGACTATATGACTTATTGTATAGAATTATAACCTTGCTATTAATATTTGCTGTCCTAAGTTACATGTACATATACATGATATATTATTGATACATTGAATGAATGTTGAGATAGTATTGATTATAAGCATGGTAAAAGATACAGAATGTCCAGTCTTTTCTTTGGTGTTATTATGATTAGGTCGCTCACACAAGCTTTCAGCTTTACACTATATAAATTCGATATGCAATTTTAATAGCATTTTAATAGCATCGAAAACTTAAATCCAGTATAGAAATGAACGCATGTCCCATACCAGCATACGAAAATTTATTTAATGTTTATATTTAGGGTGTTTTTCTCAAAGTGACGTTATACTATTAGCCTGAAAATGTCATAGCGGATCACTTGATAAATACCTTATATCTGAGAGGGGGTAGAGCATCTTGTTACCTCTAAAATAAAGCAATCTTTTGTCGCTCTGTTAATCCATTCAAGTTGATCAATGCTGTCGGGAAGTTGCAACTCATTTTTAGAAATTCTATGAGCCGTTTTGAATTGTTTGTAGGTCTTAAAATTTAAGACAATTCCTATAGGATTAAACACATTTTTTCTAGAGGTTATTGATGTGTAAACCGGGGCGATTAACTCACAAACTGAACTGAGTTTGTGAGTAAGAGCCCCGGTTTACACATCAATAACCTCTAGAAAAATGTGTTAAATCCTTATAATTCTTCAGCCAAACATTTTTATTGTTGCTGGCTACTATATACATTTACCATCAAAAGCACAATGGCAAGTCGTAACTAAGGAGTACGCCGCCATCTTGAATTCATAAAAACCATAAATGTCCGATAAATACAACGGAATCTTAAATGAAATAGCACCTACCTCAAAAGCTTCATTTTAATTAAATGTTATCCGAATTTGAAGCGTACACGTAACGAAATCAGTTGGAAAGCAGGTCATGGTTTGACCCCAAGTTTATCAGCAACATGACCGTGAAAATTCAGTAAAAAAACATACGGGACAAACCTCATTTTTACTCACTAAATACTATTGTCGTAATAAAAAATTATTGACCCAACTAATCTTGAATATACATAGTTTTCACTCGTCAAAACTTACACATCAAATCAAAGTCCTGTATTCTTTATTTTATCTTCAAACTTGTAGTTTGGGTGAAAATTGTCGAGTCTCCTGATCGAAAAATCTAAATATTTACGAGAAAAATAAAAATGATGGGCTGAATTTAAATTTAATAAAGCATCTCATTAAGACAAACACTCGATATAAATATCTCGGCAATATAATGTTGGATACGCAAACGTCAAGTTATTTTCGATACGAAGCGGTGTTTTTTTTGCCGATTTGTGCAAGTGGTTATCTCCCCTTAATATCACCAGTCAAATATAAAAATATATTACAAAAACACATATTACATTTTCGTTTTTATATATAGTTTGTAGTACATGTATTTCAATTTTGTTATTCGATTATCTTAATATGTTTTTGTGTTCATTCCAATTTGCTACTTTTGAAAATAAAAAGTCTTTAATCAAAAACAAAACGAAGATAAATTAAAAACCAATTGTTCAAAGAACAATTGAAAGTCTTTCCACATCAAAGAAATTTTGATAAGATAGTTTCTTCCTACTGCTGCTATAAATAAAGGTGTAATTATAATTTTGAGTGAAATAAGGGAGATAATATGCTACTTCCGGTGACAGAATGTCACTTCCGGTCTCATATGATAGTTTCTTTCAAACTGATTCCAAAAATATATAGTTTCTATATAATTTTGCATGTAGAATAGGAGATAATTGGCCACTTCCGGTTTGTTGGAAGTCATTTTTAGTCTTCAGTAATCAGTTTATGTATTTTTATGACAAAATATATGGATTCTGAGTACTTTTATATGACAAATTTGCAAAAAAGGCTATTTCCGGTTTGCTCAGGGTCACTTCCGGTTGTCATTTTTCAAGGTCATATGTCACCTGACTTTTTGTACAAGGTCATATGGCTTTATAATGAACTTAGTTGAAGTTTTTATCAAATAACCTTATATTCAGACAGTTCAGGGGCACTAACTCCTATAAAAATTGACAATGAGGGTCGGTTGAAAACAAAACTTTACGACAAAAGAGATGATTTCAGCTTTCCAATTGTGAACTTTCCATTTCTAAGAAGCAACATTCCAGCAGCACCTGCATACGGGGTATATATCTCCCAATTGATACGATATTCCCGTGCTTGCATTTCCTATCATGATTTTCTTGATAGAGGGTTGCTGCTCACAAGGAAGCTATTAAACCAAGAGTTCCAAATGGTGAAGTTGAAATCATCCCTTCGTAAATTTTACGGACGCCATCACGAGTTGGTTGACCGTTATGGAATAACCGTTTCACAAATGATAACGGATATGTACCTTACGTCGTAACTTCAATCCCCTTCCCTTTTATGAATGTGACCTACCGAATTAGACCATTTACCGGATTTGTTATCACATAAGCAACACGACGGGTGCCGCATGTGGAGCAGGATCTGCTTACCCTTCCGGAGCACCTGAGATCACCCCTAGTTTTTTGGTGGGGTTCGTGTTGTTTATTCTTTAGTTTTCTATGTTGTGTCGTGTGTGCTGTTGTTTGTTTGTTTTTTTTCATTTTTAGCCATGGCGTTGTCAGCTTGTTTTAGATTTATGAGTTTGACTGTCCCTTTGGTATCTTTCGTCCCTCTTTTCTCTCCTATAAGATGCCATTAAATTGTATAAGACTAAATTTAGCATATCTTCATTACAATATAGCAGACATTTTGCACTTGTTCTTTTATATGTGTATTTCAAAGTGTCTGTAAAAATGCAAAAACAAGCAAAAGTCACAATTGAGAACTTGACCTTGATCTCATTTTCTAAGTTAGGACATAGGGGCCTCAAATAAAAATATCCCAGGCTTATAGAGTTAACGGTTGATAAGTTGAAAACACATACCGACAAATTTATTGCGTAGGGGTAGATAACTCCTATAAGATATCATCGAATCGCTTCGATCCAAATTAGCCAAAATTTCTTGAGGCTGTAACGAACAATTTGTAAAAGGAATTTTGTCGCAATTTTTGTTTGTTACTAAGGAGATGCACACACATGATAAACAGTGAATAGGGAGATAACTCTTACAAAGAAAATGGTTTGCCTTAGCAGGATATTTAAAAGCGCATAAACTATGAGAAATATCTAAGCGACATAGTGCGAAACAAACATTTATCGCAAGAACATAATTTGGCGGAAGAAAAAAAAATAATCAGAAGAAAAACAATAAGTCTTTTCATAATAGATACCAGGTCTAAATTTTATATATACGCCAGACGCGCGTTTAAATTTCGTCTACAAAAGACTCATCAGTGACACTCGAATCCAAAAAAGGTTTTAAAAAAAAGCCAAATAATAAATCACACAAAAAAAACCTCAAAGTAACAAACTTGTACATTTGGTACATGTACATGTATATCTCACAGAAATCACTAATTGCTATCAATGTTAAGTTTTTAAACTCTATTGATCGTCATCTGTGTGTAATCGATCGAAATCCATGTTCATTCAACAAGAACCCTTTTATTACGCACGTGTATACATATTGTATATAAATAGATTTATATCTCAGCATGTTATCATGCTTATAGTTTTTTGTTTTATGGGTCTTGTATTTTGTAAAAAATAAATAATAAAAATTTAAAATATTTCTAAGCACGGGGAAAACAAGTTGTTCAACATTTATTATCTATTTTCCAATAAGTTCAATAATAGAAAAAAAAATCTTTTGTATTCACAACATACACGAACATCTTATTTAAAAACTTTTTTGCCATTGCTTCATATTTAACTAGATAATCAGAGTTTTTATGGATGATTATGCATGTTGATCGCGACTTTAGATATGAAACCAAATTGACATTTTGTAGAAAACCAGCATACTGCAATAGATTCACATAAATCCTGCATTTTCAACAAAGTTTTATTTTTTATATGAGAAAAACAATCAAACGGAAAACATGTTCCGAACATAAATTATCTGTTTCATTGAGAAGAAAAATTATTCCCACAGGTAGACAAATGTTCCCATGGGAAAAAAATTTGTTCCTATGGGAAGAAAAAATGTTCCTGTGGGAAGATACACTGTTCCCATCGGAAAAGTTAAATTCCCATGGGAACTCTCAGTATTCGTTTTTACCCATTGGAACTTTAAAATTCCCATGAGAAAAGTACTTTTTCCGATGGGAACTTTAACTTTTCCCATGCCATGGGAACTTTGAATATACCCATGGGAATATTTTATTTTCCCATGGGAAATGTGCTTTTAATCAGTTGTGGTGTCAACAGTGACAATGGTGACATGTTGGGACATATGGGGAAATTTATCATTTTGTACAGAGGATGACCTTGAGGTCACTCCGATGTATTGTTATCTCTTAAATTTCCGTCATGCATACATTAGTCAAATTAGTTTTGGGTTTTCAACACCAGTGAAAAAAGTGCATTTTCATACCTGCGATTTCTGTTCTCCGGTTGTACGATGCTTCGACAAAATATGGGATCATTTCAGTTGTTGATTGTAATAGCTTGGAGAAAATTTGACTGATTATATCTTAATAAATACGGTTTTATATGTTTAATTGGTGTTTAGGAAAGAGGTCAGGTGCTCTTGTTCATTAATAAAATTATCGTTCATTCATATATTTATCGTAAAATCAAAATCACTACACAGGTTATACCGTGTAGTGTAAATGACTACCTGTAATCTAAAAATAGCGGACTCACTAATAACGACAAGAAGAATTTTAGCGACAAGAAGCGTCAAGAACGGACAAGAAGAATAAATTTAGCGATAAGAAGACTATTTAGCGACTTGAAAACTTCTCGTATCGCATAAAGATGATACATATCAAATGAACAATTATGTGTGGGACTTAATTTTAAGAAATGATGTCAAAGTAACACTATGAAAATATTTTTAGTAAGCTGAAATATATATTTATTTTTTACATGTTAATGTCTTGTAAGATATTTTATTTCTGTCCCATTTTTCAACATTAGCGTCTCGAAAGGTGAAATGTTTTAACTGAATGGTTAATTTAAATTAATTATGAAAATTGTTGAAATTAAATCAATAAAAGTAATTAGTGCCCAGTTATAAACACCACCAGGGGATAATCCATAATAAACCCCAACTTTAGCCTGGTAAACTTGTTGTCTCCTTGTGAAATATAAAACATATTTAAAATGATTTCCTGCTTAAGTCTTTTATTGATATAAAGTCAAAACCTTCTGGCTTTTCACTAGACTATATATAACAACAAACCAGTGTATTCTCTACGACTATTATTATATAAGTATAATAGTCTAAGGTAGACTGATTTCTTGCACTACAATATAATAGTTATTACGGTGAGGTTGAATTTCCTGTCATTTATTCATCATCCAAGCACGAACTTGTATCAGAAAAAATATCTCTGTAAATTAACCCCAGTTTCAGGTACTGTTGACCATCCACAAGAACCTACGGTCATCCGATGTTCAGTACTTCAGTACTTTGATTATTATCTATCACTTGGGCAAAAAATATTTTTGATATCTTGTAAACCGACAAAGTTAGATTTGCCAATTCTGGAATGGCAAATTTGTCCCGCACGGTGTTTTAAGTTTAAACGAAGGTATTTTATAGAAAGCAATGGTCTACTCGAACCTATTTCACAGAAAATAAGTACCTTTAACATATTGCACAATAAAATATTTTCTTGTTACACTAAAAAAAATTACAATGCAAGCTGGATGCTGTACTGTGCTTGCATGGGGTACATTTGCAATTGAAGGCACTGCTGACTGTAGTAGTAAGATAAAGAATAAAAAGCGACGATAATTTATCGTAATTTGTATTTATGTTTTAGAATGAAATTCAAAACAGTGTGGCTGTGGCCATTGATTGACACATCAAATTCATCCATTGACTGGGACAAGTTAGGTGAACGTTTGTATGTAACGACCACTGTTCACGACGTACATTGTACCTACGATAGACATTTAAACTGTGGGGTCACCAAAGGTTTCTTAACGCCTTTAATTATAAAATAATTCAAAAAATTAATCAGAAATAACCTTTATGTTTTGATTTATATAATTGATATAAATCAAAACATCGTGTTATTTCTGATTAGTTTTTCGAATTACTTTATTAAGGTGTTGAGAACCTTTGGTGACCCCATAGTTTAAGTTTCTTTAAAAAGTACATAGTGAGCAGTGATCGTTACATACAAACGTTCACCTAAATTGTCCCAGTCAATGGATGAATTTAATGTGTCAATCAATGGCCACTGCCACACTGTTTTGAATTTCATTCTATCATTTATGTGGTATTCAACCTCCTTGTTTCCTGTTGATCTGTCATGGGTGTTCTAATCGTATATATCGCGCATGTACTTAGCTATCTTTTTTTTTTATGTCTTTGAATATTATTGATCAGTCACTTTGTCCTTTTCAAATTAGTACAAATGTTCATCATTAAGTATAATACTTTTTTTTCAGAATGACTTTTATTATTATTTCTTATTCTACTATTTCCTGGTTCATAAATGTCATTTTTAGTATTACTAATTGAGTATGTTATTAAACTTTTGCTTTACTCCACAGGATTCAAATTGGATGTTTACACTTTTGATTTATTACATAATACATGTTTATAATGCCTTTAAACTCACTAATGACAAGGGCTCGGTATATACGATAACTTGTTTAACCAGTGAAACATATTTCACAGACAAGGAACTTATTTCACAAGGTGAGGAACAAATCTCACAAATCCAGAACTTATTTCACCAGGTAAGGAACAAATCTCACAAACATTGAACTTATTTCACTAGGTAAGGAACAAATTTCACCAACCCAGAACTTATTTCACCATGTAAAGTGTGGAACTTATTTCATAGAGATGGAACAAAATTTATAGAAACTGTCTGTGAAAAAATTCTCCCAGAACATATTTCCTGTGAAATTAGTTCCACTGGAACTTTTTTCACAGGAACAAATTTTGGCTCACATATGACCCCATACCGGCATACGAAAATTCATATGATATTTAGTATTTAGGGTGTTTTAGACAGTAAATGACAAAGTTTTGTTTATGCCTAAATAAAGGGAGTTCTATATTTAATAGAACTTGAAAAGTTGGAACATGGGAAGGTTTTGTCTAGTTTCAAAACAAATTTATTCATGATGTAACCACAAAAGATTGTAATTACGTAATTTTGTCTGCTTTTAATACAATATGTCAAAATTATATATGATGCCTAATACGTGCGTTTGTTCACTTGTAAACTTCAGTGCATGTTTACTCGAGATCGAAAGGGCTCTAGTATAAGAACATTAGTGACAATTTAATTAATTTCTAATTTTCTATTATAGTAAGACTGTCAAAAACCTTTGAAATGGAACAAAACGAATTTCCAGTAAGGTCTGGGATGGATGATCCAAATACAAAATGGCGACATGGAAAACCGGACTACACTGTGGTTAACAACAAATTCATGCGCGAGAAAAGTAAGAATCACCAAACTGGATCTTTGGAGAAAACAGTGGAAGACTTAGTGAAATCCTGGGAGATGGAAAGTTCACATAAATATGATCTAAAGGTAGGATGTGCTACTAGTGATGGAGCAACCATGTAACTTCAAAAAAAAAAAGGGGGGGGGTCTAAGTCACAAAGTTTGTTTTTCGAATTAAGCGCTAACATTTTGTTTAGTAATTCTATGCTTTCAATCAAATTATTTCTTCAAGATTTAACACAAGAAAGTATGGGTAAAATCTGGTCAGAATCTTTTTTTTTTGTCATCTACTTGACCACAATTTATTTTCCTTCATCAAATTGGGGACCAGAATATATTTTAAGGAAAACAACCATAAAAAATCCCCACCATTTTAAAGTTAAATGGTTGCTCCTTTGTCTTTGTAAATCCATAGATTCGTTGTTTTGCGGTTTTGGAGGGAAGGCCCTTAATTTCTCTGTATCTTTGAAAAATGATCATTCTGTAAAATTCGCATGATGAATGTTTTACTACTGAAATTTTTCAATAATCAGATTATTTTTTTTCTGTACAGAATTCAGAAAAAAAATGTCGACTTTATAATTTCAGTTGTACAGTCCTAAAACACAACAGGGAATGTATATTTAAAAACTTTATATTAACTTTTTAGCTCACCTGGCCCAAAGGGCCAAGTGAGCTTTTCCTAACACTTGGCGTCCGTCGTCCGTCGTCCGTTAACTTTTACAAAAATCTTCTCCTCTGAAACTACTTGGTCTAATTTAACCAAACTTGGCCACAATCATCACTAGGGTATCTAGTTTGAAAATGTGTCCGGTGACCAGGCCAACCAATTAAGATGGCCGCTATGGCTAAAAATAGAAAATAGGGTAGAAATGTAGATTTTGGCTTTTAACTCTGAAACCAAAGCATTTAGAGCAAATCTGGGATCAAAATTGTTTATCGGTCAAGATCTATCTGCCCTGAAATTTTCAGATGAATCGGACAACCGGTTGTTGGTTTGCTGCCCCTGAATTGGTAATTTTAAGAACATTTTTGCCGTTTGTGGTTATTATCTTAAATATTATTATAGATAGAGATAAACTGTATAAACAAAATAATGTTCAGCAAAGTAAGATCTAAAAATAAGTCAATATGACCATAGTGGTCAATTGACCTCTTAAGGAGTTATTGCCCTTTATAGTCAATTTTTAAAAATTTTCATTAATTTGGTAAATTTTTGTAAATTTTTACAAAATATTTTCCTCTGTATCTAAAGGGCCAAGTGTATTAAGATAGAGATAATTGTAAGTAGCAAGAATGTTCAGTAAAGTAAGATCTACACACATTATACCATCACCAAAACACAATTGTGTCATGAATCCATGAGTCCTCTTTAATATGCACATAGACCAAGGTGAGCAACACATGCTCTTTAGAGCCTCTACTTTTATAAGGCGTTTTTTGAATGGATCGTGTACTTTAACATTTTTGGACAAAATAGTACAATGATTGGAAAGATATCTTGACTTATAGTTCTCTAAGACTGTGACTGTGTGTCCTCGGTTGTTGGTTGTGGAAAATTAACGGCATATTTTATACCAAAACAGTTGACGAAAGCAAGTATGGAACAAAGCGACAACCGCTATACAACAGGCTCATACAGAATGTCACAGTGTTAAACATGTTAAGGTGCGGTCACACTCCTCCTACCTTTGACAGTGGTGTAACAGTACATATTCAGAAGAAATAAAATAATCGGGATGCATACAAATAGAAATAAATCTAACAAAACCACAGAATGAACATTGACGGTTTTTTTTTCATCCCTACAAAAGAAGAAACAAAATTGAGAATGGTATTTTGTCACAATTCATGGGTCTGTAACTCGTTGGTGGTTATTGATTGCTGCCTATTATTAATTGTATTTTTAATTCTTTTATTTATTCATGGGTACCGTTTCTCTTTTACTTATTTGAATTCTTTCACATATTGTCATGTCGGATCCTTGCATATCTTACTATACGATATGTGTTTTGACCATTGTTGAGGGTTGTAATGTGACCTTTATTTTAGGTTGTAATGTGACCTTCATTTTAGGTTGTAATGTGACCTTTATTTTAGGTTGTAATGTGACCTTCATTTTAGGTTGCTAACATCTACGTTCTAGGGTCTGTTGAGGAGATTAACAACTATTTCACATTTTCTCTGGGGAGTTTAATTTGACTTTTTTTTTTTAGGTTTTTGAAAGAACTGTTCTCCGTGTTTTATTAAAATAACTCATTCAAAGTTCGAAATGTGTTTTTTAATAGTGATTTTATGTCTTTTGATGATAAAAAGAAATTAGTGTTTTATTTACTTTACCAGATAATAACATGATTGAATCGTAGCTGTGCCAAAGCCTGTAATCTTATTTTAAATAGACGTAGAAATGTTTTATACTGTAAATAATGTTAATGTCAATATGTTTTATAATAGATGCATTCTTTATATAATTTTAAACGTTATAGTCTCTTGTAATTCTGTACAGAATGGCTCTCTTTTTAAATTTTATATAATTTTACATTTAATATAATGTTGTATTATATATTATTGAGAGATGAGACTTAAATAAAATATTGAATTGAATTGAATTGTGTTCGC
This sequence comes from Mytilus edulis, assembly GCA_019925275.1. NCBI lineage: Eukaryota > Metazoa > Mollusca > Bivalvia > Mytilida > Mytilidae > Mytilus > Mytilus edulis. The sequence goes on along the minus strand of CM034354.1, from coordinate 80,361,307 downwards.
CTTGAAACGCTTAAGCTGGGTAATGAACACCAGTCAACAATACTTATTAATCCGTGTCTAAGTATGTGAAATGCATTGAAGTATTCACATATTTAAAAACAAATATGAAATCAATTTAAAAAGAATATCTGTCGCATACATCATTCTGTTAAGTGTTAATTTAGAAAGATATGATGTATCGAAAAATGTTCTTTATATAATTTATTAGTTTTAAAAGTGCAATGTATGTATGGAATATTTACGTAACGGTTTTTTGTATTCATTAGACAAAACTACTTTAACATTTGGTAGTTTTTATCTAAGGCCGTGTTCACACCAAACGCCGTGTTCGGAAATGATGATGGATGAGTCTTGATAAGGGGTTATTAAGGCTACGTAAAGTGTTTTATAACAAATAAATATATCAAGTTTAGACAAATATTTCTGTAAAGAACTTTATTAATCAGTGTTATATGTATCAATTTTATATAAAAATCGTTTCTTTTTTAAATATACATAGGAAAATTAAAGTTCTGAATGTCTAGTTTTGTGTACACTTAACCTACACAAGGCCTACATCGACTGCATGTAGACAAAACATGATTTAAACTACATGTAAACATTGAGTTTTATCAATGGGATCGTAAGTATGTTTAGTTTATGTGTGAGATAGGGGACGACCATTTGATATTCGGGGGGTGGGGGCGAGGGGCCAGGAGGATTTTGAAAATAAATAACTCAGCCTTGATAATCACAAAAATAAAGGGTTTGTTCTGTGGTAGTTTGAAAATAAATTACCTGACTTGCACTGTATTGAAAATAAATTACCTGACTTGCAATGTATGGAAAATAAATAACTCGGCAGGTCTAATCGAAAGTATGAGATGGCACCAGATTCTTCATAAAGTCATCTTTTTTCCCCAAAAAAAATCGGAAAACACTTCCCAATTTTTTTAATAATAAAATTACAAATATTATTTAAATAAATACTTGAAATGTATGAAAATTGGTTTCATTTAACTCGAGAGATACAATGTATATTGTCTCAGGAAACCTTACCTCACTTTTATTTTAACAGGGCCGTAACTACATTGAGGCAAATTTTCAAAACCAAACGTTTGTCTCCATATCAAATTGTGTTCATGGCGAGTGCCTTGCAAGAAGTTAGTTCTGTTTTCCCTCAGACGTAGTCCTGATTTTTTCGGGGTCAATGTTTATTATTTATTTGTCTTTTGTTCATTGATTGCCCATCTGTACTCTGCTCAATAAGAGTTGCATTCCTTTTGTAATCTAATAATTTTGTTATGAACTTGATCATGAGTTTAAAAAAAAAAACAGCAGCCAAAGACTTAACTATGTGAATTCCATTTTTTGCTTTATCATGCTCATTGGTCTTTTAATGTTGTCCCTAGAAACTTAGTCTTACACTGAATTTATACATTTTGCTTTGAGACCAAAATATTGTCAAAAAATTATTAAAACAAAACTTGCATTTTCAGATTATAAAAGGGTCTTGGGAACACCCAGAAAGTATGAAAGTATGATTTTGAATCATTTGTTCTATAGCTTCTTGGGCCTTCAATGGCTCCAAAACCCTTCAAAAAGACAACAACCCGACCAAATAAAAAACAACAGCAGAGGGTCACCAACAGGTCTTCAATGTAGCGAGAAATTCCCGCACCCGGAGGCGTCCTTCAGCTGGCTCCTAAATAAATATATACAAGTCCAGTGATAATGAACGCCATACTAATTTCCAAATTGTACACAAGAAACTAAAATTAAAATAATACAAGACTAACAAAGGCCAGAGGCTCCTGACTTGGGACAGGCGCAAAAATGCGGCGGGGTTAAACATGTTTGTGAGATCTCATCCCCCCCCCCCCCCTCCTTATACCTCTAACCAATGTAGAAAAGTAAACGCATAACAATACGCACATTAAAATTCAGTTCAAGAGAAGTCCGAGTCTAATGTCAGAAGATGTAACCAAAGAAAATAAACAAAATGACAATAATACATAAATAACAACAGACTACTAGCAGTTAACTGACATGCCAGCTCCAGACTTCAATTAAACTGACTGAAAGATTATGATTTCATCATATGAACATCAGGCACAATCCTTCCCGTTAGGGGTTTAGTATCATACCATCATAACATATATGAGAAGAACATAACCCGTGTCATGTTTACTTTTTGTCGGATATTCGGATTCCTTTAGTTTTATCCATGCAAAGCCAATAAATATTGTGCCCACTAAACCTTAATTTTCTTAATGACTTAATTACATTTTGTTTAAAGCATTTCTAAAAAGATGTTATTATTTCGAAAATTATGAGTAAAAAGTTGCCAATGTTAAATGTATGTAAATTGTATAATTAAAAGAGAGTAATCTCCCGCCTAAATTTCAATTGATTATGTCTAAAAAAAAAAACACATCGACCTGTAATTTTTTCTAATCTTTATGTTCCATTTTTTATAAAGTATTACTATCTAAATATATAAGTCTTCTAAAAGGCTTCTTTTTGTAAACAGAGGAGTGATCATTCTCAATTGAATTATTTCTTAGACAGACTCGGGCGTTAAAACCAAAGAGAGGCGAAAGATCCCAGTGTAAACAAACTGACAATGCCACGAAAACACTTATATAAAAAAAACAACGAAAACATAGATAATATGTTAAATTAAACTGTACGTGTTCTATTAAAAGAAGCTATACAGTTGAATATAATTATAGATATTATCAATATAGTTATCAATATTTGTTTAATTGAATTCATTGATTGTTGGTTGCTTAAAGTCCAGTTGCAAACATTTCTTGAATATTCTGGACGCGAAAATATAAATTACAGTAGAATGGCGCAAATGTACTTTTCATTTTTTTTTTGTAAACATTTTCGCAAATGCACGTGTATGTATATTCAGTGTTATGCTTCTGAGTCAAGAAACTCAAAGTGATTTTATTTTGAAAAGTGATCATGTGTTTACAAGTATCTTAATTTTACAGGACTGGATAACGATATCAAAAGATGGTGATTTTTATTTCCAAGTAAATGGCGGTAAAAAGTTCACAGGAGATGACAATGTAGAGTTAGGCAACTACAACATGATGTTGTTGGACTCGCCGTTTATAGATGTATCTAAGGAAACACACGATTCATCACACGACCTCTTCAAAAAGGCATTTCCGGAAGGGTTTCCGTGGGAAGTTCTCGACGTTTTATCGGGTATTTATTTAAGCAAACTGATAGTTTACTCTGGACATTCCATGTCCTGTTTCCGTGTACCAATGTCTCAGAAATGATATTCACTAATCGGAAATTAGTACACGCATTTGTTCTTATATTACGTGTTTAACTTTTAATTCAAATTTTGTTGTTGTCGTCTGCTTAACCCCCTTTTTCCCCCTATCTGATAGTTAAATGATCGTTCCCTTAGAGATGACAATACTCATGACACGTCGACATTGTTAATTTGGATTTTTTTTTCAATTTTTATTTCTGAATTTCTGATTGCCTTAACTTAGAAGTGTTTTTTTTTTTTTTATGTTTCTTTCTTTTTATCCGTATTATATGCCATAAAACGGAGGGGCGAAAGATACCAGAGGGACAGTCAAACTGATAGATCGAAAAAAAAACTGACAACGCCATGGCTAAAAAATAACAATAAAAGACAAATGTAGTACACAAACACACAACAAAAAAAAAAAGACTAAACAACACAAAACCCACCCAAATTTGTCGTGTGATCTCATGTGCTCCGGAAGGGTAAGCAAATCTGCTTCATATATGGCACCCGTCGTGTTGTCTTATGTTCATGTTCATGTTATTACAAATAGGCTAATTCGGTAGGTCACATTCGTGAAAAGATAACGGATTGTAGTTATCACATAAGGAACATTTATCAGGCCACATTTAAAAGAATGTCTGTTTCCTTCCCCCGGGTCTACCTTTGTAAACAGACCAGGAAGGCAGGTTCTGTTTTTTTTTTTAACTTGAGTGATTGTCATAGCATGGTCACTGAATGGTTTCACTTGTCAGTCCATGGCATTTATCAGTTGTTTGTGCTCAATTGAGTGTATTTATTTAGATTATCAAATCCTTCTGCTTTCAGCACTTTCCAAAAATGGAAACAAATTATTTTAAGGAAAAAAATAATTTTGATTTTTTTGTTGAAAATAATTTTGACACGGGGGCTTATTTTTGACCCGGATGGGGGAAGGGAAACAACAATTTTTAATTTTGGCCTCATGTCATCTGTGCAACGGATATTCCATAACTGTCAACCAACTCAAAGCTTTCATATTTTATTATTATTTGTTGCTAGACAAGTCTGTCATTTTTTAATAAGTATTCAATGTGTTGTAGGTCCACCAATAGTAAGCTTTACATGGCGGCATTGGACAAATTGGACTGGTTCATATAAAGACCAGAAACCAACAGGAGAAAACATTGAAATGGTTGGTTCATGTGTAGCGGAAGTGACGTCAGATATGAAAATAAAATACATTCAGGTTTTCTTTGATCCAAATCCAGTTATGGCAAAACTAACAGGATACAAATGTCCATTGTCTCTAATCAAATGAACAGTGGTATATCCAGACTGATCAATTCCACTATTATATTTATATAATAATCATGATGATGAGGTTTCTTTATTTTAAAACATTTTTCGCTCATTGTTCTTATCTTTTAAAATAATGGCTACACTGTAATTACTTCATAACTGTGTTTGGACATTGTTCTGTTTTTGTAATCGGTATTTTGTATCCATTTTTTTTGTTTGTTTTGTTGTTGCAGTTAATCATTATATATTATATTCTAGAGCCCCGTTATTCTCTTTTTATTTTATTACTTTCCCCCGCTTTATCCTTTATTCTGTAAGTCCCATCCACATAATCCACACCCTCATATATCCAAACTAATTATTCCCACCATTATTATAATATATATTATATATATATATATGAATATATCCGATTGCTAGGGTTTTATAAATAGGAGAAATGGTAATTGGTATCTGTTTATATTATTCATGTAAAGGTTTATTTTTATCTTACCTCCTATACATTTCAGGAATATGATTGGTTAAAAGCGTCCGCGTGCAAAACCGTGTTATTTGATATTAGGTTAGTAGGGAGCGGGGTTATCTCATTCTCGTACTGAGAAAAAAAGACATTAAAAGTTCCAACAGACGACGAAGTTGATGATTAAGATTGAAATAAATTCATAAAACACATTTGAACCTTACAAGTCGTTATTGTTGGCATCTGTTTTTATAGGATCAATGAAAGTATTTTCTTAATGCTAACAGTATTGAAGACTTGCTCATTTTGAGAATCACTAGTCTTAATTTCACACGTTAAGATAGTCGGTAAGATAAATTCGTTAATAGTGTGCTAGTGACGTAATACGGTATATATGTGGTCAGTAAATTCCATATGGGGATCGAGCTTCGCTCTCACCCATATGGAATTTACTGACCCATATATACCGTATTAGGTCATCTAGCAACTATGAACTAATAATGTTTTAGAATTGAGAAAAATGATCAGACGTAGTTTTACCTGGTTCATACTTTCAAGAGCTGTTAACATACGTATAGTTTGACTATCACAATTCAATTCAATTCTAAATATGATACGTGTGTGTGCCAAAACCCGACATTTGATTTTAAAAAGACGTAGAAATTTTAAATATTGTAAATAGTATTTTATTCATATTGTGTATTATATCTATGCATTTTAATAGTCTCTTATAATTCTGTATAGAATGGCTTCATTTTATCTAGTGTTATTTACAATGTACATGTATAAAGATTGATTGTACTTTTGAGAGACGAGACTTTAATAAAACATTGATTTGAATTGAATTGACGACAATATGTACTTTTTTCAAATTTTTAAATGTATGGTTTAAATATGATACTTATCCCTTGACTAAAAACATTGTTTAGGTTATTTTTTTTATGTTTTGAAAATAACACGGTGTCCTGCACAATGATATTGTAAATTTTTATTTCTTTACCATTAATTTTTATTAGCTTCTGTAACGCTGGTGCAGGTTGTTCGCTTCTTTTATCCAAATCAGTGGTGGTGGAATTAGGGCTGAAATAATATTTCTACTTCTACCGGTTAGTGACCACCGTCATCATGTTAACTATTCTGTCACAATAATTCGGAATTCGCCTTTTCAGAAACTAGAGGACTATTGGGTAATCTCATTTTTGTACACTAAAATGAAAATAATGTTCGTCATGGTTGCATTTCAATTGTTTAGAACATTTTTAACCAATCACAACGTTTTGGTGTATGCTTTTCCATATATTACCAATAATTGCATTAGATTCTGAAACGGCGAATTGTGATTCCTTTTATCTTCATTTAGATTTGTACGTCTGTAGAATGACACTTTTGTATTATATATGTTACATCCAACATAAAGCTTTTCAGCTGAATATATATATATATATATATGAAAATAAATTGTTTAAAAGATTTTAGTATGAATTTTTTTAATGTCTTATTTTTGTCTGCTTTATAATAATATGGAAGGCTTAGAAGCCCCATCTAGAGATGTTTTTTTTACCAGAAACCTTAAGCAGATTAGATACCAATTGATAACGACTTCACATTCAAACTCGTAGAACTTCCGAAATCTGTTGGAGGTTTGGATTTTGCATTTTTTTATTGAACATATTAAGTATTTCATTTAACCTAATATTAGATGTAAATTAATTTAATCGAAACTGATTATATTATACCCTGTTTATCCTATTTTACTTAACTTTTAATATATTATGTTTGAAAATTATAGTTTATTTATTCTGACCATTTTGTGCGCCGTGACTGGCAAATAAAGTTTTGTTTATTTGTGTATTTGTTTGTCATTAATATATAATTATGCATCTATTGCATTTCCGCATATACATGTATATCACATCTCAGAATAATCTGAATTAAAACTTTATTTTGTAGATTCTTCAACATCAAATTAAAGCGGGACAACTGCATTTCCAATAACAGTTTTCTTACACAAAATTTGTTTCTTGAGTATGTTGGATTTATTTTTCTTTGGTAAAAACTGAAAAATTAAGACAATACACATTTAGAATACAAAAACAAACTTTACAAATGTGTCAAATGATCCGAGCTGAATTGTGAGATGATATTCAGAAGTTACAATGCCGTTACTCTCCAGACAGGGTAACAGTTCAATCCCTCATATAAGACGGAACAGTCGAAGACACGGAGGGTAACAGTTCAATCCCTTTACACACAATGCAACAGTCGTAGACACAGAGGGATACAGTTCCGTATTTTTACATCATATGGAAAAGTCTTTGTTACGGAGGGTTGAAGTTTAGTCCCTGTAAATTCAATAGAATAGTTGCAGTAACGGAGGGTTGCAGTTCCGTCCCTTTGCTCCCAATGAAAAGTTGCTATCGCGGAGGTTTACAGTTCCGTCCCTTTACACCCAATAGATTAGTCGAAATCAAGGAGGGTTGCAGTTCTGTCCCTTTACACCCAATAGATTAGTCGAAGTCAAGGAGGGTTGCAGTTCCGTCCCCTTACACCTAATAGATAAGTCGAAGTAAAGGAGGGTTGCAGTTCCGTCCCTTTACACATAATAGATTAGTCGAAGTCAAGGAGGGTTGCAGTTCCATCCTTTACACAAATAGATTAGTCGAAGTCAAGGAGGTGCAGTTCCGTCCCTTTACGCCCAAATATGCAAATAAATAGTTGCAGTCACGGATATTTAGTTCCGTCCCTTTACACCCAATTGAACAGTATCAGTTACGGATATTTACAATTCCATCCCTTTAAACTAAAAAAAAGCTACTCTCATGGAGGTTTAAAGTTCCGTCCTTTTACACTTAAAAAAAGTTGCTATCATGGAGATTTACAGTTCCGTCCCTTAACACTTAAAAAAGTTGCTATCATGGAGGTTTATAGTTCCGAGAGTTTAGAGAAAATGAACAAAAGTGCAGAAAAAAAGGACAAAATTAAAGAAAAAAGAAATGAAGGATTTCCCATCCAGACCCAAGTATATCTTGACAAACTTCACATTATTTATCACGATCGTTTATGATCATAGGCGGATCCAGGGGGGTGGGCCTGGGGGCCCGCCCCCCCCCCTTTCGTGGGAAAAATTTTGTTGATTATATAGGGAATCATTGAAGCATGATGGAGCGGCCCCCCCCCCCCTTAGGTCAGTCAGCGGCCCCCTTAGAAACTTCTGATCCGCCTGATGATATCCTAGTTTGTATTCATTGAAACGCACATACAAGCGCCATTTTAGTTTTAAGAGAGAGATAAGGATGCCTGATACTCTTAGCAATTTCTGTTAAGTTTTGTAATGTCAGTGAAAAAGACTGCTGATATTCTATACTTTGTTTATCCTATTTCATTTTACTTTCAATTGAAGTATAATTATTCTAACCATTTTGTGCCCCGTGATTGACAAATAAAGGTTTGTTTATTTGTGTGTCTGTTTGTCATTAATATATGATTATGCATCTATTGCATTACCGATATACATATTACATCTCAGAATAATCTGAATTAAAACTTTATTTTGTAGGTTTTTTTACGACATTATATCAAAGCGGGACAACTGCATTTCTTTTAACAATTTTCTTACAAAATTTGTTTTTTTAGTATGTTGAGTTATATTTCTTTGGTAAAGACTGTAATATTAAGACATTACTTATCTAAAAAGCAATAACAACTTTACTTCTTCTTCCGTTAATACCCATACATCAGAACTTCATATTATTCTCATAATAATAATAACAAGAAATAGTATAGTACATTACCACACGACAGAGCCGATGGCCGAAACACAAAGAACGGGAAAATTGTTAAAAAGAGAGTTTTATATCATGCAAATAAAAGAATCTAAATTTAAAGCAATAAATCTATAACCCTAAATTTTAGGAGACTTTAAGCAAATCATCTAAGGAGTCCTTAACATAACCATTTTTGGTCGTTTCGGAACGCCATCTACCGTTTCTCTTAAAAAGGCGGTCTGGTAAACCCAAATTAGCACAAACACTAGCACCCCCAAATTTCAAACTATGCAAACCATATCGCTTAATGCTTGAAATTCAATAAAGAGCTTACGCATCCTTGAATACGACAAAGGTACATTCTCTTTACGTAAAACATAAACATTTTTACATTTGGTCAAACTCAAAAATAAACTCATCAGAATCGCAAGAAATATCAGCCCACTGCAAATATAATTCTATGTTTTTAACTGGACACTTATTTGAATTGCCATATCTATATACATCTGTGTTACTATGTTGAATGAGAATTGACATTTAACACTCTAAAATAACTATATCACTTCTTCTAATATTAAGCATCTCAGAAACTCTTAAAAAAATAATAAATGCAGTGAAACACGCACAAATTATACGTTGATTATACATGTTCCGAAAAGAAAACATGGCATCATACATTTCATGCAGCAATTCTACCGAAATAGGTTCCTTTTTATTCGTAGGAGTAGCCAAGCTACGTTTCGCACCTTCTAACACATTAATTACTAAAGACGAATCAGTTTGTGAACATGACGATCAAATAAGAGAATGTATCCACTTTAAAGAGTAAAACGCCTGAACAACTGGACTAACAGTATTGCTCGACTATGTCAAAGAAGCTAACTATATAGCAAAGGCTTTAGCTGGTAGAATGTCAATTTCAATTCCGTTCAATGTAGCCTATTTTTTCCATCGTAAAAAACTTTGATAATATCCTTTTGTTGTAGAAACTGCTCGAGATTCCAAAAGTAATTCTGGAAGTGAATTAACTTTACTAACTAATGAGACTGGTAGATTATGCATTTCTTCAGCGAATACCTGCAAAAATATATATGTGTAATTGAAAGGAAACATTAATAATGAAACTTATCTAAAATCATTACAATCATCTAAATACTACGAATCCAATAGTCACTGTAATATTCGCCACTGTCAACACAAAATCACAAGAAATCCTTGTAAAACTACCATTTTATACGAAGAGATCAAGAGAGATTTATAATACAAGCTCACATCAAAATGAGCTAACTGGATGAAAAATCCAACCTAAATGCTTACATGCGAAAAGTTAAATGAACATTGCCAAATATGGCCTTCTTACTCTTGCCAGCTATATACATGTAAGCATTTTTTTTAGTAGGAAGATCTATAAAATTTACCGCCTCAGAATGAAACCATCAATAAAAGGAAAAAGCATTGACCAATAACTGGCAGAGGGCCAGTAAGGTAAAATTAAAGTACCAGCAGCTTTACACTGTCGCATATACATCAATACACGTGGGATCAAAGAAACAGGTGGAACAAACAACCCGTTGATCCCTCGCCAGTCAACCGTGAAAGGATTTCTTATTCCAATCTTAAACCATGCAATATTATATGGGTTTTCCACAATATAGCCCCCGTAATCCGTATTACTTGCATCACTATATACAATAGTCTGCAAAGATACATCATTCTTAAAAAAACGTGCAATTTAAAATTGTAGTCAGAGACAAATCTATCAACCTCCTGGGGTCCCCAGAGGGTTTCAATTATCTGAAATACAAATTCAAAAATAGCCCAATCATCTAAATCGATAATCCTACTTAGATAATCTACTCTTTCATTCTCAGTACGCGGGATCCATACCATATCTATATTAACATTGTGTGTGATACATGTGCTAAAAATGTCTAAAGCCAACTTTTGCAGTGCTGATTTAGTGCTCCCTTTACTTACAATGCTAACAACAGTTTGGTTGTCAGTAAACCATTTTACATTCTTGCCACTTAAAAAGTTTAACAGCGACAAAAATACATTTTTCACAGCAGTCAACTCCTTCCATGTGGAACTAGTAGAAACTTCAGATTCTAACCACGTACCATGAGCAATATTATATGGGTTTTCTACAATATAGCCCCCGTAACCCGTATTCACGGTGGGTATGGTTGTCCTGCAGAGAGAACGTTCTGTGCTGGTGATTCGGTCCTGACGGGTGCTGGTGATCAATGAAAAAATGTAAACAAAGACGAAAATGATGATTTTTTACATTTTCACTCATAAAAAATGTGAGAAAACAGTTGAGATTTTTCAATTTTGTTTCTTATGGGTTCATATATAAACCATTAAAAAGTTGACCATCTACACTGTTTCAGTAAGCGTAACACAAAAATGCTCATTTTCAGAAAATCTAGAACTGAAAAAATAAAACAAAAATGCTCATAGAGTCCGCTTTCTATACCGCAATCCACACGACAAAACTATTTTGTGAAAAAACATTGCAATTTATTAAAATTTAGCATTTTCTCAATTTATTCATGTCCTGATACTGTGCTGGTGGGTCCTGTCATTGTGCTGGTGGGTCCTGATACGGTGCTGGTGATTTTGGATAAGAAGTTGGTCATATTTGAAACAAATGTTACAAAATCAATAAAATTGGGCAGATAATTGTTGTCAATAGGATCTATGACTCCTATTTTAGCTCTTGTGCATCCATTTGGCTGTTTAATATGTGTTTTCAAATGATCGTAACTTGTATTACATAATTACATAAAAGGGCAACATCTTTCGTCAATATAAGATAACAATATATTGTATCTAAAATAAGAATAGTGTTATTAAGATATTAAATACCCCTTACATTGATGCCTCAACAATGATCAAAGCCCATGCCGCATAGACATGTTTGTAAGCGCTCCGCATACCCCTCCCCATTTCCACCCAACTAACCCTCCTCATTTGCTCCTTCATTGTTACAGTGGTGTACCAACACAACAATTTATCACATAAAATAATAACACAAAGACACAAATTATTGAACAACGAATGCTCGCAGGGACTGAAAGCTAGTTCAAAGCCGCATTTTCAACTAATAGATAAACCATGTTCTCACCCTGGTGACCCTGCTGTCTTTCATAACTTTATCCGTATACATATATTAATAGATAAACAAAAGGCTGCAACTGGTATTTTTGGATTTAAAATGATTCGTTGTAACGAGAATATTTGTGGTGAATGGAAACTGTGGGGTCAAAATCTTAAATTGCTTATAAATGTTGCTGGACCCAGTTTCGTTATCTGATCTGAATTTTCTGAAATGTGCAAGGTAGATAGACATTAGCCTTTTGATTTTTTTTACTCGGTAAGTTTTGCCCTAATTGCTTGAACTATTGCAATATTAAAGCCGATTTCAATGAGTGTGTAGACAAAGGGAATATCTTTGATTATCTTGCTTGCTGAACAGAAAAGTCACGGTTTAGCTAACAAGCAAGCTAACCAAAGATATTACCTTTGCCTACATACTCAATGGAATCGGCTGTAACTAAAAACTCGAATACATTTTAACAGACAGTGGTCATGTTTGTTGATGAATAATGTTTTTCCTAGATTCACTCTTGAAAAATCATTTGGTAACATTTGGTCAAGTAATTTCAGAAAAGATCTTTTTGTAATTGAGGACGCCAAGACAATACATGAACCTCACACAACCCCTCGACACATGTGAGCTTATATATGATCTTATAGCGATTCGGGTTGATAACCAGTTGAAATTAAGCCAGTTTTTTGTGTGTGTAGATTTGTATTGTTTTATAAAAAAGAAGATGCGGTATGATTGTAAATCAGACAACTATCCACAAAAGACCATAATGACACAGACATTAACAACTATAGGTCACCGTACGGCCTTCAACAATGAGCAAAGCCTATACCGCATAGTCAGCTATAAAAGGCCCCGATAAGACCCTGTAAAACAATTCAAACGAGAAAACTAACGGCCTTATTTATGTAAAAAAAAAAATTCTATATATATTTGCTCTCCATTTTTATGCAAAACCTTTTCCATTTTTATTTTATGGGTTATTGTTGAAGGTCGTACGATGACGTATGGTTGTTAACACATACTTCCTTTGGTTTCTAATGGAAATTTGTCCATTGACAACAAACATACACATCATCTACTTTATATAAGTATTGTAAAAATTACAACGTATTTTGGTGATATTGCAAAATGATCGTAATCCCGAAAATCGTCAACATATTTTCTAATCTTTTAAAAGGGGGCAAGAAGGGTTCCATTAACAGGCCAATAAATAAGATTACAGTTAATTTTAAGAAAAAATAAAAAAATAGGGGTATTTTTTCTCTCATAATAACAGTAAACAGATTCACAACAATGTCAATTTCAAGTTAGCAGACAACAGTTAATTAGTCAATAACAGTACAGCATCAATGATCTTGAATATATGCCACTTTTAACTAAAATATAAAGGCACAGAACCAGGACATAGGAGCACAGAACCAGGACCGTTTTTCTTATCACCAGCACCGCGTCAGGACAATTCCGTTTAACGAACTTGCACGACTTTTGCAATGTAATATTGTTGTAATATACTTTGCATGGTACTAATGACGCATCAGAGAAAAATTAAGCAACAAAACAGTCGTTTTATTGCCGTTCTGATACAATGTAAACAAACCCACCAGCACAGAATCAGGACCCACCAGCACCTGACAGGACCAAATCACCAGCACAGAACGTTCTCTCGCAGGACAACCATACCCACCGTGGTATTACTTGCATCACTATATACAATAGTCTGCAAAGATATATCAGTCTTAAAAGGTTTAACATTGGCTTCATGTAAATTAAACCTCCAAAAATTAATTTGATCAATACTGTCTACAGATAAATGTATATAACTGTTCCATGAATTAACACTATTAATGTCAATAGAAAAATGTTTGATCATTAAAAATACTATATTGCCTATAACGGGAGACGTAGATATAATCTGTCGTACCAAGGAAGCTACCTTCCTTACAAATACTTTACCATTTTTGGTTAAACACAAATCAATGTCTGAAATGGTACTCATAATCTTATCAATACGATTGTCAGGAATAGTAAAACCTCCTTTATCTGTATAAATGGTAGTGCCTGAAAAAGTGGGATTTTTAATAAGTGTCCACAAAGACATGTCAGCTACTTGTTATGTCTTTTTAAACTTGTATAGCCATTTGAGTACACAATTCCTTATCATCATGTACACCAAGTCCATCATCTAAGTACATAATAATCTGCTTACCTTCTCCTCTCCGCTTTTTAATAAGTGGTCTAGTTAGTTTGTTAAATATGTAACAAGCCGTACTGAGACCAAACGGTAATACTAGAAATTTAAAACATTTTTTAACACCGTTAAACTCCCATGCAAATCCTAGATATTTAGTGTGAGCCGGGAAAATATCGACGTGGTGATATGCAGAATGTACAATGTACGTCGTACTTAAACATATATGAATGTGCATTTATATAATGTTTTGCAATACGCATACATTCAAATTTTATCCTAGTATGCTTCCATAAATGTCTGTTTATTTCTCTCAAATCTAATATTAACCGTTTATTGTTGTTTGAATGAACAGCAACCGTTAAAGGATTCACAACAAATGGAATATCTAACGTCTCCACAATCAAACCTCTAGCTGGTAAATTCAGTAATAACCGATCTAACAAAATCTGCATTATTCAAAGCTGACAAATTATTAGACAAAAAAAATGATATAGGATTTGAATAGAAAGGTAAAATATAACCATTCCTTATAGTATCTATAATTAATTTAGGCGAACCAATATCTATCCAAAATTGAATGTTTTTGCTACCTTTAACAATAATATCAGATTGATCTAGCAATAATATTCAAAATAATTATTGGTCAAATTGCCATCAATATGATTATCTACTAAAATGTCTTGTGAAAGTTCAAGATAATTAAATTACTCATCTTTGAAAAATTCACTGGGGCCTGGTTTGGATTGCTGGTTTACTACTGTTGACATACGGACAGTCTGGATAACTATATATGGATAGTGTCTGCTGAAAGTCAGACTTACTTGTATGGGCAGTTTCTAGTCGGAGTTTGAATAACAATATAGAAAGCGTCTGATAAAAGTCAGACTTACTTGTATGGGCAGTGTCTGGTCAGAGTCTGAATAACAATATGGGTAGTGTCCGTTTAGAGTCAGACCAACTTGTATGGGTAGTGTATGATCGGAGTCTGAAAAACAATATGGGTAGTGTCTGCTTAAAGTCAGACTAACTTGTATGGGTAGTGTCTGCTCGGCTCGGAGTCTGAATAACAATATGTGTAGTATCTGCTTAAAGTCAGACTAAATTGTATGGGTAGTGTCTGGTCGGAGGCTGAATAACAATATGGGTAGTGTATGCTGGTTGGAGTCTGAATAACAATATACCTGAAGGTATTATCTGTTTAAAGTCAGACTACTTTGTATTGGTAGTGTCTTCTCTGCATAGAGTCATACTAACTTGTATGGGTAGTGTCTGGTGGGAGACTGAATAACAATATATGGGTTTTTGGACGGCCATATAATTTACCTAAAAGTAGGATAGACTCTTGAATACATTGAAAGAATCGAAATAGGATGAACAGATCATATAAACCAAAATGCAAATATAATACAAGCCCAAACGAAAAAAATATGAACAAGTCTATATTGAAAACGTTAAAACATATGATTGAGTTGGATTAAAACCGCAATTGTCATATATATATATATAGTTGTGTTTAGAAGTATATATTTTTTTTTAAATAGGATATCAAAAATGTTGGTTGCTTATCGTCTAGACTGGCTTCCGATCGCAATATTAAGTATGTTACACATATACCAACAATACGTGAGAGAGTATGGCTAAAAGCTAATACCTGGAACGTAGTACCGGGAACCAGGATACTTAACGTCCAACTAAGTATGCATAGAACAATTACATTACTGGGCTCTCTTATGTCTTATATTAACGGATTTCAAATGTCGAGTTTGCTTATGTGGCCTTGTGAATTGAACTGACACGTGTTTCATTGTCCTTTAATATCTTTTAACATCAGTGTTTATTTTAATTAACACTTGTATCTTTAGACTAGAATAATACCATATTAAATATATATACATGTATTATTAAAGTCACACATTGTTTTGTTTTATTTTAAAGAATTTAAGTCAGCAGAACCTGTCTATCTGAATTTCTGGTATTGTATATTTGATTTTGTAAAATATTATGATAAACATAGTCAATATTTACATATTGCAATTCAATTTACATTTTAGACAACTTTTTAGATATTTTATATTTGCTAAGAGTACTTTTAAACGAAAACCAGCTGAGAATGGGATAACTTAAATATTTACTCTTTTAAACGAAGTCAACATCGATAAATGTGTTTAAAAAAGATCAAGAATTGTGTCTCTTCAATGACTTTTAATTTGCCAAACAATACGAAAAGAATAAAGCATTAACAGAAACTGTTTGATTGGCAAACAACGTCCATAACAATAGAAATTCCACCAATCATGATGTGACGTCATTTGAAGGTACGATGAATGAAATTGCACATAGTCCTTTAAGTTTTAAACGCCGAATTTGAAAAATTTTACAAGGATCAGATATTTCTGAAAGCAACAGCATAGTGTAGATAATAAACTCATAATACTAGATAAAATGACGTACCTAATTAAAATTTTGTATGCAAGACACGCGTTTCGTCTACAAAAGACTCATCATATCTGTGACGCTCGAAGTACACATTTAATGTAAAAAAAAGGGAAGAAAAAAGTACGAAGTTGAAGAGCAACTTGAGGAACTAAAATTCCAAAGGTTTTTTTTTTGCAAAAAAACAGATCAGGCAATATATTTCTGGGATAGAAAACCTTTAATATTTCGAAAAAATCGGCCATGCGAGTTAGGCCGTGTTCACATCAAACTCCATGTACAGTAAACATGTTTACAATTGGTTTAATGTAATGTACACAGATTTCACATTACATTAAATTTTAATACATTTTAAATAAAATTCAAAAATATTCATAATTAGTAATTAGTACAACATGTTCAAGTATCCTCGAACTTTGTTCATCGGTTAGATTTTGATATTTGTCTTTTTTCTTATTATTGGTTCAATCTCATAAACATGTTTAACTCCGCCGCATTTTTGCGCCTGTCTCAAGTCAGGAGTCTCTGGCCTTTTTTGATTTTTTGTTGTTGATTAAAATATTTAATTTTAAAGAAACCTAGTATGGATAGTAAAATTTTGTGTTTTCTCTGAGTCCTTTAAATCACTCGAAACTATGTGACACACACAGAGGTGATAGATACATGTATGTAGTATAAATATACAAAAATTGAATATTTTATTCAACAACAAAAAAATCAAAAACAAAATCTGTATCATATACCCAAGCCCCTATGGTTGTGCTTAGTATTCCTTGTTGTTGTTTACATCGGTAACAGTCTTGTTTATCGAAAGTCATCATACACGTTAATGTGTTTGAAATTCTATTAAACATTTCTCATTCGCATGTACATAGCATGTGGGTCTGTGTGTGTTTTACAGAAACATAGGTCATTACATCAGAAAGTAGGAAAAACAATTGGAGAAAAGAGAATAATGGGAGCCCAACAGTTAAAGAAAATAGTGAGCAAAATTTACGAAGAATAGAGAATAATGAGCAAAAGGTACGAAGGACAGAAAAAAATGAGTCAAAGGTACGCAAGATAGAAAATAATGAGCAAAAATATAAAAAATGAAGAATAATGAAAATAGAGAATAATGAGCAAAAATATAAAAAATATAGAATAATGAGCAAAAATATGAAAATCAGAGAATACTGAACAAAAAATATAAACTATATATAAGAATAAAGAAAAATGACCTAAAAATTAAATGAATGCAGAATTGAATGAATCCCTCTCTTGACCCTCAAACACCGAGGAAGTAGAATCGGAAACAAACAACTAAAAGTACTTAAGAGCAGTAAAAGTTTTATTTAACAGTGACTGTATATACTAAATAAATAAGCTTAGTTTTCACAGAAAGAAGGAAATCTGAATATTTTGATCTATTTTGGATTTGAGGTAAGAAATTTCGATTTTAAGTAAGAATTTGAAAAAAGGAGTTCCAGAACATTATTTATTTAGTATAGAAGTGCATTCCACTGTAATATAGGCCTCTTTTTCATAGTATATGATGAAGATGCATTCAAAATTGTCAGGAGATAAAATGTATTATAATATGGTTAATCATTTATTATTAACAAATAACTTAGGGCAGGGATAATAGAAGAGAATGGTATAAAAGGAGAGATGTATCGGGTATTGAAATATGAAGAATAGCGAATAATACAGTAAAATGTGTATTTGTTAAGCCGCTAAATATTTTTTTTTTTTTATCAAATTAGTAGTATTATACTTAAATATAGAGTATCTAACCTTAAGGGGCCATTCGTACTATATATAAATCTGGCAAAGATCACATACGAACTTTGTGTGATGTTAGTGTCGTGTTATCTTAAGTTAATTGTTTTTGTCGAGCCTGCAACTTTTGTTGCAGAAAGCTCGACATAGGGATAGTGGTCCTCCGGCGGCGTTAGCTAACTTCTTAAAAGCTTTATATTTTCGAAGGTGGGAGACCTGGATGCTTCATACTTTGTATATAGATGCCTCATGTTACGAAGTTTCCGTCAGTGACATGTCCAATGTCCTTGACCTCATTTTGATGGTTCAGTGACCACTAATTCAGGCCCGGTCGGAAAGTACATATTTTAAACAAAGTAGTTCCTACGCATAGCTGTATCTTTGTCAATAGCGGGTATATTTGGTTAGTTGTGGTATCAAATGAAAGCTTGGGGACTTGAGATCTGTAGAACCCTTGTTGAAAGGTTTATTTGAATAATAAAGAAGTATATGAAATTTTGATAGAAGGGCACATTTGACCTGTTGTTCAGATCAGACGTACCTGTTTTTGTACTATCAAACTTCAGGGAACCAGTACGCTCTAATATGCAATTAAAGATATGTTGATGATGATTTTTGCAGCACAAGTCAGGATAAGGTACAGTTTTGACATGAAATATTTGCCACTTTATTTGAACTTAAGACAAAGTAGCCATAAATGCTTGGAATTGCAACATTTAACATAGAAAGCAATGGGGCTATTAATTAGTGGTCTTATACCTTTAATAAAACAAGCCCCTTTCGTGTTAGTTTTCTGGTTATTTTTTTAAAGGAAGAACGGTTAAAAGGTCAGTGGTGGATCTAGAAAAGGGGGACGGGCCCCCACCCCCCCCCCCCCCCCAATCTGCCTCTGAAGGTCATTATCGATTTTATTATTTGAATAAGTTTATAAATTATGTTGCCTTGTCAAGTAGGCATAAGAGTAAATTCTTGTGTGAAAGTTTCTTGTATGAAGATTTGTTTATTTGAGGGGGGGGGGGGGGGGTACATACTTACGACTACATATACATGTAGAGGCTTTTTATAAGTGTCACAAATATTTTTTTTTGCTATTTTTCTCTATTCTCTATATAGGTATAAGAAGTTGTGGTATGAGTGCCAATGAGACAACTCTCCATCCAAGTCACAATTTTAAAAGTAAAACCTTATAGGTAAAAGTCTTCAACACGGAGCCGTGGCTCATACCGAATAGCAAGCTATAAAGGGCCGCAAAAAGTTCTAATGTGAAACCATTCAAACGGGAAAATCCACCGTCTAGTCTATAAAAACGAGAAACACTTATGAATCACATCAACAAACGACAATTACAGACAATAGGACAGGTGCAAACAATTTCAGCGGGTTTATACGTAAAATGGTATCAAACCGGCCCCCTTATCTTAAACAATGGTGTTCCATCATAAGATAGAAAGACACACTATAAAGTATTAATTGAAATAGCGGAAGTTTAACACAAGTGAACATACATTGAACGAATAAATTTGATCTATGATATAATGTGTGAATACCAATTTAATACAATAAGGGATGCGTAATTAAAGGAACAGTAATATACCGCTGAAAAATTTCAGAAAAAAAACATAAGCTTGAACAAAAATCCGCCATTCTCCAAAGTATTATAAAGAGGTAAATGAAAATAATTTTGTTGTTAGGTATACAATATAAATGGAGAAAGGAAATATTTTTACATAGTACGAAGAAGTGAAAATCATAGTTACATGTATACCGAATACTTAAGCATAACAAATAGTATCAACATGTCAAATTAACAAGAAAGTACTATTTGAGAGTACGTGCAGTAAAATCCACCAATTTAAAAAAAGAAAATAATGATTAATAATGAAAAAATCATGCATCAGAGAATAAAATCAACTGAAACACATCCCAGGGATTTAGTGTTACAACGTTACGAACAGTAAAGAAGACACGACTTATAGAATGCCAAAAATAAATGAATCGGCAGGCAGTAGGGTAGTTAGGATTTAATCTCTTTTTAGATTTTTAAGTACACTCACATTTACTAATCAAATCTTTGAATCTATGAAAGAATTTAGTAAAAGTCGTCACTTCAACTTCGACTTTTGGTAACTGTTTACATGCTAGTAAAGTAAATATAAAGATATTATACTTATAACTTGGTAAGACAGATGCGCGTTTAGTTTATATAAAAGTCATCAGTGGCGCTAGACTGTATGTCAAATGTAACATGTATATTAAATCAACCTTTTAACGGCATAAAATGACCTATAACTTTTCCAGTTGGTAAATCGCACGTTGCAATGTACATTCTTACTGTTTAGTTATATTTGTTTGACACATTTTCCTTTCAATTCACAATATAATATCGAATTTAATATTTAACTTACTTCCTATACAATCTGGATAATAATAATAATAATAATAATATCTTTATTTAAAGAGAGTGACTCATTTGGATTAAACCAATTTTCAATAAGGCTCTCTACATGCATACAATGTTAACAATATGAATAAAAAATAATTAATCTACTGTTACACACATGTAAACATAGACGTATATAAAGTAATATAACAACAACAACAAAAACAACAATTTTAATGTGACATTTTTGTACTTAGAATGTTACTATGTAAGTACTTATAAAAAAGAAGATGTGGTATGGTCGCCAATGAGACAACTCTTCACAAGAGACCAAAATGACACAGAAATTTGTGACCTCCTTAAAAAAAGCTGGATCCGCCGCTGCATGTTTAGTTTCTTGCCACATCTTTTATATCATATTGGTGTGCAAGTTTAGGGAACCACTTTCACTTTTGACAAAAAAAATCTGAAAAGTGACATATTTATATGGTATAATTGATAGATTTTTAATATTTATGCTTTAATTTGAGCATCTTTAGTGACTTAATCAGTTCAAATCTCTCACTTAAACTAATTGAATCTACTAAGGTGACACTTTAGTGATTAAAAAGTGTCAAAAATCTTCCATCAGATGAACCTGAAGTTTTAGGCCAAAATCGGCCCTTACCGAACCTACCTTATTTAAAAGTCAATGTAAGAAATTGCGAGATAGCTGTCAACACCACTAGATGTTTTATTGGACGAAAAAAAAAAAACTGATAAAAGTGCAAAAATGGAACCCATACTTTAACATGTGCTACTAGTAAACAGCAGAAGCATACAGAGCCTAATGGGTGTAGAACAAAAATCACGCATTTAAATTAGCGTGAATTTCAAAACTTCTGTAAGTACTGTATCCCCCCTTTTATTTTTAAAGATCGAATTGATACTTATTACAACCAGAGACGAGCAATAGAAATCAATAAAAAAAAAATGCAGGAAATAATGGCAATGGTTAAATACCACAAATTCAAACCTTCTTTTGTTATTATTTTTGACCTTAAACATACTTTAAAGGTCAGGATCGATTTTACTATCTTTTTGTTTGTATTTAAATACCGTTAGGGTTTTGATTACCTCGACTATTATCATAATTATATAAGTGTCGAGTACGTTGGCATATTATTATATATCCCGTGTTAAAGGTACTTTACTTGTTGGTTACGAAGAGAAAGAGTGTACACGAACGGTAAGAGCTTCATTCTTTTAGATAATTGTTTTGACATACATGTATAAATACATGTATAGGGTTTATAAATCCTTAAAATTTGACAAGATATTTAAAAGTCAATGTAAGAAATTACGAGCATAGCTGTCAACACCAGTCCTGACTAGATGTTTTATTGGATGAAAAAAAAATAACTGATAAAAGTGCAAAAAATGGAACCCATACATGTGCTACTAGTAAACAGCAGAAGCATACCGAATGAGTATAACATATATAAAAATAGTTTTGGAACCCTACATGCATCGCAGTGGCGGATCCAGGGGGGGGGGGGAGGGGTGGGGTTCCGGGGGTGCGCACCCCCCCTTTATTTTTGCCGATCAATGCATTTGTATCGGGACATATGTTTTGCACCCCCCCTTTGCCCTGGGTGCCCTGGGTTAGCACCCCCCCTTTCGAAAATTCCTGCATCCGCCCCTGCATCGTATTAAGGTTCATAGAATATATTTGACAAATATGGCCGTGTTTACAATAAACAAATAAAGATAAATCTGTCCTTAAGCTTTAGAACTCAGATGTAAAATTACATTTAAACCTTACTGATTTCGCCGGATGTAACGAAAGAAACCTCAAAATTTGTATACTGTTATCTTTCTGAAATACAAAAGGCACGAATGCATTGCCAACCGATTAGAATGGCATACGAAAATAAACAAGCGTACGTGAACGCATATAATCATTTGTATCGACTTTCTATGTTTTCCTCTATCATACATACGTGTACACGATACACGAACATATATATACATTACTTGTGTATAAGCAGTAAAGTAAACATGTAATGAGGGCCAACGAAAATATTTACACAACAAGAAATGATCAAATTTGTATAGTAATACGAGATCATGCTTAAGTTATTCAATTCTTTATTTACACTGAGACACAAAATATGTGTTACATGAGGACAAATTACATATCAAATACAATAAATGACAGAATAGACAGGTTACTACATGTAATAACAAAAGTGTAATTTCTAAAGATTATTAAACTTGTAAGATGAAATTCAGATATATGTGTTTTCTCCTACAGTACAAAACGATTTTTGGGTAATTTGACCAGACACAAAACCACTAATTATATAAAAATTCAATAATTTCCTAGGCACATGTTTTATTTAATTTTATTTTCTTATAGTTACAATTATATTGAAAACACTCGGTCGGTTCATATGAATCAAGATTAAATAATCTATTGAATTCAAACATAATAATTACTATATATTTCAGTGGCGGATCCAGATATGTTCATAAGTGAGGACCGGACCCCCTGAAAAACCCTCTAAATTCGCCTCTGTATTTTCAAGTGTAAACAAGTTATATGACTCTTCAAATTCTTTAGCGACTCTTACTTATACCAATTATAAATGTGAGAACAAAAAACAACTTCAAAATAAATCAATTCTTTGCCCATTATTTATTTTGTAGATTTAAATCACACATCCATGTATATACGAGTAATTATATACACAATGACCTTTAAGATTTTCTCTAAAAATATAAATAAACATATAGACATATTTTTAACTCAAATATCAAGATAGTTTGAAATCATTTTATAGCGTGCTAACACTGCATAATCTTAACATTTTCATAAAAATTTGAAAGACAATTGAGTTCGCAGAAAAAGTTACTACGAACATTTTATAAAAGTTCATTGCAAATATTTACCGATGGTTGTTGGTGTTTATCGCCAATTTCAGCTGACTTAGCTATATTATAGCGGTCATTTATAATTGACGGCGGAAAATGAAATACCCGGGTGAAACTAACAATTTCACTGCTGACAGGCAAGTGATTATTCTAGCTAAACCACGTAATTTAGTCGGCCTCCGAGGCATGCGGAACCTGTGCAAAATGGAACAGGTTGCTTATTTTATTTTGTCTCCTTTTGGTGCATTTAGACACTTCATGTAAACATTTTAGTAAAGTATGTATAATATAAAATAAATCCTTAATTTCCAATTTTGCGCCCTTAAAGAAAACAAAGCCGCCATCTTCATGAATTTATATCGTGAAATAAAACACAACGCAATAAAATGTTCAAATTGAATTAAATATGATTACCACTGTTTTAGAACTTTGATGGAACACAATATTTAGGAACCACTCCAGTTAATATTTGTAGCATGCAGGGAGATTGAAACGAAATTGAGATGGGCCGTGCAATTTTCTGAGATAGGAAGGGGGTATCCAACTATTTAATAATTCGGTGTTGGGGCATCGACATTTTTTTTATCATTTGAAAAAAGCCACATTATGTATGTATGTGCCTGTCCGAAGTCAGGAGCCTGTAATTCAGTAGTTGTCGTTTGTTTATGTGTTACATATTCTATTTCGTGCATTTAGTTTTCTCGTTTGAATTGTTTTACATTGTCATTTTGGGGCCTTTTAAAGCTGACTATGCGGTATGGGATTCATTCATTGTTGAAGGTCATACGGTGACCTATAGCTGTTAATTTCGGTGTCGTTTTAGTCTCTTGTGGAGAGTTTTCATTGGCAATCATACCACATCTCCTTTTTTTTTTATATATAAAGCTGTATTTCAAGCATGCAAAATGTGTAGCTAATTTTATATGATTTATGTGAAAGGAACTGTGAAAGGAACTGTTAAATTTCTATATGAGTCCAAAAAAGAAAGCCAAAAATCCAAAGAAAAGGAAAAACACGAGTGGTCAAAATGTAAGTGGTCAGAAACGAAATAAAAAGACACTGAAATCAACTCACACGCCGAATGAAAACAAAAACAATGCAAGTCAAAATAAAACCGATAGTAATGTAATTGAAAAGGCGAATATGGACACGTTTAACGTTCCAGCTTATGATTCCCCAATGATCCAACAAAACAGATCACAATTCCAACAGTATGCGGTATCGCAGCATCCGATTCAAAATCCAAATTTTACTCAACTTTCGCCAACACTACCAGCTGCCGGGTTTTACACAAGTACCCCACACAACTTACAACCTATGATGAATCCTAATATAGATGCAAATAATAAACTTGATATGCTTACCCATAAAGTTAACGAAATTTTCAACAAAATGTCGATGATGGATGAACTGTCAAAAAAATTAACTTCGTTTGATAAAACTGTCCAAACCTTAGTGAAAACCGTCGAAAATGTAACGAAAAGAGTCGATGAGGTCGAAAAGAGCATGAACTTTGTGAACGAAAAATTCGAACATAATAACAACGATGTTAAAGAGGTTAAAAGTGCTTTTAATGAAATTCGATCCGAAAAAGATGCCACTAATAACACAATCTTCCGACTACAACAAGATCTAGATGACTTATATGATCGGCACATAGATCTCCAAACAAGATCAATGCGGGAGAACCTGATTTTCACCGGAATACCGCTTCAGGAAAAAGACGAACAAACGGAACAAACGGAAAAAATCATTGAAAACTTTATGGTCGAACAACTCAAACTAAACAGACCCGCGGAATACGAACGTGCTCATCGTTTTGGGAAGGAATATATTGAGAGAAATAGAGATGGCTCAGTTAAATTTACAACAAAGCCGATTGTCTGTAGATTCAGAAACTTTAAAGAACGCGAGACTGTTCGAAAAGCCGCAAGAGAGTTGAGGGATACTGGATTCGGCATTAGTGAGCAGTTCCCAAAAGAAATTAATGACAGACGAAAAACGCTATGGCCATTCTTTCAAGAAGCACGGAGACAGGGAAAAAAGGCATTCTTTAGGAGGGATCGCCTCTTCGTAGATGGAGTCGAATTTTTTCCACCAGAGAAAACAGATCATCAAAACCCCGGCGCGACAAGACAACAACCGAGACGAAACTACGATGATGAAGGCGCTCGCCCCAAATCAACCCAAGGAAAAAACAACGAGAGACGTTCCAAGAAAGGACATTAGGACAACCCTGGAGGCAAAGAAGATACAGTACGAAGTGACCAGTCAACCGATACATGTGACTTTCACCCTTGTGAATTGAATTTAACTGTAAATAAAACTGACAATAGTATTAACCTGTTATGTTTAAACGTATGTGGTATTAAAAATAGATTACTTTACCCTGAATTTAAATCCCTATTGTGTAATCATGATATTATCTGTCTTACTGAAACCAAACTAGATGATTGCGACGTAATTAATTGTGATGAATTTGTTTTTAGTTTTAAAAATAGACACAAGCTTTCTAACTATAGATCTGGTGGTATTGCATTGGGTTACCGAAAGTATTTAGAAAAGTATATTAAACCTATTGAAACTGAATGCAAATTTGTTTATTGGTTTACTATTGATAAGAAAGTCTTAAATTTATCTGAAAACGTTTTTATTGGTATAGTTTACATACCACCAGTAAATACAAATTATACATCTGAAGAAGCTTTTAATGAGATAGAAATTGAACTTCAGAGATTTTCTGAAAAATCTGATTATATTATTTTGGTTGGAGACTTTAACAGTCGCACAGCAAATTTGCCTGATTTTTATGATGAAGATGATATAGATGATTTTGTAATTGACAACCTTACTGATCAATCAGACTATACTGATGTATATATGTTAGATGATTTAAATATACCAAGAACAAGAAATAATCCAGACAAAGTTGTAAATTGTTATGGTAGAAAATTTCTTGAATTTTGTAAAAATAACAAAGTATTTATTTTAAACGGTAGAGTTGGCCAAGATGTTATTGGTCGGCCTACCAGTAGAAGTAATAGTGTTATAGATTATATTATTTGTACTTCACACTTTTTAAGATGCGTATCGAATTTTGAAATTCTTGAATTTTCTAAACTTTTTTCTGATGTTCACTCACCTTTGAAACTATCTTTTAATAGAGTGAACCCCACATTTGAACTACTCACTACAGAGTTATCTTATCAAGAAGAAAATAAAATTGGAAAATGGAAATTTGAGCAAGTAAATGATTTCAAAAATAACATAGATGAAGACAAAATAAGAAATGTTATAGATGAATTATCTGTTTATAGTAATAAAGAAAATGTAACAAAATATGAAATAAATACTGCAGTTACAAATATTACTGATATTTTAATAGATTCTGCCAAAGCAACATTTGGTACACAAACTTTTAATAGAAATATGCTGAATTGTAATAAAAAGCATAATAAACAATGGTATAATTTTGATTGTAAAAAGGCAAAGAAGGAACTGAGAAAGGCACAAAGAATGTATAAACATTATGGGTCAAATTTATTTAAAGAAAGATTACGACACTGTGAATATTATTATAAAAGTCTAATGGACGAAAACATCAGGAAGCATAATAGAGAAATAAGTGATAATATGAAAAAATTAAAATCCAAAAATCCAAAGGAATTTTGGAAATTATTTAACAAAGGTAGACAAAGAGAAAAAAGCAATATATCTATTGAAACTTTATTTGATTTTTTCAAAGAATTAAATGAAAACAAATTTGAAGACAAGTTTGTCATTAATAATGATTTGAACTCAAATCTTGTAAATGAGACACTGAATGGTGTAATTACCCATGACGAAATTATTAAAGCTATCAAAAAGGCGAAAAATAACAAATCGCCAGGTGAAGATAAAATAATCAATGAATATGTTGCAAATTCTCTTGACAGTATGATTGATGTATATGTTAATTTGTTTAATCTTATTTTTGATACGGGTATCCTGCCGGAGGCCTGGCTTATTGGAAACATAATACCAGTATTCAAGAACAAAGGATGTAAATTAGACGCCAAAAATTATAGGCCTATTACTTTATTGTCATGCCTTGGTAAGATTTTTACATCTATTCTGAATGATAGATTGGGGGAATTTGTTGATGAACTTAATATCTTGAACGAAAATCAAGCAGGCTTCCGACATGGATACTCTACTAACGATCATATTTTTTCATTGTATGCACTCTTTGAGTTGCTATGTGTTAAACGAAAAAAATTGCATTGTGCATTCGTTGACTTTGAAAAAGCCTTCGACTTTGTTCAAAGAAACTCTCTTTTGTATAAGCTTGTTTTAAATAAGATAACTGGTAAATTTCTTAGAGTTGTAGAAAATTTGTATAAAGATGTGAAATCAAGAGTTGTACATAACAATGAAGCATCTGACATGTTTGTTAGTGATATTGGGGTCCGCCAAGGGGAAAATCTTTCTCCTTTATTATTTTCTTTATACTTAAATGATCTTCATGAATTTTTGGAAAATAGTGATTTAAAAGGTATACATTCAATTACATCTGATATAGAAGATGAACTGGATATTTATTTTAAGATATTTGTCTTATTGTATGCTGACGACTCGATTTTACTCGCTGAGACAAGCACAGATTTACAATTACTTCTAAATAGTTTTTCAGAATATTGTGAAAACTGGAAACTTAAAATTAATATTAACAAGACAAAGGTTATGATATTTTCAAAAGGTAGACCACAGAATAATTTGAAATTTTTATATAATAAAGAAGAGATAGAAATTGTTAAGAACTATAAATACCTTGGTGTTATATTCTCTAGAAATGCATCTTTTTTTGCAACTAGAAAATATCTTAGAGATCAAGCTACTAAAGCTATGTATTGTGTTATTAAGAAGTGTAGATCAAACCATCTATCTATAGAATGCCAGCTTGACATGTTTGACAAAGCTGTTTTACCTATACTTTTATATGGGGCCGAAATCTGGGGATACGAAAATCTTGACATTTTGGAAAGAGTACATTTGAGTTTTTGTAAGCATGTTTTACGGTTAAAAAGATCGACTCCAAATTTTATGGTTTACGGGGAATTGGGAAGATATCCGATTTCTTTATACGTTAAATTACGGATGATAAAATTTTGGTGCAACCTTCTTAATAACACACTTGATAACAAGATTTCATCAATGTTATATAAGTTGATATATATTAATTATAATAAGTATGGAATTGAAAACAAATGGTTGTTATTTATCAAAAGTATCTTTGATAATTGTGGTATGTCAAACATTTGGCAAAATCAAGATTGTATCTCAAAAAATTGGATTGTATTAAGTATTGAACAAAAGTTAAAAGATCAGTTTAGACAAGAATGGTTTGCAAATGTAAATCAATCATCAAAAGGTTTATGTTATAAATTATTCAAAACAGAACTTAAATTTGAAAATTATATTACAGTTTTATCGTTAAAAAATGCACTGAAACTATGTAAATTTAGATGTGGCAATCACCGTTTGCCAGTGGAGACGGGGAGGTGGCAAAATGTTCAAAGACAAGAGAGGCTATGTCACCTTTGTGAATCTGCTGACATCGGCGATGAATTCCATTATGTAATGTCTTGTCCTTTTTTCAAAAAAGAACGATATAAATATTTACCACACTATTGTTGTACAAATGTTAATATTCTTAAATTTAAAAATGTATTCACTACAGTCAATATTGTCTTGCTAGAAAAATTGTGTAGATTTATTAACTATATATCAGTGGAAGTCTGTCCTCCTGGTTAAACTACATTTATTTATGTATATTTCACACATGCAAAATATGTTGTATTGTATATATTATCATCTCTGTAACTATGTTATTTAGTTAATGAGAATAAAGATCTATCTATCTATCTACTATTATAATACACTTAGATGTAATGCATACACTAAATCAGTATTTGATTAATCAGCATAAGTGTGTATAACACTTGCTTCACATGCCATTAATTAATTGCGTTTTACGCCTTTTTTAGCCATTTTAATATATCTTTGCGAACAGATTTACATGTGTGAATATAGGAGTTAAAAAGGATTGGAGGGGCGGCTGGCAAGCCAATATTTGTAGTAATACTTAAAATATCATATGTGAAGCTCCCTGACCACTCTAAAACGTTTTATTAATGGAAAAAAATCGAAGTTCTTGAGAAAAAAAAATCGACCGTCAGCAAGGAAACTTGCAAGCGAAACCCTTTTAGCACGACTCTATACATGCACATGTAGTAATCCCATGACGAGAGAAAATTGCAGTTACTCATATTTCTATACCGCAGCCAAAATGTATTGATGGGACTCCTTTATTTCTTTACGCATAAATTTTTTTCTATTCTTTATTAATTTTTCTCATTTTTCTCTTTCTTTAGTTTTTGGCAATTTATTCTGTACTTATACCCCTTAATCACTATTCCGTTAAACCCGTATAGATCATCCGATATTGCTTCAATATTCGCCGACTTATAGAACTATCTTTACATGTATAAATCTATTCCGATATAGATAATATTGATAATTTGGATAAATTGGTTTTATGTCTTTCTTGTCCGTCAATTATGCAGTATGCTGCTTCATTTGTTAAAAAGTCATGGTCACTGAGGAGGGTGGACTCAACAATTGCATAATAGATACATATGTGTATATAATGTTTGGTTCTTTTGTTGGTTTTTTCTGTATGATGTATTGTAAAATTACTATGTTGATTTATGTATGCCTTCAATCCATATGGGTACAAATGTGCATTATATTCAATAAATAAATAAATAAATAAATTAAAATGGTTTTATAAATCATGCCAGTTTACACTTTGACAAAATGCAGACAAATACTACAAAAAATTGTATTACAAAAGATTGTCAATTGAGTATTTTGTAACGAAAAAGTACATTTGACCTTATTACATTTAAATACGAGCATACAATACACTTATAAAAATAAAACGTGAAAATCACTCACCAGTTATGAGATAAATTAATAATGGTATTTTTTAAAAGATGGTCGAATAAGGAAAGTAGTAAATTATATTTCATAAGTAATTTTGTAAAAATTATAAAATATATTACGCAAAGACAACAGATCTTTCATCTTATCTTTTCGCGGGATTCTCGCGGGATTACAACATATTGATTTGTGTCTTAGTCTATTAACAGTGTCATTATGACAAGTTAATAATTGATGATTGCAAGAGGGTCGGAATGGAGGTCCTTATTTTCTGTATTCTTTAATCTGTTAAACAGTTCTTCTCTCTTCTTTTTAGCTTTTTGTCAATTATTCTCTATACTTGATATTTAGGCCTATTTTCTCTTTAACTATAATTTTGTGTGCCTTTTATTTTATACCCTTTGGTCTATTCTGTAAAGGAGCTTCGGTGGCGGAGTGGTATAAGTAGTTACTACTGTAATCCCTAGCCAGTCAACACTGAGGTTGTGAGTTCGAACCCCGCGCGTGCTGGTGCACTCGACTTCCAATTTTAATTAACTAGGATTGTCAGTTTTCCTATCGAAGGTCTGTGGTTTTCTCCGGGCACTCCGTCTTCATCCACCGATAAAAACTGGCCGCCACGAAATAGCCTAAATGCAGTGCTTAAAAATGTAAATGGGGCGTTAAAACACCAAAAATCAAAAATCAAATATATTCTGTAGAGCCAAATGCATCCAGACCCTCGTGCAATTATTATTTATTTACTTACCTTACATGATCTTTCTACTTTTAGAATGTTGGTACCATCGAGCAATCTTTATGGGGATTTATATCTTTGTGGATCTAAGCCTCATTAAACATGACACATCTCTGTTCTTTTTTTTTCTTCTTAATTCTAATAAGTGTTTGTCTAAGCAAAAATCAAAGTTAAACAGTAAATGATATCAATACTTCTTCAGTTTTCAGCATTGCTATACCACTTTTGAATAAAGTTCAGTAAACTTGTCATGCTAAATTGGCTTCACAAAAGTGTTGATATCGATAATGCGTAAAGGGGCAATAGCTACAAAAATGATGAACTCAAACTATGAGTTTGTATTTGGTTCAATCATTGGTAAAAGCGGATCTAATTGTGAAATAGCATTTTGCTAGTAGAAATCAGTTCGGTTCAATTTAGTTAAAATTAATAAAGAATCTCAAAAGTATTAGTGGCTTGCAAGTCAATAAACAAACATTATGTCTCCATGTGCACTTACATTTTAAAAAATTGATATGTCTTGTTATAAAAAAAGAAGTCTACATTGAAAGCGAAACAAGGCAGCAACGAGCAAACACCTTTGGTGGAATAACTCTTCCTTCATAGAAATTATTCTTATACAGGGAAAACCATATTTCCTTTAAATAAAATCAAAGCCTATCAAAATTCATATGCAAATGTTTTGTATTTATATTTTAATCCTGTTCTACTCAATATTCGTTTGCTATACATACATATATATAATAAAACATCATACATGTACTAGGTATTTTTGGTTAATGCAACGCAGTTCCTTCGGCAGAGTAATCAGATTTTGCTGTTTAATAACAGCCAAGTTTTTAACACCTATCCAGGCGTATAATCCTACACACTTGCAGGTGCGAGTCGGACACTGTTACTACTTGTATATAAGGAACAAATATAACTTTACTGACGTATAAATAAATGTCTTTATAACCGCTAAAAGGTAAGCGATATTTTCTTACACTACAATATTGCTCTTACCAAGAAATTATTTTATACTATTGAATGCTCTTTACTAAATAAGGGCGATTTGGTTATTATTTTTTTTTTGCGTAAACCCCTATCAATTGGCGAGTTTTAGATGTGTCTATGGGCCACTCGATAATCAAATACCTCGGAATTACGATTTCGGAACTTTTCGAACATTTTCCACCATTTTAACAGGTGGTTATTATGCGGGGTGTGTGTAGTATTTAATTAACCTGGAAATAGTTAATTGATATACAATGAACCAGAATAAACTGATTATTTCTGAACGCTTATCATTTTATATTCATGTTACTGTTAAGTGGTCGGACAGAAAGATAATCATACAAAAGGATTTTTTGTAAAAAAAAAATAGTATTCATTTTCATTAATAGATACTGTCTAATAGGTTTGATCAGTCATTACATTTATGAAAATTACATGTATTACGTCAGTCATTTCAAAATAAAGTACAAATTCGGAATCTGAACTTTTCCAAAAAAAAGATTAAAATAAATGCAAATTAATTTAAAAAACCAATAGCATATTGATTTGTTAATATTTTTTTCAAAATATGCAATCTTACCAACACCTGAGAAAATTTTATTTTAAAATTGTGTGCCAGCTTGTGTCAGATTTTGTCCATCCTGTTACTTTTTTTTAACTGATAGCAAAAGTGATAATAGAAAAGAAAATATCCAATGAAAAGTGTGGCTCACACTTGCATAGCAGTGTTTATTTGAAATCACATTTACATTTATCATGTATGTAGATTACTCCAAAAAAATCTGCAGATAGTCGGTACGTTCAGGAAAATCATCACATTTCTTATTTTTCAAACACTCTTAAAAAAATATTGTGGAGACAGTGGCATTGAAATTTTACTATTATGTCCCTTTTCAATTATACTAACTGGAAACTTAGTCAATAGATCAGTTATGTTGATTGTAAAAATTATTTTACACATTTTTTGGGGTAACAGGAACGAACAAAGGCAGTAACAGGGAGGACAAAGTGGTAACAGTAGAGACAAAACATAATTTGGGTCACGAAAATCAATAACAAAAAACTGGATTTTGAATTTCATAGGGATACGAACGAGAGATATAAGTATCTAAACATTGTACACGAACCATTTATACGTGTTACAACCCTCTCCGGGTCAAATAAACAAAACAAAAACAAATGAAAAATTGGTATTGGTGTTTTTTGTTTTTTTCGCTAAGTATGAAGAAACTTTAAGATTTGGTTGCCGCAAGTCGTAAAAATCAGTACATAAGATGACATGCCTTTCTGTGAACTACCGCTTTTAAGACCAAGTTCAGCCTGTTGGTTCTTATTTATTTAGCATATTCTCTTCCTGAATATGCCTTTAAGTGTCCACTGGAGGCTAATCAATCACCAGAACAACCACCCATCGTACCGTCTTAGAGAAGGTTGAAGATGTAGGCGTAAAAAGCAAAACTAATTTCATATGTTTAAAAACATGAGGACAATTTAAAGAACACAACAATCAGTACAACTGAACGAAAATTCAAATTATTTTTTTCTTATTGTCAATGATTCTGATATACATGTATCTAGTTTCTGACACATTTTAACACTGAAGGCTTGTCATTCTTGGATTTTTGGATCATCTCCATAAGTTCACGAAGAGGTTCTGATTTTATTTGGATTCGGAATGATAGCCAATATTCTGGAAGTTGTAGCAGCGTCTCTCAATGATTTTGGCAAAGAAAAGCACGGAGGCGTCAGAAAAAAAAGGGGGGGTATGTCATTATAAAAATTATAAAAATGAATAATACACACAGATTTGCCGCGGGTGTGCGTATTTATATTTGGAATGGCAAATATATCAATGACCTGCAACTTTAAGAAGGCAATAAATCAATGGGTAGAAATTCTTATTTTAATTAATGGGTCGACCCATACGTACATGATGTGCACCTACTATAGACTAAAATTGGTGTTCTAATATTTTCATCTCCTAATATCATCTCATTTAAGTATGATAGTGGTAGCTGTGAAATATATATGTGACGGAGAAGGGATTTTCACATTGTTATTTTATGAATAAGGCAGGGGAGTTCAAACCACAACCGGAGGTATAATATACCCAAATTTATATGTTGTGCACCCCCCTTTTTTTTGAATAAAAGATATTGTTTTGTGTCATAAGTGTTGCTGTCGTCTCGCAAGGTCTGTATCTCTATTTGCCTGTAACGAGAAAGTATCATGTCTCTAAGAAACCAGTACAAAAGTTGGCAAAATATGATGATAGTTTTACAATCCAAGCAGAACAAAATAACACATCAAGGAACAAAATGAACCAAATTAGGTTCAGGTACTAAAGAAAACATTTAAGTACAAATCGCAAAGGGTAAAGCATTCAAAGAGTATTGAAAGGAAACAATGCGTATTCTAAATGACACACTTGAATAATAGCTGTACGGTAATATCGGCAACTGAATTCTAAATAATAGTTGCACAATTAATAATTTTGTTTATCCTGTTACCAGTCAAGGTAGCACTGGACTTGTTCTAGAAATACCTCAATACAAATGTACATTTTATGAATTAATATACCGTACGGTAATAAATATGTGTAACAATTTATTTGCGATAATGTAAGAGGCATTTTGAGTTTTCTTACAAAGTATGTCTATCCTGTTACCATTTTTGTCCCTCCTGTTACCACTGTCTTTGTAACAGGAAGGACAGTAACAGGATGGAAAAATTAGTACATAATTTAAATTGGTTTTAAAATAGTCGCTCCCTAATAATTGATGTAGTGTTTTTATACTTCCGGCCCATGCCTAAGTTACGGTAACAAACGTTTCATTAGTCTTATGCAATTAAAAATTATCTATCAACTGGTAACATTAAAGACATTATAAAAAGGTACGCATACATCAATACTTACCGATCTTTTGATTCTGATGACCAAAATCTTTCCACATAAAAAATTTCACCATGTCGTTACGTCCTGTATCGACGCCTACGACGTCACCATAAAAAACCGCCGTTATTGGAGGGAGAAACTAGTTTTATTCCTTAAACAAATAAATAGTAACAGGAAGGACAAATATTGATGAACAGACATTCCAGTGACTGTGGAATAAAAGTTGTCATGATTTGAAACATGGAAAGTTATTTATTTTCAATTATGATGTTACTAAATGAAGAAAAATCATTCTGTTTACCTTTAAATGCAGTTTTATGTACAGATAAGTTGAATGCAAATGTTATTTATCAAAAATGAACGCATGGAAATTGGCGAATTTTCATACTTCAACGAATATAAAAAAAATATGAAACTTTTTGCACACTAATATTTGCATGTACTATCTTGCACAATATGTAAACTCTTATGTTAAATTGAAAAAATATGTCAAACTTACAAATTAAACAGACAATAGACAATAACCGAAAAATGTACATTTTTTTGAAATGACTGACGTATGAGCATCAACGAACAGGGTAGTGTACTAAATAGCTAAGTTTTAAACGGTCGTGAATGGTCAAATTCTTGCATCTCACACAAAAAAGTATTTTTTTTACAATCATCATAACAAATTAAATTACTATCATAATGAAAATTATTTATACTGTTTATTAGGGATTTATAAGTCTGTGCTTATATTAAGTATAGCAATATATTCATATGTGGAATGTTAGATTTTAAAAGGAGATTCATTTGATAAATAAAATGTCCATCGTTAAATACTTTACATTTATTGATATCATAGTCAAGTTATTATACGGGAAAAAAGTTCACAAACAGGAATGCATGTTTAACCCCGCCACATGTCTGCGCCTGTTCTAAGTACGGAGCCTCTGGTTCAATCACACATTGCACACTATCGGTTTGCGTTCAAAGAAATTCCGAATAAAATGTCAATGAATCCGAAGTCAAAACACTTGAGGTAGCCGTCTAGTTTGACATCCGAATCCAACTATTAGATTAATATACGTGATGACGCAAGTGCGTATTTTTATCGAGAATATCAGTTGGGAGCTATCTATATGCTAGCTTATATGAGTGGTATTAAACTACAACAAAATAATGCTTATTTTATATTATATAACTAATATTCTACCACAAAGTCTTCATTTTAACAACAAATTAATGGTAAAAAACTTTTATTCAATTGTTTTCTCTTCTTTGTATAATTATAATTTATTATCGTTAAATTATAATATAGGGTTATTGCATGAATATTGGGGAATATTGTCCTGAGTAGAATTTTGTATTGCACGAGCTTGCGAGTGCAATATATGTTCTACGAGGGACAATATTCCCCAATATTCATGCAATAACCCTTTAATTGTATAGCAATATAATATTTGAAAGTAAAAATTGGTTTAAACTAAGATTTTGTCATTGATGACGTCATGAATTTTGAAGATTTATTGCACTAGTGCAATATTAGAATTTATTGCACGCTAAGTTTTGGTTACTTTCTGTGGGAAATATTATATTGCTATGCAATAATATAAACTATAATTATCCTTAACGAAAATAAACATAGTGTGATAATTATTATGAAATTCAATATAACTGACCGTTTTGGCGCTATATGAAACATCAGAATTAAAAGCGTGAATTTGTTTTATATACTGAAGTGGTTAAGTTTTACTATATATATAACAAGTGAAAGTTAACTATCTCGTAAAAAGGTACTTTATATTATCGAAATCTTCTTAATTGTACAGTTGCTGTTATTGAATAATTGTATTCCAGTACTTTTATCCACCGATATTTTCCTGTATGCATTACATGTAACTACGAGACATCTCCTCAGAACATCGGTCATTTAACAGCTCAAGTACCAGAGGAAAATGGGGATAGTTGTTTTTCGTTCATTTTTTTTATATATAAAAAAGGACGTTAGTTTTTTCGTTTGAATTGTTTTACATTGTCATATCGGGGCCTTTATAGCTGAGTATGCGGTATGTGCTTTGCTCATTGTTGAAGGCCGTACGGTGACCTATAGTTGTTAATTTCTGTGTCATTTTGATCTCTTGTGGACAATTGTCTCATTGCAAGGCAATCGTATCACAATTTCCTTTTTATATATAGAAAAAATGTAAACAAACTTGGACTGGAATATAGACAGTGAGAACTTATTCTTATAGAGCAAATTCAATACACGAACTATTTTAACAAGTGTAGTTTGTTATGGAGAAAATCTCCAATCTTCATTGACCACAATTATGAGTTTTGTTACTGAAGGTCGGTGGTTATACGAAGACACTCCGGTTTCCTCTACCGAAAACAAATCACCTGAAGGCCACGAAATAGAACAACAGTACTGACAGTGGCGTTTAACACAAACTAACTAATCAATTAATCAATCAATCAACGATTGTTCTAAAATTTAATGGTGGTTATAACGGTCAAAGGAAATCCCCTTTACTCTTTTCCTTCGACACATAATTTATTATGTATCTTTTTCTTTACTTTACAAATATAAAACCACAGAAATCATGCGGGAAATCTTACACAAGTTACTGTTACACCTGGTTCATATTAAACATAATGTATATCACGCATTCTCCATTTTAGTATAAATAATTAACTGCATATTATGTCATAATCTGTAGGATTATATTTCCCCCTTATACACGATGCATTGCTAATTAAGTTGATACATATACAATTCCTATTGGAATACATTATGTACAGTTATGTTTAACAATATTATTGATTTCCTTAAATAATAGATAGTAGTCAATATGTCAACGTGTTCTTTATTTCTCACTAATTGATCCTGAATGGTAGAGTGATTTTAATTGACGATAAAAGGGTTTTGTTCATGTCTGTCATACTTTTTTGTATTTGTGTTTCGTTTTATTGATTGGTTGGGGATTCCTTTACGCGCATCAGCAAAAAAAAAGCAATATCTCGGCGATTAATGTTTTTCGTAATTTGATTTGTTACACAGTAATATGTTATGCCGTAAGTTTCTCAAATTGAATTATTACATATTTTTCATGTCTGGCCTTTTATATATATATAGCCGACTATGCGGTATGGGCTTTGTTCATTGTTGAAGGCCGCATGGTGACCTTTGGTTGTTAATTTAGGTGTCATTTGCTCTCTTGTGGAGAGTTATCTCATTGCCAACCATACCACATCTTCTTTTTTTATATATATAAATACGGTATGTTTATTCCTCATTGTTGAAAGCCATACGGTTAGCTATAATTGCTTTGTACTTTAAATTCATTTAACTTTGATTTATACATGTATCATTAGCAATCATACCTTTATGCTTATCTTTATATTGACTTTTAGAAATTTGAATGAATTCAATACAGGAATTTTCTCAACGATTTCACTTTCAATTTAACTCAATCCATTTTTATATAAATAGCCTATTGGTATGATTATAAAGAAACCATATATACCGATGTCCGTCACTATCAATGCTCATTTTCTTTTCCATAAATCGATTTAAAATCAATTCCAGAGTTTAGTAACTGTATGAAGGTAAATGTATAACAGGTGCTTTGAAATGTACAGTTCTATGTAAACAATCACATCACATGACCGTTTATCTTAACACGGACAACAGTACATTGACAGACCAGATAAAAATTACAGGTATTTTTGTTATAGAATGTAAAATTTAATAATAATTTCAGTTATATTGTTTTAATTGATTATCGTCTCTCTTAAATCTGTACAGATTGGCTTACGTATACAAAAGGTATATTTTATGAATGTATTGTGTAATTTTATACATCAGATGAGACGTAAATAAAAATATTGAATTGAATTGTTATATCTAGAGAAAGAAACATCCACCATGATGTGTTTGTTTCTCATTACAATTAATTATATTCTTGAAATTTTAGATGATTGATTTCTCATAAGAAATTTGTTATTATTTTAATTATTTTATTATAATTGTTACTTTTTTTTAAATTTTTTATTATCTTTATTATTTTTCTATGATTTATCTTATTCTACAAGTGTTTCTCAAAATAATTATGTTGAACTTTTTTATCGGTCAGAAATAATAAAATCTTAACAAGGACGTAATAGTTTCATATTACGTAATTTATTTTCTCTCTCTTATGCTGCGTTTATCGGTAACTATCAATGATTATTTATTTCGCATATAATAATGAGATGACCTGACAAATTTTACTATTATTTTAAATATACAACATTGGGTTTTAAAAGCGTGAGAAAAGTGCTTTGGACTCGCATTTTGTAAACATATGTAGCAGTTTTTGTAAATGACAACATGAATATCAGCACAAATGCAATATGACAATTTGTATGCCCTATCAACGATAGTAGCGGGGCATTATGTTTTCTGGTCTGTGGTCCGTTCATTCGTCCGTTCGTCTGTCCGTCCCACTTCAGGTTAAAGTTTTTGGTCAAGGTAGTTTTTGATGAAGTTGAAGTCCAATCAATTTGAAACTTACTACAGATGTTTCCTATGGTCTGATGATTTTAATTGTAATGCCAAATTAGAGTTTTGATCGATATTTGATGGTCCACTGAACATAGAAATGATAAAGTGAGAGGGTAATCCGTGTACTATGGACACATTCTTGTGGGTTATGTTTTCAGTATTCTGTATAATATCGTATTGCAGTTCATTAAGATCAACACCAAAGAACGGTGCTTTTATAAATCATAGTCGTATTTATTCTTTTTATATGAATTCAGCTTCCTCAAAACAGGCACTAAAAAGACTAAAAAATGACATTCAAGCACCCATCAGCCGGACAGCAAATCTCATAATGGCGTTGATTTTATTATTCTGGTCACGTGATTTTCAGTTCAAAAAATGGCATTTTTTAGCAACGGCAATGACGCCACGAAACCGACGGCGTAAAGCTATTTTGTGTATTTAGCATGCTTAACCAAATACATCATTAAATACGGCAGGTTTCAAACTTTAACTACGTTATTCAATTAAGAACGAAAAAATAGAATTTCCTTGATTATTTGATTGGGAAAGATGAAAAAACGTGCCGCGGCCGTGACACTTCTCGGTAAATAAATGTAAATTGAAATGACACACGGAATGGTAACGTATTTTCCTTTATAGGGATGATACCTCCTGATATTATGAACATGAAATGCCTATTGATACAAAAACTCGCCAGGTAAAACGGCATTGTGTCAATTCAACAGGCCCAAAACTAGCGACCGGCCAAAGGGAGATAACTCGAATGAAAAGTCGTTGAAGGGACGGCTGATCAGAAACGAGAGAAAATAACCATTTCGCTCAATTTTAGTAAGTGAAAGAGTTCATTCTGGGGTAAAATATCCAATAATTTATCAGTGTGCGAAGGAAAATGTGTAAATATGAAAAATACCTTGGATATTACAAATAATCATTGGAATGAGGGCACCTGTCAGGTATCAAGACCCAAACAGTGAGAGAAAGTATAATAGAATGTATGTCTGCTTTGGTAAATCACTATTTAATTACATATTGTATAAAAATATCTGATAATCATCTAGAAATCGGGGAAATTGCAAATATTATTACATATTCAGTTTAAAAAATATATTACTACAGCTTCAGAAGAAATATAAAAAAAAGTTTTCTATATGGTTATTTTTTTACATAAATTAAGTGAGGGGTTTTGGACCAGTAAATTGTTAAAAAAAAATACTTGCCTAAAGCTTTGGTGTTAAAATTCCATCATTAAAGGGGGGAATGTTGCAGAATATTCCCTGATTGCATGTGTATACCTCTATTTTGTCATATATATATACTTT
Organism: Mytilus edulis; assembly: GCA_019925275.1. Classification (NCBI taxonomy): domain Eukaryota; kingdom Metazoa; phylum Mollusca; class Bivalvia; order Mytilida; family Mytilidae; genus Mytilus; species Mytilus edulis. The sequence goes on along the minus strand of CM034354.1, from coordinate 80,320,276 downwards.
GATGGAAATAATTAATTCATGGCATGCTTTTTAGAAGAATCATAAATTATTATTCTTGAATACACATAAATTCTTCATTTTGATTCAGCATTCAGTGATGCAGAAACATATTGTTTCTTGGTAGATCTACATAAAAATATGTTTTATAAAGATTATGGGTATAAAATGTACAATTTTGCTGTTATATATTCTATTCTAGAATAATGTTTTTAGAGAATTTCTGTTAAGTTAAGACCCAATGTCAGTTATATCTGTGAACTTATTAAATGTTTATTTCCATTTTAAATATGTTTATCTATGCAAATAATTATTTTAATATGTGAGGCCTATTAATGATGAACACTGAAATGTAACAACTTCTAGTCACTGGCGATAGGATATTATATATACCCTTGACAATTTTGATTAAAAATTGAATTAATCAAAGTACTCTATAAGAAGGCTTTACCAAAAATGTAATTTCTATGTGTTTGTAAGTAGCAATATTACAAAGTAATAAAAATTTAGAAAAAATAATAAATAATAAAAACAAAATCAGGGCTTTATTTCATTTTGTATTGAGAGACTGATTAAAAAAGTAAAATCTATTCCTGAAAAAATAGATGTCATAAAAATATTGCATTTTATATTGAACTTTGTTCTCTGCAGTGGTTTTTCACTCTAACTATATATTTAGATTTGGCCTGATAGTGACACTGTCATGTGTTTTGTTGTGTGCTGTCTCATTTTAGAAAAGGGGTTATATTGTAAAATATAAATTCTGAAATGTAGTAGTTTAAACTTTCTGTTTTTTTTTTAAATCATGTGGCTTAGGAGATATTATATAATCTAAGCATAGAATATATGGATACCCATACAGTCCTCTTGAGTCATGTCTGTTTAACATTTAAGATAAAGTAAATTTTATATTTTTCTAGAATAAAGTAAAACTGAAAATAGCTTTCTCTCTAATTATATGTAATTCAGTGGGATAGTAATGCATGTACATATGTACTCAAATTGAAAAAAAACCAATCACAACATTCAACAGCTTGAGCCATGGAGTGTGGAAAATAATTATATAATGAATATAACCTTTTTATATAATTCATATAATATATAGTATAATATATATTGACATAATGTTCTCAAATGATATATACCATATGAGACATATGATATATAACCATTTCTGGTAACATATATATATAGACTGAAATATGTGTAATAATGAAGAATTAAAAAAAAAATACCATGTTGACCTGATATATAAATCCTCAATCATCAAATGCAGGTGCATGCAGCTTAACAATTGTAAAAAAAGAATGAACTAGACTAAGTATTCATTAATAGAGATTAATTTACTAATAGGTAAACTGGATGCAGATTGAACAATCATCTATGGAACAATTATTGAATGACTGCTAGAACCTTAAAGATGAATAGGGAACAAGCACAAGCGATATTATATTATGAAGTGATATCATCTTCATTCATTTGAAATTACATCTGAAAGCTACAAAATAAGGATCTGACTCTTTTCAAACTGTTTTCCTCTGTTATTTATCTATGATATATCTGATCTCAGAATGTTTACACTGGACATGTCATTCTTTCACTGATTCAGGACAAAACCTGACAAGTGTCACAATAATTTACACCTGGACTTTCCAAAAAATAATGCACTGCTAAAAGGATGTTATTGGGAGGTTTGTGTACATTTTATTACATGTTTAATGCGCTGAATTCATAAAATTTGTGTGATTTATATGAAAGTAAAAAAAATGTTGTTCATTTTTAGTATTTTTGTGTAGTGGGGCATGAAAAAGGGAAATAAATTACACATTTAAGCATCCATATACTATTATAAAGCCAAGTTATATATGATAAAAAAAACAACATATCTTTTATTAAATGCGTTTATTTTTAAAGAAGTTGCCAAGTAGACATCATTGATTTTCCTCGAGAGGTTTTTATTCTTGGAAGTGTCATAAAATCCGCTTAAGGAAACAGTCCCCATAAAGATCGATTTAAACAAATGCATGTATGCTGTTTAATATTTAATAAATCATATACATATTAAATAATACAGGATTTTTTTTTTCTAAGAACTGGTTCTTCCTTATTTAATCGAAAACACCATTGATTCGGAAAACTGACAACTCTATGGTAATTAAATTAACGTAAACTGTTAAGATAAACAATGAAAGGGGGTAAAATTTACTGAATTTACAGGACTAAAAATGAAGACTTTTAAAAAACTTCATCATATGTTTCATATATAACTGCAAGATTAAATGACATCGGTGGCCAAGTGGTCTAAGTAGTTCTACTATACTGTAATCAATAGCGTGTCAAAACGAGGTTGTGAGTTCGCACCCCGCTTGTGTGGGTGAACTCGACTCTAATCTTAATTGACTAGGATTGTCAGTTTCCCTATCGAAGGTCGGTGGTTTTCTCCGGCATTCTTGCATCCTCCACCTATAAAAACTGACCTCCACGATTTAGCCCAAATGTCTTGCTTAAAAGTGCGGTTAAAACACAAACAATCAATCAGAATATCAAAAAACAAATAACAAAAATAGAGCTGCACTTAGAGCGAAAAAAATATATTCTGACTCAAACATAACCATACCCCCCCCCCCCTTTTCCCCCAAAAAATTGTAGCTCCCTTTAAATATTATTTACCTTTTTACCATTTTCTTTAACAATTTTTGTTTTGCCGATCTTTTTCCTTTATTTGTTGAATATTTCCTCTAAACTATGTTATTAAGGTACCAGTTGGTGTGCATGCTTACAACTTAGCTGAACCTGGACCCAACACGTAATATGACATCTGAATACGTGTAACGTTTATACAAGTAAAACAAACAAACACAGTGTGTGCATTATTGATTATAGATTTTAGCATTTTAATTATCGTGATGCTTTGTTTTAGGCAGTACGTTGATGTTTGGCTTTTTTTTAAATAGTTTTACTTTCCTTTTTCAGTTGTGTTAAATCCAGATGAATAACAAAGAATGCTTTGGTGTGTGTTGCCTTTTAACGATAACTTTGATGATTGGCTGGCAAGCAGGAAGATATTTTGATCAAATGCCGGTAGCCATTTTGAATGTCAATCAAACTAGGACAAAACATGCACTTTTCCCTTTTACACAGACAATAAATAAAATTACACCAAATACTTTTTCACAAACATCCCATTCTAAATATAATTTTAAAACAGGAGTTCACGTATTCCGTCATGACCTTATAAAGTGGAATGCAGACGACAATATTTGTGATAATCTCCCGCCAAATTTAAAGAAAGCAACTCTTCATACAGCTCATGGTGATACGCCTATTTACGTCCATAATCCAAGTGAGGATATTCACGTGAGCGGCAGCTTAGTTCGTTCAAGAACATGGGAGCCACATTTACTTAATTTGATGGCAGGTCATTTGCGTAAAGATCCAGAATTACAATTTATTGATCTTGGAGCAAATCTAGGTGTATTTTCTCTCGCCATGGCTAAGTTTGGGAGACAGGTGATTGCCGTGGAACCTCTTTCAATAAATTTACATCGATTCTGCGCATCAATAAAGGCGGGAAAACTCACGGAGAAAATTACTATTGTTTATAATGCACTTTCGGACAAACGAGAAAATGTGTCTCTCGGTATTGATAGACGAAATGTCGGTGGAACATATATTGTGAATAATAAAAATATGAATAAAGTAAAAGGTTCATCCGTTGGCGGACAATATAAAGATATTGTCATGACAGCGAAGTTAGACGACATTTTAAAATTACCCGGATTTGATTTCAAAAAGGTCATAATAAAAATGGATGTGGAAGGATACGAAAATTTCGTTTTGAATGGTGGTCAAAACTTTTTCGACCAAGTGGACGTCCAGGCTGTATTAATGGAATGGATGTGGCAGCGAAGTGGTAATGCTGCTAAGGAAATCCTGGCATTTTATGCTAAACGTGGATATAAACCGTACACTCCTGGCTCCAATTCTCCACTAAAAACGTCGCTTTCTCATGCTTGGCCAGTTGATGTCATTTGGAGGAAATCTTGAAGGTAATGCTTTCATAATTTTAAACTTTTTTTCACTACTTTGAATTTTATATAAAATATTATTTACATACTAGGCGGATCACATAGGGCGGGGGGTGGGGGGGTGGCCCTTCGTGGGAAAAATTTGGTTGATTATAAAGGGAATCACTGAAGCGTGACTGGAGCGCCCTCCTTTTAGGTCAGTCAGCGGCCCCCCTTACAAAAAGTTCTTGATCCGCCACTGCAGTTTATATTTGAAATTGGAAGAATGGGTACATTTACTTTCTTTTATTTAACATGCACTTTTTGAAAAATTGAGACGTCAACTGAAAATTGTCGTTTTGAATGAATTGATAATACAATGACAGTAACGTTATAAACGTGTAAGATAAAATAAGAAAGGAAGATAATACTGAACCGATATACACTCAAATACATAAACATAACAAACTAGGTTATTGTCATAAAATATCTTTAAAACAAAACAAATAGATAGAAATAACAAATATGATCCCATAAGCGTATGCATGTCCCACTCCGCATGTGTAAAAGTTTGTTTAGTGAACTGCAAACGCCAATGAAGGAGAGTTCAAATCTAAATGTTGATATTTCATCTTCAGGACAATGCAAGACCAGCCCCTATACACACATGTACAAAATATAAGCACACATTTAATTTAACACACATGTATACACAACGCTATAAAAAAACTTAGTTGTTTCGTCTCTCAAAATTTGCGCACTATATGGTTCAAAAGTTTAATTTATACGCACATGGCATCGATATATGTTAGGTCGCTTTGCTGTGAACAATATAAAGTGTGATGTTGGCGTTATTAAACTTTGTTTTGTAAATTGAAGTCTGATTCGGGACGTTTATATTGGCATTACGAATTTTGCAGTGCATGCTAAGTTTAATCCTTGACCTCTGTTTTTCGCTGTCATTTTATAACTTTTGACAATCTATTTAAAATTTTCACATTTTTTGCTTCTTGGAGTTGAACAAACAACAATCGGTTACCGGATATATATGCCAAGATGGAAGATGATCATTTTACTATTTTATTTACGGGTTTTCCGGGAAAATATTGAAACGTGAGCTAGTTTAAAGCTTCACTAGTTTGTGCTTCGAACAATATAACGTGTGATGTAAGCGCTATTAAACTTTACAAATTTGTGAATTGAAGTTTGAGTGAGGTCGTTTACATTAGGATTATATGCGTTTATCATGTTTATATACGACAAACTTATGCCTACTTTACCAAAGCATACCACAAGATATAAGTACAACTAAAATTGTCGGTAAGGTGTTCATTTCACTGTTTCAATTCGGGGTTTTCGGAAAAGTAAGTGACGACACCAAAAGATCGATGTAAGAAAAAAAAACTTAAATCAAATAGTTGGGGGTGGGGGTCAACGTTGCTGCAAGTTTTATTAATCTAAAATCGATTTTACATATATCCCTATTGGTCAATCAATTTTTCCCAAATTAAGTTAAGAGGGGGGTGTGGGGGTCAGTGAAAAAACTATGTGAATTAAGTTTTTTATCCTTCATTGAACTTTTGATGTCATCCCTAAGAAACTTGCGCTAGTTAAAAGCTTATTCACTAGTCTGTACTATCACAAGACAACAGCCTACCTATTTTGTACACTAACCACAAGATAAAATACAACTAAAGTTTTCAGGGTTTTTTTCCAGATACAAAATGTATACAACTGGCAATCAGTGGTCGACGCCAACGCAGGTTCTGATGACACCAAACTGAAGATGGATGTCATAGTGTCGACGACATACCGAGCCAGGCCGAGCCTTACCGAGCCTAGATGTTACACAATGTGTTTTTTGGTTGTGAAATCTACGGAAGTGTATCGTTTCTAGTGGGGATTTATTTATATGATTGAAATTCAGATACATGAGCTAGTGTGTCGACACTTTGCTTACAGTAATGTGACAAAATTCCTTTATACTTTCTGTTCCAGTAATAATTTAATCAGCCAACTAATGTTCAATCCTTTTATTTTTATGGTGTGTATCATTAAGATTAACTAGATTATCCCGAACGGAAAGTAGAACGGAGCATTGTCTGATAATTGTAACTAAAGTGTGATCATATGATTTGTATTTTGCTAATACAGTGTATTTTGTGTTATCCGACACACTTGGGGACCATAAAACAATATCGGATCAAGCAGGAAGTCTGAGTCAGTTTTTTTTTCTCAGCAAGGATAGGCATGTTTTGGGACCTTGTGTTGGTTAATGCAGTTTGTTGGAATACTCGGATGTCTGATTAGGCAAGTTACACTGTAATGGGATTAATTAACATGGACGTTTTACAGTGATATAATCCGTCAGTCATTATTTAGATATAAAAACATATATTGTACGATGACTTTCTTGTGACTAAAAGAGACGATATACAGAGTGCACCTATTTTATCAGCTTTATGTATTAACATATAACGGGAATATGAGAAAAGAACATATTCCTAGCAAATTAAGGATGTAGTCAGGCTAGATTAAAAGAAATCTGGAATTTAAAATTGATACTTTTAATCAGAAGAGCTTAATTAGTTCAGGAACAAAATAAGTTAAAAATACTGTTAGGTTATGGAACTCTTTTTCGAGATATTTGCCTAAGAGCGAAAAAGACTGACATGAACTTTTATCTAATATTTAGCGTTGTCATTATTTGAATCTAGTAGTGTAAACAAAAATCTAAATTCTGCCTACATTTTGGTAATGACATTTCATGAGTTTTTGTGTGACATGGACCAAACTACTTTACCTTGTATCGTAGGAAAAAACCCACGGAGTCAAAGCATCTGACAAAATTCCTAAGTCTGACATGACTACATCCTTAACGGTTAACTGACTGAAAGTAACCCAAGAAGATGGAGAATGTTGTTTTGTTTTGCATATGAATAAAGGGAAACATAAGTTATATGTCAATTTATACGCATTTCAACAACACAAAACATTAATCAAAAGTATTCACAAAATTACCGAACTTGAAGGTAAATTCAAAAAGGAGAAGCTAGTCTACAAAACCTGCCACAACTAAACTCTCGACTATATCAACCAACAGAAAGACTGGAAAACAACTCCGATATTCATGACTGACTTAGTACAGATATTCCCGACGAAAGTGTAGGATTTAAGTTGGTTAAATAGCTAGCTACATTTTGCATGTGCGTTAGGCCCATTAAAAATACATGACAGTATCGTTGGACAATTAAATAGTACAAAGTGAAATTTTGAGTAACTATTACACGTAATTTAATTGCTCTTTTTACACACATCTATAGTCATAACCAGGAAACATTGGTAGGGGTGTTCTCCGACCGCGTTGCATCGTCGGGGTAGAGTAAACTGGTACTATCGGAGTATATTGATTTGGTACCATCGGAGTAGTTGAAATTGGTACTATCGGAGAAGTTGAAATTGGTACCATTTGGCATGATTTATTTCCAAGGCACCCGCAATGCGAATATCCACAGAAAACTCCTTCCCCGACTCTATTATAGCATTTGGCTAAAATAAAATAAATATTGACTAGATTAATATAACATTTTGTTGTTTATATACTACTGTAGATTCATTATTTTTCGCTGTATACCAATTTTCGTTGATTTCGTGGGTACAGGTACAATGTAAACAACGAAATTAACTATTCAACTAATAACAAATTGTCTATATGCTTGTAAGCAGACCTCGGCATTACGACGAAATTTAATATCAACAAACATTCAGGTGTTCCTTTATCCACGAAAATTGGTACCAATGAAAAATATTAATCCACAGTATTATTTGTATTTCTTTCTAAACCAGATACACACGAAAATAGGCAGCATTTCTAAAAAGACTATCAAACAATTCGGTTGAAATTCATAATCGTAGCATAAACCGACAATGCCATGGTAAAAACAATGTCATCGATAAAAGCAAGGCTCTGTGTTAAAACCGATTGCAGAATTTTGTTATTTAAAAAGCATGACACTTTTAGAAATTATTAACATAAAGTTCCTGACCAAAAAACAGTTATTAACCTCCATAAGCGTGCAATCTGGGAAGAGTCACATCTGGGATCAAAACTCTAGAAAGAGACGACTTCACCAAATTTGTTCCCACAGGTCGAAATTAAAATGAATCACCTATATTATACCAATGTTTTGTTTTCACATGTTGATAATCTTTACTAGATTCTAAACTAAAAGACTAACTGATGTGTAGTTTCCTCGAAATTATTTACAACACCTTTTAACAAAAAATAATTTGTTTTAGAAATACTCGTATGGATTGAATACACATCCTAAATAATAGGAATGGGTGAATTTTCCTTATTTGCGTTTCTCACAGAGCTGGTTTATTTTATTATTTGCACATTATATATTCTTTATCGGTTACTGAAATTGTTAATCAACACTTTTACATAATTATTCTGATACGATATTAATTTAGCGATCGATTAAGAATAAGCCGTGATATTGTAATATTCGAAAGATTGAGACTTTTGTTTGGCAGTTTCTTTTAGCTTTAGCAGTGAGGGTTTTTCTTTCAACCATGGTGTTGAAGGATTTTCCTTTATCCTTAGCATTGAAGGGTGTTCTTTGACTTATAAATTTTGGTTAGTCTCTTTTGATTTTTTAACATTAAGGTGGTACCCAACTAAAATTAATTTGACTCGTTTAAATTTCATAAAATTTTGACGTATATACTTTGTCCCTTTCACAAAAATATAAAAATTTCCAATAAGTTGAACCACCGTTTTTTCAGAAAAATTACACTGGTTATATAGCAGTTTTATAAATACTAATTTTGATCATTTAGAAGCTTAATATTCTCTTAACAAATTAACATAATTAAAACGTTTAGCTGATTTTACAGAGTTATCTCCCTGTAATAGTAAAATTTGCTCTTGTACATGCACATGTATGTCATTAAAATAATTATAAGGTAAATTAGTTCTATATTTATTTTGGTCCATGAAAATGAATACTGTTTTCTGAGATAAGAACTTTTATAAGTTAAAGAGTAAGAAGGATTACAATGCGGTTAATGTAAATCTAAAAATTTCTAGTTTCATGATTCGGGGTTTGTTTGCTTAAAAAATAATTTAATCAAAAACGTGATTTAATCAAAGTTGATATAGATTTTGAAACTATTCAAAACTTGAAACTGTGACAAAGAAGCTCTACTGGGGATTCATTTATTTCCGCGGATATCAATTTTCGTTGATTCATTGCAATTTCGTGGATTTGCCGAAGTCTGCATACAAGCCTATAGAACATTTGTATTTCGTTGAACATTTGAATTTGTGGTTCACCCTTACCTACAAAATCTACGAAAATTGATATCCCTCGAATATAAATTAATCCACGGTACATTAAACTTACATCCAATGTAATAATCCCCAAATGGACCATCAGAATGAGGCGTTGGTGTAAATTGCTCGAGGAAACGTTTACTCATGATTGGATACTTCGGTACTTTATAACAACATTGGTTTGTATTGCAGTCAGCATTTGATAAGCAGTGATAGTTGGATGGTAATCGTGGTAAGATTGGTACGTCTTGGCGTGTACCACCACTTGCGCCCGTTGTTACTATATCATATGTAGATAAACTAATAACCTGAAAACAAATTTTATGTTTTACTTTTTCCACTGTTTAGCTTTTAAGTCTTTATTCCCCAAGTAGCTAGCTGGGATCACGGTCACTAACTTGAAAGCTATCACACAAACTAAAAATAAATACAACCCGAGACTAGTCAAACCGACCACGAAGTTACATTCTTCGTACTGTTTCACAACATCTTAGACATGTTAGAGTACTAGGGTTACAGATTATTGTAAACAAAAGAAGATATGATTTACAATGCTGTTATAACATAACCAACATTCTGTGTCATTTTGGTCTCTAGTGGACAGTTGTCTCATTGGCAATCATACCACATGTTCTTTTTTATATAAAGGTTACACTTATGTATTTATGTGCTATGCTTTTCATTAATGCACGATCACATCTCTAATATTACATATATATTCATCAATGCACATTTATCTACATTGGTATTAAAAGTCCTTATACTGTATATCTGCTTTAGTTAGTTATAGGTTATGCAAAGGTCGAATGAACGTTTCCTTCTTTTATATCCAATAAACATAAAAGACGGACTGGATTTTTTATTTTGTTTATTTTTTACTTTGACTATTTGTCTCCATCTTATTTATTTTGTTCAATTTTGTCCATTCCTAATATTTGACTATTTGTCTCTAACTCATTTAATGTGTCCATTATGTTTCATTCCTTATATTTGTGTATTTGTCTCCGTCTTATTTAATTTGCCCAATACTACTTAGATTTTCTATTTTATATTTAACATGTTGTCTCTATCTAATCTATTATGTCCAAAAAGTTTCATTCCTTTCATTAGACTCTTTGTCCCTATTTTATTTTGTGGGCTCAATATTTTTCCATGCCGTAAATTTGACTTTTTGTCCCTATCTTATTTATTTTTCCCTTTTTTTCCATTCCTTATATTTGACTATTTGTCTCTATCTTATCTATTTTGTTTAATATTTTCCCTTCCTAACATTTGACTATTTTTCCCTAACTTATTATTTTTTGGTCAATATTTTCCATTCCGTAAATTTGACTTTTGTCTCTGTCTTATTTATTTTGACCAATGTTTTCCCATTCCTTATTATTAGAATTGGTAACAGCATTGACAATTGTTTTTGACTAATCGATTTTCAGCAGCTACACAGCTACTTTGCATAGGTTCTATTTTTGTATCAAGAATCTGTAGTACTGGAAATGTACTTTTTAAATACTATTTTGTTACATTGAAATTGTTGTATTATTAAGGTACCTGTATTTTACAGTACTTGATTTGTACTTGAATTTTAATTACTACAGATTTTAGGTTGAACCGGTACATTTTCAGCATTTTGAAAGTTTGTCTCGTTCAAATCTCTTTAAGTTATGATTTTCAAACATGGAATAATGCGATCACTGTTAGAATTGTTTATGTACAAAGATTTTTAGTACAAATCAAGTACTGTAAAACAGAGGTACTTAAATAGTACAATAATTTTAAAGTAAAAAAATAGTACTAAATATTAAAAATAAATTTCCAGTACTACATATTTTGAGTACAGAAATAGTACCTATGCAAAAGTAGCTGTGTATAGTTTAATTATTACTTACCGTGACCGCCAATATTGTTTTCAGACATAACATTTTGTACTTGTAGAAGCTACTATGTTTGTCGGATTTATTCCATTGAGATTTATCTTTTATAATGTGTAATACACAAGGATTGTCTTATCGTATAATTACCGGATATACAGATATGAATATAAGTGATAAGTCAATTTATGGTACACATGCGTGGGTAAGAATGATATACCACATATGCAGATGGAAAAACAATTGAAGGGTAGGGCCAATTTATCTCACCTGTAGGATCCCAATCGGACATTTGTTTAACCCACATTTGACAATGAAAGAGAATACATTTTCAAAAATTATTAACAGTTTTCGAACAGCGGCATACTACCGTTGCCTTTATTTACCTCTTTAATGATCGAAATACAATTTTTACATGGTGCTTCATATTTCTGTTAACGACAATGCTGTATTTTACCATTTTTATAAAGTTTTGCATTGATGGTCATCTCTTATCAAAGTCTTCCAATATGTACTCGAAGCACATTACATAATTTTCATGCGTATACTAGTACTTTGTTTTGGTTAAAGGTGTCTTTTATTCTCTTTTTAACTTCGTACTTTATTTGGCCTTTTTAACTTTTTTGAATTCGAGCGTCATTGATGAGTCTTTTGTAGACGAAACGCGCGTCTGGCGTATATACTAAATTTAGTCCTGGTATCTATGATGAGTTTATTTATCAATTGATCAGATAAATGATAAAAGACACAATCGGTGGCGATTGCAAATTAAGGGTTACTATAATTTAGTCACATGTTAACCCCTGCACAAAACGGTTGTTAAACTCAAAAATACACATCACAAAATATATGTGATACTAGTTAGTTATCAAAGGTACCATGATTATAATTTAGTACGCCAGACGCGCGTTTCGTCTACATAAGACTCATCAGTGACGCTCATATCAAAATAGTTATAAAGCTAAACAAGTGAAACTACATTTGTTTTTAGGAAAGATTAAAGGAAATTTAGCATCACTGAAGAGACATGTATTGTCGAAATGCGCATCTGGTGCAGGAAAATTGGTACCGTTAATGTTATTAGCAATCGGTTCTAAAGTGCATATCATTCAGAGGAAATGTCCTTCATTGGATCTGTTTTGGAAGAAACTTTGAATAGAGAATGGACAATAGTTTTCCTGGTTTTCTCATTTCAAATCACTCAATCCATTAAAAAAAAATTGGTATTCTTATCCGTTGTCGGATGTTTTTTTAAAGCTCCTTTTGTCTGATACCAAAGTCACCATGCAATTGCGACTAAAAGAAGTCTCATCACCTTCAAGGTTTACTAGTATTATAACAGCTGCTTATTTTCTGATGCGTAGTTGTATGCACATGATGCAGTAATTTCTTTAAGGAAATCATGACGGGCAACATAAGTTACTCAAGCTCTACAATTTCGTCTTACCAAATATATACTCCATATGCATGCGCTATTAAAAAGCTGACATGTCAAATTGGAAAGACGAAATCTTTTCCTCGAATCATTTCCTTAGCCAATCCTACTTGTCAGTTTCGAGATGAATCAATATATGAGAAAATCTACTCTGTATAATTCTGGGGTATCGTAATTTCAGGTTCTGTTGAGTAGATATGTTCAGCATAGTCATGACAATTTCAATTATTTAGTGAGAGGGCATCATTTAATACATAAGCGAAACACGAGGCTTACAAACAAATGCTAGCTGCCTTTCAGTATTCCAAGAAGCTCTTGTGTGAAGTATTCCTCCCATAGATAAGGGAAAAAATGCATAGTAGATCATGAAGATGTTTAAGCATGTGCTTCTAAACTAAAATTCTTGCGTAAAAAAGTAAGTCGTCTTTAGTTTATAACATTGATGATTTGCACATTGCTTTATTTTATATGCATATATAAGGTATACAATTTATTTTTTTAAGTTTAGTCATTCTGTTGTTCCGTAAATTTCCTCTTATAGCTGATGCGTTTCCCTCAGTTTTTGGTTGTGATCCGGAAATGTTTTCGATTGATCGATTTATGACTTTTCAACAGCGGTATACTACTGTTGCTTTTATCTATATATCATATTAGAGTGAATTATCCTTGTAATTCCTGCAATGTGTTTGATTATCTAAACAGGGAATATGATCCCATATGCCTTGTGAAGGTCTAACAAATCCAAATGGTATTACGTATTGATGTCAGGACACTCGAGCAAAAATAAGAATATCTTTTATGATACTCATCTTTATTGGTTTAAAATTATAAAACTTATTTTTATAACCATGTTTACCTTTCCTCTGAATTGCTCATGCGTTAATTTTCTTGATATTGATTTGTACACTTCTTAAAATATATTTTGATATAAAATCAGAATTAAATGTTATCATGACGTATGCTTTTCTGAGGACGCGCGTCGTGTAATACGAACGACGTATATATTACGTCTTATACACGTGATGTATGATGTCATTGATCACCCTTATGTAATGAGTTTAGTACAAGTATGAGTTAAAGTCTCGTGACGAGAATAAATTAGCTAAACAATTGAACTTAAACGGAATAGTAACTTGTCTATATCTTGTATATTTTTCTTTTGAAAACTTTGATAAGGTAGGATAAATTATGCGCTGTTATGGTTTCACTTACGCCGTGAAGAGATAATCACACCTTTCGTTTTCTGAAATACTTAATCTGTAAAGTGTGATTTTAATGTACATAACAGTCTATGAATATCTTTTTTTCTATAAATACTTTTTAATATTGCACATTTTATATAAATTTAGAAAAATGTAGAAATAGATAATATTATAAATGTCGTCAGGGTTCATGAGGGTAGTATTGTAAAATTATCAGTAATCATGATTAAGGAATGATGCATATTATGAGAACAACTATTGTATTTTGTTCACAGTCGGAAACCTGGTTGAAATAGAACAAAAGAATCGAAGCTCTTTGTTAGAGAAGGCGATAAATGCTTACTGTAATGTTTACTATAGTGACAAAAATTTTAAAAGTTAGTAGAAACAAACAAAATTACCATTTTCTTCCAAATTAAGAAGTGTTTTATTTTAAAAACACCATTTGCATAAGTTTTCAATTTATTTAGTACGTAGTTAAGCAGAACAATTAGATATCAAGTCGACGACATGGGTATCTTTCAAGTTGGATGTAGAAAATGCATAACCTCCGAATTAAAAAAAAAAATACCACGGACGTAAAACATATCAATCTATTAGTCCAGTAATTTTCGTGTCTGCCATTATGTGACTCAAGAAAAAATTCCAAAAATGGGTAACAATTGTATCGAAAAAGAGGAAATCGAGTGCACCTTTTTATGTTAGGGTGTGTTTGAGTTGAATATTTTGTCTTGATATCGTACAAACAAGAATATTTCATACATCATCTCGCTTCAGATTCTATCATTTTTATATATCAAAGCTACAGGTTGATTTATAACATAAAAAATCACAGTACTAAAAGATGAAATATATGGGTCAAGTGAAATACCTATCTAATGAATAACAAAAACAGAGAAGGTGTGTTCGAATAGCTATTTTTTACTGAAAATACTTGACGTTGGATGATGAAAATGCATATCTTCGAAAAATTATAATTTTTAGTGTGTGAAAACTAGGGTTTATAGTCTTCAACCACTAAAAAAATCTAGTCTGCCCTTCCACGAATTATTTAAGTAGAATTTTTTATAATGTTTATGAATTTTCGAAAATTCCACCTGACAACCGATCAGACAATAGTTTTAAGTTGAATAAATGCAGACAAGATCATTAACTGATGCTCATTAGCTAGTTGATACATTTGTCTTTTAAAATACAACTGACATATAAGGATCGTAATGGTGCAATGTGGATAAATTTATCGATTTCCGAGAGCAAAATTGGCAGCGCGTCATCCCTACAATGGCTTCCATTTCTACGATTGTGAAAATGAACTGGCGTAATGGGGAGATAATTTTGACGAAGTAGACTCCTGACTGTTTTTATATGAATTCAGCTTCCTCAAAACGGGCACTAAAAAGACTAAAAAATGACATTTAAGCATCCATATACTATTATAAAGCCAAGTTATATACGCTAAAAAAAAACTTATATCTTTTATTAAATGCGTTTATTTTTAAGAAGTTGTCAAGTAGACATCATTGATTTTCCTCGAGAGGTTTTTATTCTTGGAAGTGTCATAAAATCCGCTTAAGGAAACAGTCCCCATAAAGATCGATTTAAACAAATGCATGTATGCTGTTTAATATTTAATAAATCATATACATATTAAATAATAAAGGATTTTTTTTCTAAGAACTGGTTCTTCCTTATTTAATCGAAAACACCATTGATTCGGAAAACTGATAACTCTATGGTAATTAAATTAACAGAAACTGTTAAGATAAACAATGAAAGGGGGTAAAAAAAACCTGTGACTGAATTTACAGGACTAAAAATTAAGACTTTAAAAAAACTTCATCATATGTTTCATATATAACTGCATGATTAATTGACATCGGTGGCCAAGTGGTCTAAGTAGTTCTACTCTACTGTAATCAATCGCGTGTCAACACGAGGTTGTGAGTTCGCACCCCGCTTGTGTGGGTAAACTCGACTCTAATCTTAATTGACTAGGATTGTCAGTTTCCCTATCGAAGGTCGGTGGTTTTCTCCGGCTTTCTTGCATCCTCCACCTATAAAAACTGACCTCCACGATTTAGCCCAAATGTCTTGCTTAAAAGTGCCGTTAAAACACAAACAATCAATTAGAATATCAAAAAACAAATAACAAAAATAGAGCTGCACTTAGAGCGAAAAAAATATATTCTGATTCAAACATAACCATACACCCACCCCTGGCGTAATGGGGAGATAATTTTGACGAAGTAGAATCCTGACTGTTCATAGTCTGTCATATTTAAGGTAGCACTACAGTCTAACGATGATTTTTTGAAGATATTTTTTTTATCACATAATTTTGAAGTAAGAATTATTCTGCACAGTTTGTAAAAATCCCAAAGTCATTATCACATCACAACAAGGAGTAAATTGATAATGAACTTATGCAAATAAAAGCACATGGTAATTAATCTAAATATATAGGCATTTGGGAGGGGCTAATATGTCAATCATCTGTTGATACCAGTGTCCAGCTGTTAATCTCTGACTACAAGATAAATATTGTAGTCTTATCTTATTGTTTTGCAACAAAAATAATTTATATAACATGGAAGTGAACAAAGAGAAAGAAAAAATCTAAAAGGAAAAAATCTACAAAAAATGAAATAAAATTAATATGGTAAAGAGTGGGAAAGTATTTTTGAAAGCCTCTGACTGTCTAGCTGTATAAATATCTTCTCTTTGGTCTTATTCATTTAAATACAGTTTTATGCATTTTAACTAATTTTCAGTTTATGTGTAATTTGTCAGTTCCATTAAATTAAAAAAAAAAAAAACATGTGGAAAGTGGATTTTCAAGAAGAGTGTGGTCTAACTCTTGATCTTTTTATGAACATGTTTTTTGATGCACACTTTTAATGTTCTAGCTTATCTCAGACAGTTTATTTCTTTTTTTTAAATTCAAATGAAAGTTATTCTTTATATATAGAGTATAATGATGTTAAACATTGATTATATGTAGCTGGTCAATCTTGTTATTCTCTTATCTTAGACTGTCTGGAAAGAGGCGGAGCTTTGTCTATATTTAATTACTACATCACAGATGTTGGTCAAATCTGTGACGTCAAACTCCCGCCAAATGCCAAGTTAGTGTTGGACAGTTCACATATAATGCAAAATTTACAGCATTAGAGCATCAAAGACACAAAGTGTGTGGTTCTATTGATATAGTAATGGTATCAGAACACTCCTGGGGTGTTCCCAGTGGAATTTTTGTATTTATATTGTCTTTATAGGGGTTCTAAGGGGAAAATTCAGTTTTTAAGTCATTTCTCAGAACAATTTTTCATGAGAATTGTGAGGAAAAAATGAAAATAGAAACTTAATGATTACCCCCTTTGGCCTGACTTTGATATATATGATTAAAGGGTGTATTTTCTACAATACCGTGTCCCAGTTTTTGGATTATTTGTTTGTAAATGAATTTATAGGTCTTCAAAGATGAAAGGGGAAATGAGGTTTGGAACCCAGCAGCTAAATCAATATATCTTCTTACTGGGGGAATATATCAAAAATCTAAGACACGGTTTTGTTGATTGTATATGGTTGATTAAAGGGATGAAAACAAATTTTTACTACCATTTGACATGAATGTGCCATTTTCATCCAAGTTGGAAGACCACTTTTTGGGCAATTAATGAGCTATATTTTGAAATTAATCAAACAAAAAATTAATTTATATATAGATTAAGAAAGAGTTATATTTCAGCTTTAAAATGAGTTAAAGATTTTAAAAATCCATTGAGTAGTTTTGTAGAAATTAATCTTTAAAGACTGTTGATTGGAGTCAGAAAATTTTGACTGTAGTGCTACCTTAATCTTTAGTTATACACAATATTTTTTTATTTAGAATTGATGTACAACTAAATTCGTTTGTTTTGTATGAAAAATCACAAAACATTACAAGGCTTATATTTTGTACGTTGATAATTCAATATTTCATTGGCAGTAAATTCGTGAAATGATATTTAAGGTTTATGGCCCATTCTGTAGCCATTTTTGTACGAATTTTTCAAACATCAATTGTATCAAAACTACAGATATAATGAATAATAGAGACAGGCCATTTTGTACATATACTAGGGGGAATCTTGAAGGAATGCATTATAATTTACTGTTTCATTGCATTTAAAAGAAAAAAAGTACTTTGTGGCAAATAAACCAAGATTTTTATAGAAAATCCACAGCCATTAATACAAAGATTCATGTTATAAAATTTGAAACATAGATTACTCACTTGCTTTTCTAAGATGTGCTAGTGTTTATTTTTTACAAAAAGTTCTCACCCACCTGTAAATTCCAAAATACCTCGTGCTGAGTCACTAAAGTCGAGCACACCCTAAAAGGTGTACTTGATTTTGTCCATATTTTTATTTGTTTTAACCAATAACTACATTAATAAACTTGCTTTAAGGAAATCGATGCTAGTGCTGCATGCAATTATCCTATATCTATCAGTCATCAAATTGCCAAATATCATAGTACAAGGATAAAGGCTGTGGATTTTCTATAAAATTTCCATATGTTTAGCATTGAATCAACACAAGGGTACATAATCCTTAAAGTCAACCCAACGGTCGTTATTACTGGGTTTGGGATATACTCGCGGAAATCGTCGTAAACAGTGACATCGACCCTATAGTTGTGAAAACCTATCAAAGATATAATGTTTACAATTTGAGACACCGGAAACGCCTTTCGTCTACATAAGACTCATCAGTGAACACTTTTATGGCAAATAATCTAAGACCATATTTGTCTAGAGTAGAAAAACGCTGATTTTTTTGATTAATTCTAAATTTAAATATCATTGTTATTGTTATATTTATAAATTAACTGTTTACAAAATTTGAATTTTTTGAAATACTAAGGCTTTTCTACCTCAGGCATAGATTTCCTTAGCTGTATTTGGCAAAACTTTTAGGAATTTTGGTCCTCAATGCAATATATATATCCTTGGCATTTCCTTGGAAATGGATTAAACATTCAAAAACCCCATTTCAAATGTATGTATTGACTTAAAGCGTGTTCAGCCTGCTATTTATAGTTTACATGTACTTCACATCATCTTCAAAGTATAACCTCATGGTACACAATTATAATGTTTCAAATAAACAAAGACACATAATATATTAATCAAGGTAACCAAAAGTAAAATCACAAAAATACTGAAATCCGAGGATAATTCAAAAAAGAAAATCCCTAGTCAAATGGCAAAATCAAAAACTCAAACGATCATATTTTTGACTTGGTACAGGTATTTTCTTATGTCGAAAATAATGGATAAAACCGGACTTTAAACCTAGCTAAACATCCCGCTTGTATGACATTCGCATCAAATTCCAATATATTGACAACGATGTGTGAACAAGTATTTTCTAATCTGTGCATGGTACCTGTTTAATCCATGTATTAAAACAACTAGACAATTGGGAGTCCATTAACAACAAGAAAGCAGTTTTTTTTTTTATAAAATAAAGATTAAACAATTTGACTCTTCTCTAAATATTAATTTTATTGGTGACGATTTAAGTCAAGGTGGTGTACTGTAATTTCATTTTTTCACTTTAAATACTTTGCCAGTCGTAGAATCTAAAATATTTACTACTATTCCATTCCAAAATATTCACTTCTAAAAGCAGCTGTGCCTTTCTCATGTTTCTTCATCGCTGGATTCGGAAGGTACATCACATGATTATTGTCCCTCCTATGGATAAACGATCACATTTTCCTTAAAACCATCAGCGACGACTTCTATGTCGTTATTTTATTGTGACGATATTTTACTCTTTTTTTACAGAATTCCTAAATTTTTTCATAGATTTGGAGAAAACAAAAATCTGCCATAGATTTGATTTGTTTGGCGTCTGTAACGTCATATCTGCCATAGATTATGAATCTTCCATTGATATGGAACCCGCCATAGATTTGAGTCCTACATATATATATCAGTTTTCTAGGATTTCATTTTGATTAGTGAACCACGAAATTAAATGTTCAACAAATTTTGAATTCTATATAGGCTTGAATGAAGACAAGGCAAAATCCATTTCTTTATGTAAGACGTCATTTGTATTGCTTTTAAGCAGTTATATATAAAAAGAAGATATGGTATGATTGTCAATGAGACAACTGTCCACACGAGACCAAAATGACACAGAAATTAACACTATAGGTCATAGTACGGCCTTCAAAGTCCACACCGCATAGTCAGCTATAAAAGGCCCCGAAATGACAATGTAAAACAATTCAAACGAGAAAACTCACGGCCTTATTTATATAAAAAAAATAACCAAAAACAAATATGTAACACATAAACAAACGGCAACCACTGAATTACAGGTTCATGACTTGGGACAGGCACATACATATAATGTGTCGGGGTTAAACAATTAATATAATATACAGTAAAAATGTATTTAAACAATGCTGGGATATAAATAGTATAAATACTATGTATAAAATATCTTGTTAATAAATAGTTTCCACTAAAACAGCATCTATTATAAAATCAATATGTCACTGTCTCAGTCAGACAGTAGATGTTGTGGTATTTCAAATGTTTCGTGCATCTATAGTTCCTGTATAACCAAATAAAAAAGCATAGTCACAAATATATGGAACAGAAACAGAAAAGAAGTAACACATTTTAAGGATGTAATGATGTGAGATTATGGAATTTGTGTCCTTGTTTTTTAAAACAGGTTAAAATATTTTGCCCCACATTAACAATTTTTCAATAGCTGAAAGAATTTGATTTACCACAATCTATTGATTGATTGATGGTTGGTGCTTTAACGGGGTGCAGGGAAAAAACACCGACCTTCTATACCACAATTTAAGCAGATTCTAGATTTATTTTCGTCCGATTTGAGACCAAAGTAATATATACCGAATGCAAAAAAAAAATAAGAGTATGAATCGGCATTTTCCCGCCTTTTTTAAATCTCAATTTCTTGAAAAGGAGCTCGTTAACTTCAATATTTTTGAATTATTTTATTTCTTAACTAATACTCTGTTGACTTAAAGTATCAATTTAAATTCACACAAGTTCATTCTTAAAATTGATAATATCAGACAACTGTGATTTTTTTTAAATACAGTGGATAGAGCCAACTTAGGAAACACGATTATTGGTATAGGTGAGGTGTCCTGGATTATTTTTCACAGTACATTAGTACTGCATATTCGACACAAGGGTCCCTGTTATGACTTGTAATTGTCTGATATTTATTTTTTAGTTTGCTAAGTTTAATAAAAATGGGAACATAGGTGTTAGCCATGTTAGCAGAGTACTTGCACTTTTTTTGAAAGACTCTTAATGAATGGTCCATTTGCCAATTACCGATTCGTTAATATCATTACACGCTTGTAACGAAAACTGTTAACTCTAAACTGGTTCTTTACCGGATAAAATGGGCTTCTCCCCATGCGCACGCATGATAAATTGACATCTTAAAGGCGTCTTAACCAATTTGATATTGTAGCATAACTGCTGGTATAAAAGTTCCTAATGTAATCAAAATGTTTGTAAATGTCCCGATATTGGCAATGAAAGAGAGAAATTAAGAGATGAGTCAAGTGTTTCAAAATTGGTGGTGTTGAATAATTCATTGATATGTTTTATGACTGGTATTTATTTACAGCATGGAATGTTGTATGAGGACCTGCATATTGATTCTTTCTCTAGATCTTTGATGGTAATATTCTTTACAAAGCACAAAAATGTCAGTATTCACCTCAAAAGGTAACAAAGCCTTTAAACAGACGTTTTAAAAAGGGATATAGTTGCGATACTGTTGTCAGGTCATTAAAGATTGCATAGTTTGGTTTTAATATTGATTCACTTATAGGGTCTTTGCATCGGAAATAAACACGCTTATTCTAAAATCAATTGTTGGAATTACACGGGTTATGTTTTTCTCATGTATTTTATGATGATAAATTACTCAACCCCTAACAGAAGGGATTGTGCCTGATATTCATATGACGAAGACATAAACTTTAAATCAGTTTAATTGAGGTCTGGTGTTGGCATGTCAGTAACTGCTTGTAGTCTGTTGGTATACCGTATCTATGTGATATTGTCATTTTGTTTATTTTCTTTTGTTTCCTATTCTGATATCAAACTCGGACTTCTTTAAAACTGAGTTTTACTTTGCGTACTGTTGTGCGTTTTTTTTCTACATTGGCTAGAGATATAGGAGGAGGGTTGAGATCTCAAAAAAAATTGTTTAACCCCGCCGAATTTATGCGGCTGTCTCAAGTCAGGAGCCGCTGGTTTTTGTTAGTGTTATATCATTTTAATTTTAGTTTCTTATGTATAATTCGGAGTTTTATATGACGTCAATTATCACTGAACTAGTATAAATATTTGTATAGGGGCCAACTGAAGGACACCTCAAGGTGTGGGAGTTTCTCACTGTATTGAAGACCCATTGGTGGCCTTCGGCTGTTATCTGCTCTATGGTCGAGTTGTTGTCTCTTTGACACATTCCCCATTTCCATTCTCAATTTTGCATAAATTTCAAAATAAATAGAGAGCGAACTCGTGCTATTTGATTATTTCTAGGTTTGTTTAATTTCATAGTATATGCACAAATTATATAATAATCACTGTGTGAGTTTTGTAGATCGAATTAGTTAATAAAATAGTTTACCGTTATTTCACTTTTCCTTTTGATAACTGAACACGACTATTTCGTGCGTGGTACAACTGTCTTTAAAGGATTAATTGATGGTCAAATGAATATGAAATTAGTAAGGTTTGATTATTCACAACTGTTACATCAGCAATGTATCTTATCATTTTTGGGACAAAATTGAAACAAACTGTCTGCTAAAAGAGATTTTTTTTAAAACTATTTCACTTCCATTTACAAATGATAAATGGTTAATAATTCAATAAACAAAATCAGATTTTGTTGTATATCTCGTAGATAGTGCCCCTTTGACATTTTTTGGCTGGCAATGACCGTGATCTTTGAAAAATAAATACCCCTTTATATTAAACAGAAGTACTAAATTTAGACATGCATTGTTTTACATAGTAATATTGCAAACTGTCGTACATACTACTAAATTATAAATAGCTTCTTTATAAAGTGTTACCTTGAAAATTGGAGTTGTGATGGAACTGACATTTCAGTTTACTAGAATATATCAGACAGTCAATGTTGTGATATTTGAACTATTTTTGATAAAATTTTGTTTTCGTATACCCCAGGTATCAAAACAAAATTACTAGAAATCGTTTGCCTTTTGCATTCTATTCAAAAACAATAATTATATGTTATTTTAAATCTTAGGCAATGTGTAACATACAATATGCCTTAAGATTCAAATTATAATACAATTGTTGTTTCTGAATACAATGACATGACAATATATAGTATCCTAATCATATCTTTGTTTGTGTTTGTGGGTCTGGTTATTTTTCACAATATAAAGTAAAATCACAAAAATACTGAACTCAGAGGAAAATCAATTCGGAAAGTCCATAATCACATGGCAAAATCAAATAACAAAACGCATAAAAAACGAATGGACAAGAACTGTCATATTCCTGACTTAGTACAGGCATTTTCAAATGTAGAAAATGGTGAATTGAACCTGGTTTTATAGCTAGCTAAACCTCTCACTTGTATGACAGTCGTATCACATTCCATTATATTGTAACCGATGCGAGAACAAATCAGTCTTATGTATTCGCAGCATGCAGAGTTCAAGGTGATGATTTGTTGTTATATGCATGTTTTTTATATAATTTTCAGGCTCAGTTTAGAGCTACGAATGCTAAACATGCTAAATTTTTAGATTGACATTCCATTTTTGTTTTAAATACATCGGTTATTTTCGCATATTGTTCTTTATAGAATTGTATTGGTAATAAACCGTATGAGATGTTTCCCATCACATAGAAAACCCGTAAAAATTTAAACAACAATCAGGACAAAAAAATCCTTTAATAAATGGTGATTTCCGTATGAACCGGCAAAAGAGTATTTGCAAAAAACAAAAAATGATATTTCTGTTTAAAGAAAAATCCGATATTACATATATCATGTCCATGTTTCGGAAATAACTATTGGCTGTTGAAAGCATTGTTTTTTATTTTGTAAATAAATGACAGAAGATATATCTATTATACAGCTACTAAAATAAATAGATATCTAAACAACTGCAATTTTGTAGGTAACTAGTAACAGAAGATTCACTTGCACATAAACTCATCATAGATACCAGGATTAAATTTTATATTTAGACCAGACGCGCATTTCGTCTACAAAAGACGCATCAGTGATCCTCGAATCAAAAAAAGTTCAAAAGTCCAAATAAAGTACGAAGTTGAAGAGCATTGAAGACCAAAATTCCTAAAAGTTTTGCCAAATACAGCTAAGGTAATCAATTCTGAGGTAGAAAAGCCTAAGTATTTCAAAGATTGAAAGGTTTTGTAAAATGGCGATATGCATATTTAATGTGAATATCACAATTATAACATTCAAAATATGCTATTGCATAAATCCGTTTTTAATATCTCTTTTCATACACATCTGTAGTAATAACCAGGTCTCATCGGCGGAAACGTCCTTCTTACTCGCTGGACATCTGAAATAGTTGGTATCATTGGCATTGGCGTAGTCCACATTTTCATCATTGCAGGAGTCCACATTTTTATTGTTGGAGGTCGATTTGGAGAAGTCGACATCTGAAGCATTGAAGGGGCATTTTTATATGTCGGCATGCTAAATTTTTTACGCATCCGCAAACGTTTAATGGACAAAACACTCCTTCTTTTGCCTTGTCACTGCATCTTGCTTTAATGAAATTAAACATTGACAAGTTATAATATTTTGTTAAGCCTATGATAAATATGTAGTTTTCTTTGAAAATGCTTAAATGTGAAGAAAAAAAGAACACATAATATAGAAACAGGAAAAGTTATTATAACGTGATCGCGATTATAATATCCATTTAAAAAATCAGTGTTAGCTGATAAAAATAGAAATGATCAATGTCATATAATCATGGAAACGTTTTTCCTGTCTTCATTTAAAAACCGAGAGTAACACTGGCAATGTTATATTAAAACATTTGTAAAAAGTGCAGGGAGTTGGAAAATTGTTTTGGATCCGTGCTGTTTTCTTACTATTGATATTGTAATATCACTGACACACATAGAGTATGCTAAAAATGATACACGAGAGCCACATGTGGAACAGGATCTATCTGGACTTCCAAAGTACCTGAGATCACCCTCCGTTTTTATGTTGGGTTCACAGTCTTTAATTTTCTATATTGTGGTTTGCACATTGTATTTGGTATTTTGATCTTTTTCTCTTATTGCCAGTGCGCATTATCGAAATATGAGTAATATTTCACCTCTGTTAAATTAAAAATTCTACATTTATTATCCAAAAAGGCAACTTTAACGATCAATAATGTTTACTTGCTTATATTTGTCGTGGTATACAAGTAGCACCAACGTATAATACTGTTCCCGAATAATTAGAAAAGCTGTTAACATGTGTATGAAATATGTATTCCCTTATCGCAAACACTGGCGACAAACTTTGTTCCGCTATATATAGATTATCGTTTTTCATCTTAACAAGAGTGATTGAGAAAAAAATCGAATTGAGATGAGCAATGGTAATCTGTTGATCGCTATTCTACCTATAACGTCGATGTTTGTTTCATTAATAATGGCACGTGTGCCCTTTATTTTCTAGCGATTTTTTTTATATCACTCTACTGTGCTGAGAACAGAAATTATCAATCAACAAGATCAAATGAAAATTTCGTAAAATAGCGAAATAAATTTCTTAAATAAAGATGCATGAAGAACATCTGTCTAAGTCAGTGAATATTGGAATGCTGACCTATCGTATCTACCAGTATCATGTGAGTGTGTTGAAAAATATATTAAAAATGTAGTATATAATAATTTGACATTGATGCTATTATAACTTATCGACGTATGTCTATCTGTAGACTATAATTAACTTACATCCAATATAATAATCACCAAAAGGACCTGATGACTGAATTTCGAGGAAACGTTTACTATAAATTGGATTTTTGAGGAGTTTATGACAACATTGGTCCACGCCACAGTCAGCATCAGATAAACATTGATAATTGGATGATATAGGTGGTAAGGTGTTACGTAGAGCTCGATATGTGATCGTGGTTGATGATTCTTGTGTTGTCCTGTTGGTCAGGTCAGTTGAAACCATTTCATATGATGATAAACTGATCAACTGAAAATAAATTTAAGATATTACTATTTCGACTGAATGGCACTTACAAGTCAGGAATTTGACAGTTGTTATCCATTCGTTTGATGTGTTTGAGCTTTTGATTTTTTAATTTGATTGGGGACGTTCCGTTTTGAATTGTCATCGGAGTTCAGTATTTTTGTGATTTTACTTTTTCCAATGTAGTTCTTATTTTCCTAGTTACTAGTATTGACCCTGTTCTTGCGTATCCACACAGTACATTTTAAAGCAACACACTTTGAAACAAGTTTGAAAGAAAGGAAATGCACGATGTGTAATAGGTGTCAGTAATAGAGTTAAGAATGCTTTGAAAATTTAATAAGTTAGCCAACATGAAGAGCAACTTAAACTTGTGTTGTGTTATATTCAAGTTATAATTTACGAAGGCTTTACGGTGATGCGTGTACGTATTTTGCATGAATATTTCTTAATCTGTTTTTCATTATTGAAATGTAATACTATATAATCATTTATAAAACAAAATCCTCATCAAAGATACGACAAATGCCCCTAGCAAGTAAAAAATAATGCGTTTCACTCGTTCCGTCGGATGATGGATTTTTATTTTGTCAATGTTTATTTACTTCCCCTATTTTTTGTATTTTTTTTTTATATCAGTCTGATTATTTTGTACGCCAGACGAGCGTTTAGTCTCAGAAAACGTAAAATAACTCCAAAGAAACTTCAAACCAGAAAGTCTGATAAGAAATGCTCGAACCTAAACAATTAGTAAAGACAGTTGATTTCGTGGGTACAGGTGATACACGAGTTCAAATGTTCAAAGGATTACTTCTTTTTATAGGCATTGTATGCAGAGATTGGTAAAACAACATAATGAAATATCCACAAAAATGTAAGTTTTTCTTCAATCCACAAAAAGTGGTACACACGAAAATAATTGAGTCCACAATAAATATGAAATCAAATAAAACGATTCAAATTATTACTTACCATAACCAGTGTTATTTTTGGTATACAAAACATTGTGGTAAAATTGGTTCTTTGATGTATGCCAGATCAATCCCGTTTAATTTGGTCTTTTATGTTGTATAACAAACAAGGATCGACTTATCAATTAGGTTCAGGATATTACGACATGTGAATAAATCAAGAGATAAGTCATTACACGGTTAAAATGCGTGGGTATTATCCAGTCCTTCACAGACAAATATTAAAAAGTCTGAGGAAAATTATGAAATCTGCCTGGAGGTATTCCTTTTGCTGTTGTTTTTAATATCTATATAAGCTCTCAGTCGCTCTTCCATGTTAACTTTCACTCCATGTCCGCTAGTTATTTCTCTGCTGGTTTTAAAGCTTTTTTAATAGGTGGTTGATATTTTGACGATGGCGGTGTCGATATATTTCTTATTTTCTTTTAAAGATATCTTTTTAACTTCATAAGATATCATGATAATGAGAAAAAAAAAAAAAAAAAAAGGGCTCGCGATAATCATATCATGTTAGCGAATCGATGCTTATTTGGTTGGCTAAAAACCATATGTGTAAACATTTGAACATAATGCATTGTTTTAATTCAGGTTGCACTTGAATATCAAAATATTCAATCATGCCTAAGAATAATGTATGCTTAAAAAACAGCATTAAGAGAGAACATGGCTCTTTATAACAGCTAAACATAGTCCAACACACAAAGCACATCCTCTTATTTTTTTCAGGAACCCTTGCAGTTGATGGTTACAGGAACAAATATCTGATTAAACAGACTGTTGGAAAATATGCCATCACAGAAACAAATAAGGAATTCCACTGGTGGGCAGTTGATTTGAAAATAAGTTTGGTATTGCTGATATCAAAATATACAACAGAAAATACTGTTGCTGTAAGTTGTCTGCTTAGTTTTTTAAAACAAAAAAATAGAATCAATGATTTATTTGTACATTTTACAATGTATGACAAACTACGTCATGATTTATTTCATATTTGTATCAATGTAAATCTTCAAAAACTAAAATATTATCTTTTTTTTTAAGTACCTTAGTAACATGAGTCGATTCTTACACAATGATGTTGCATTCTTTATGAATCATTTAAACACGATATGATTGAATTGAATATATCTCATTTTTATAAGTTTTGGAAAAGTTGAAAATTGATAATCTCTCATATTGAGACACGTTTAATCAAAACCACCGAGACCTCTTAACTTAAATTTGACCATGCGGGTTACACGTGTAAATGAAAAAACAAGCTATCGATTGTACTTTGAAAGAAAGAAAAAAATTTGATTATAATTTCGGTGCAATGTCATGTGAGATATGATTTAATTTTACCATATCTTATCTTTCGATAAATAATACGACCTCTCAATTACCTTCGAAAGGGTTATCACCAGCCCAGTAGTCAGCACTTCTGTGTCGAGTTGAGTTAGCATTGATATGTTCATATTATAAATTAACTGTTAACAAAACTTTGAATTTTTGAAAAACAAAGGTTTTTCTACATCAGGAATAGATTACCTTAGCTGTATTTGGCAACACTTTTAGGAATTTTTGGTCCTCAATGCTCTTCAATTTCGTATTCTATTTGGCCTTTTAAACATTTGTTGACTCGAGCGTCACTGCTGACTCCTCTTTAGACGAAACGCGCGTCTGGCGTGAATATAAAATTTAATCCTGGTATCTATGATGAGTTTAGTAGGAATTAGTGGTTCAAGAAGGTATCAGATTTCAAATTTATGATTTATAAAAGGACATGTATTGGCACAAAATCGACATTGTGTTGGTAAAATGTGTACATTCACATCAAAAGACCTTTTCATAGGTAAACTCTTGACGATTTTCTCCATAAATATTTACAATCCGATCGCATAAACATGGTATGTGATCATTATGTAGATACGGTTCAAAGTATACTCAATGTTGCCTATACATAAACCATACGGTGACGATACGTAAGATATTTAAGGAAAACCGACAACTACCGGACGAGATTCATAAATTATTTTTATTGACAAGTTTCATAACGAAGGTAAAGCAAAATGATATTTACAAACCGATTTGGATTCAAAGTATCAATTATGAATCCATTCAATATATTTTTTGAGCCTTAAATTCTGAAAAATATATGACTTTACTGTATAAATGAGAGGCAACAGTGGATGTATTCCGCTTTTAGTAAACATGTTCATGTTTGATTAATAAAGCCAACAGTAGTATACCGCTGTAAAAAGTCATAAATCGATTGAGAGAAAATAATCAGGTTTACAAAATAAAACTTAGGGAAACAAATCAACTATAATAGGATAGCAACAACAGGACACAGAAAGTGCAACAAAAATCAAAACAACAATGCAACATACATGGAAACGATCTATATTAGATAACAAGTGCCTTATTCCTGACCTTGTACAAGACATTTTAAGAAGAAAAATGGTGGGTTGGATCTGGTTTTGTTACAAGCCAAACCACCGCGCTTTATTGCAATATTAAATTAGCCTGGAAATAAAAACAAACGAGGAAACCGTGTAAAAATTAAGGAAGTGTGAGACTGGTTGCGTCTCAATTTAAAATCTCATCAAAAGTGCTAGGCGACTGAAAGTTAAAGACGCAAGCCGCAAATATTGGAATCATCTGTGGTTTTAGACTCAAAATACCTGAAAATCAAAATCAAAACAAAATCAAAAGCATGAAAACCAAACATTCCAAAACGTTGTACCAAATTACCACTAATGTCAATATAGTTACATATTTAAGGCGACTTACCAAGAATATCCAAAAAATAAATCCGCGACAACATGTATCTAGTGAATTGGTCTGAGCATCATGAGGTCAACCAATTCGTAGTGGCGACCGTAAAACGTTTGTGCTATCGCATAAGCCGATTTTGAAAAGGATATGACAAAACATAAAACATTCCATCTGTTAATGTTAATCTATACAGTAACTATTAAATAAGAAGATCTCATTTTGTGTGTCGCTTCTCTTCCTTTCACGATATTCGATATAATAAGGAAGCTATTAAACCAAGAGTTCCAAATGGTGAAGTTGAACTCATCCCTTCGTAAATTTTACTGACACCATCACGAGATGGTCGATCGTTATGGAATAACCGTTTCACAAATGATATCGGATATGTTCCGTACGTCGTAACTACAATCCCCTTCCCTTTCATATATGTGACCTACCAAATTATACTATTTACCGAATTTGTTATAATATGAGCAACACGACGTGGGGCAGGATCTGCTTACCCTTCCGGAGCACCTGAGATCACCCCTTAATTTTTGGTGTGGTTCTTGTTGCTTATTCTTTAGTTTTCTATGTTGTGGTATGTGTACTATTGTTTGTCTGTTTGTCTTTTTTATTTTTAGCCATGGCGTTGTCATTTTTTTTCCGATTTATGAGTTTGACTGTCCATCTGGTATCTTTCGTCCTTCTTTTAGTTACTAATTACATAAATTAGAGTATGTCCTTGTAGAATATCAGAAAAGTTTAAAAAAAAAAGATAGATACAGATATGTATTTTTTTTAAATTTACAAATCTGTGTTCGATTGCATCAACCATATTCTGAAACGGCGATGACTTACTATATAGCACAACAAAAGCTTTACATTTGGAGGTTTATATTTTCTAATGAAATTTTAAAGATTATTGAAAATTTGTACCGATAAAAACAATCTTCAAAGATCTTATTTATTTTATGACAGTGTTACTACAAGTTAAATCTACCCATTACGTCGTTTTGTTTTGCTTACATACTTTTATTCATCATACAGATAAACTGTATTTGTATATTCTATTTTTGAAATAGTTATATAAAAAAACTGTCATAAATAAGTCTAATATAACAATGTATCAATAAACTATGGATAAATTGTTACCTTGAAAAAAGCAGGTTTAATGGCATTGGTATTTAAGTTAATCTGTCAGATAGAGAAGGTCGTGGTAATTACAATGTGGTTTACAACCTTGGTTCATATATACACAAGGAATCAAGACAAATCATAGTCCGAAATATGTAGAACTGAAAACATTTTTAACTACGTTTAGATTAATAATATCCTAGTAAATTAAGATATTCTATGTTTAAAATAGTAACATAAAAAAACTGTCAAAAACAAGTATAGCGTAACTTAATTCGGGATGACACATAACCTTAATTACGTGTTATGATGTTCTTTTGTTTGTCTTTGCATATAAGCAACCTTTGCTGCTCAGTTCATTTTTGGAAATATCCTTTTGTCGTGGTTCGTTATTGATAATGCCCCCATTGTGCTATTGAGCTATGGTTATTTGCTATCTTTTCTTGTTTTTCATTTTTTCATTTGCTTCGTCTAGATATGCTATTTTGTTTTTCTTTCTTGGTATAGTTGTTTGTTTTAAAGGGATAAATACTACAACAAAATACTGACTGCTATATCCTAGTGTTTATGCGAATATCATCCAGGTGACAGGTTAAGTAAGCTCTTTATGTTATGTTTGAGCTTTGATTTTGACGAATTTTCCGTTTTGAGTTTGACTTGGATTATTTTATATTATTTACCTTTTTACAATACAAATGTTGCTTTTGAACAGATTTGGTAGTTTGTTGTGTAGCAATTTATTATACTAGTATTGAGATATAAGAAGATGTGGTATAAGTTCCACTGAGATAACTCTCTACCTAAGTCACAATTTGTAAAAGTAAACCATTTTAGGTCAAAGTTCGGTTCTAATTTCATGTATCGTAGTTCACTACATGCGTTTTTACGGTAACAACTTCTGTGTTGTTGTCTTTTAGTTCAATACATGTGGTCTTATTATATTAGAACATGTTCTGTCGTTTTTTTAATATCATTGCATGTAATTTTGAAGAGCATGATATGTTATTTATTGTTAATCAGTACAAGAAGTTTATTAAAACATGTCATGTTTTGTAAATAATTGCATGTATATTGTAGTGAAAAAGAAAATATTATTATGATTTGTAAATTATCGCATGTCCCATGTGTACATTGTACATCGTAGCTTAAAAGAAAACATTATGTTTTGTGAAGAATTGCAAGTACATCTAATTTAAAAGAACATGTTATGTTTTGTAAATCATCGCATGTACATCGTTATTTAAAAGAACATGTTATGTTTTGTAGATCATTGCATTACATTGTAGCTTAAAAGAAAATGTTATATTTTGTAAATCATTGCAAGTACATCTAAGTTTAAAAGAAAATGTTATGTTTTATAAATCATTGCCATTACATTGTAGCTTAAAAGAACATGACATGTTTTAAAAATCATTGCACGTACATCTTAGTTTAAAAGACATGTTATATCTTGTTGATCCCTGTCTAAATTCTTGTTCAAAAATACAAAGTTATGTTCTGTCATATTATAATGGAAATAATCATGAAAACATTCAAAGCGTTATTGTATCGAATTATTATTACTCTAAGATGCTTTACAAGCAGCATGGTAATAAAACCAAAACAAAACAAAGCTTTTTTGGACTGCCATATAAGTTTGTTCCATTTGATTTATTGATTGATTAATTGGTGTGTAGTGCCACATTCAACACTATTGTGCTATTCCTTGATGGTCAGTGTTTTATTGGTGGTGGGGATAACGTTTGAGTGTCCGGAGAGAACCTCAGTGTTGACTGGCTAGTGATACAGTAGTTCGACTTGTTTTATTGGTGGGTGGAGCTGGAGTGTACGGAGAGAACCTCAGTGTTGACTGGCTAGTGATACAGTAGTTCGACTTGTTTTATTGGTGGGTGGAGCTGGAGTGTCCGGAGAGAACCTCAGTGTTGACTGGCTAGTGATACAGTAGTTCGACTTGTTTTATTGGTGTGTGGAGCTGGAGTGTCCGGAGAGAACCTCAGTTTTGACTGGCTAGTGATACAGTAGTTCGACTTGTTTTATTGGTGGGTGGAGCTGGAGTACCCGGAGAGAACCTCAGTGTTGACTAGCTAGTGATACAGTAGTTCGACTTGTTTTATTGGTGGTGGGGGCTGGAGTACCCGGAGAGAACCTCAGTGTTGACTGGCTAGTGATACAGTAGTTCGACTTGTTTTATTGGTGGTGGGGGCTGGAGTACCCGGAGAGAACCTCAGTGTTGACTGGCTAGTGATACAGTAGTTCGACTTGTTTTATTGGTGGTGGGGGCTGGAGTACCCGGAGAGAACCTCAGTGTTGACTGGCTAGTGATACAGTAGTTCGACTTGTTTTATTGGTGGGTGGAGCTGGAGTACCCGGAGAGAACCTCAATGTTGACTGGCTAGTGATACAGTAGTTCGACTTGTTTTTCTCTCTTGAAAGTTCGACTACTTAGACCAGTAGACCATCAAGGCCACTATGTTCCATTTGATGATTTCTAATATTAGACTTTGGTTTTAAACCCTTCCCTAAGGAATGCTATTGATATAAACTTACGTTTAGAATTAGAAACAAATCTTTTTGTTTTGATTTCACACAATTATTTATGCATAAATATATACTGTATTTATAAATGTTATTTTAGAGATACCAAAATTACCCAAACTGTCATAAATACAACTAATATGTATGATCTTTAAATAAATTGTAACCTTGGGAATAACAGGTGTTATATTGATATTTTAAACGAACTTTTCAAGGTCATAATGTTTCAAAGGTTCCGAAGAAAATTTGTTTATAATTTTATATGTATATTTTAGTAGCTGATACCAAACATGATCGGGAGACAAGAAAAGGAAAACAAACATGATATATATGTTTTCTTAAAAATAATCAGCTACGTACATGTATTAGTATTTATGATTGATTACATGTAAATTATTCTTTTAGATTGAAGAGATCGATATTTAATGGTTATTTTAGCTATTCAATTATGTACTAGTTTTTTTTTTTGTATTATCGCCATAGGCAAATGTCACGGTAATCTCTTTGTCATTGTCTGGTTTTTTTTTCATTTGATCGCGCGGTGGTAGATATAGAGTGCATTTATTTCTAACACATACGATGCAAACAGCTAAGCGCGCACATGTACCTTGTGTACATACTACTGATCATTTGTTTCTTACATAAACTTTGACAAACTATATGCACTCGCTAAAATGCGTCTTCAGTTTGTCGTTCATCGTTTTTTTAGTGCAAACGCTAAATTTGTTTCTAACTTTAACCTGAATAAACGATGTATTTGATTCTACGTGTGTAAAAGTCTGTTTAGAAATAACATGTGCAAAAGTTCGAACAGGGACAGTAAACACTGATAAAACGATGTATTTGTTTCTACTTTAGCGTTTAAAAAAACAACATCAAACGCCTAAAACTTTTACAAAATTTTGGTCAGAAAGAAAGGCACCCATAGTGTGGCTACATGCAGACACTACCCGTTTGTTAACAATAAATTGATAACTATGATCCAAAACGTTTCTACAGGTTATTGTGAAATTAAAATTGTCGTATCTTGATCTATATTTTATTATTTTGAAGGAATTGGGTTTTGATCTTATAATATAGTAACTGTTAAATTTCTTCATTGCTTATCAATTCAAAGGGAGGGAGTCCTTTCTTTTTGTATTCGTTAATGCTATATTTCACTATTCGCTTTACTACGACCCATTATTCTCTGTTCTTTATGTTTCAGCACCCGTTTATTCTCCATTCTTTTTGTTTGTTTGTCTATTTTTCATTTTTCTTTATATTTTTTACTTTGTAAAAACCAAGCAGACCCTGTCGGGTTAGCTAGGGAGATCGGAAATCCTCATTTTTTTAGTGGTGGTCGAGAAAAAAGGTTTGCGTACATCAAAGCCCTTAATGATACATTTGTTGACATATAACAACTTTATATAATTTCATCAAAACTTGTTTTCGTATAAAATCTCTCATGGTTTTTTTTATTGCTAGACATGTTTTCGATAATATAAATAGTATTTAAATTAATAATTAGTGTGAACTGTGAAAAAATAAATGTTATGTTTTCAACTGTTTCTTAGAATATTGCATTTACGTTTCAAGGTCTTCAAACATAAAAATGTCTCTGCAACATATATCAAACCCATCGAGTGGAAACAAAGATGCGAATATGAAAATGAAAAGAAAGAAAAAATGACCACAATAACAAATATGGCACTCTTCGTTCTTTTTGTTAAATCAGCAACTAGTTCTTA
The DNA here is from genome assembly GCA_019925275.1 of Mytilus edulis. Classification (NCBI taxonomy): domain Eukaryota; kingdom Metazoa; phylum Mollusca; class Bivalvia; order Mytilida; family Mytilidae; genus Mytilus; species Mytilus edulis. Next base: position 80,285,018 of record CM034354.1, on the reverse strand, counting down.
CAGCTTTTCCCGTATTCAATTTGATGTGAAGATTTGTAACTATACCATTTGTCAAAAAGATAATTGCATTAAACATTCTATTTCACATGTACTTTTTTGTTTAAACTATCTTATTTTTGTATCACATGTGCGAGTTTTACCTAAAGAGAAATCTAACTTGATTCTTATCTATGACTTGTATTTCCTATCTTTGAATGTGAGAATTATAACACTTAGATAGCACTTTGTTTAATTTTGTATTTTTATTTTTGTTTGGCATCTAATTTAGCTTCTATGAATAAGTATGACGTCAAAGGCGTCGAGAACATTTCAACCTTTAGTGATCGAGACTTTGATTTTGAAAAGTGAAAAAAAAGACTCACTAAAACAAAGAAGTTTGTTTTTATCCCTTAGAGAAGATATTTGCCATATATAATGCGAAAACACACAATACAATATCTCTTTTAGTTTATGCCATACATTTTTGTAACCATTTTGTATATATATATATCATTTTATTCTGGTATCACCTAAGTTGGACAAAGGTATACAGAAACACACATTAGTTTACATTACATTGCATATATGCATATTTGTTGAGGAAGCATTAAATATGAGTTTTTTTACAACGGTATGATCAGTATAGCCGATAGGTTAACATCAGAGAGAATCCAGTTTGTCATTTATAATTCTAATAAATTGGCACAATTTTCGAAGTTTAGATTTCTGTTTTTGGCTCATAATAGCATCAAATTTTAAAACATTACAGTTCGTTAGGTATTTTTTGTCAATAAGTAGTGTTCTATCTGTCAAGAGACTGCTGCATTCCATTACATAGTGGTATTCGTCACCTATAGCAACTCTGCACAACGGACACTTTCTCTGTTCTCTGTTTTGCAAGCTCATTTCCTACAAAACTGTTTGTATCTCATGTTTTTTACTTTAAAAAGATCTAACCCTTTGAACATTTAATTGGATTCTTATTTACTCTTAAATGTGAGTGTAATTATAGCTTATAAATAATAGTATATGTTATATGGTAAGCTGCTGATCAACTACGGATCCATAGGGGGTGAGGCCAAAGGCCGAGTCCCCTATGGATTTTACTAACCCTCTATGGATTCGTAGGGGGTCAGTAGTGAACCGTATAATGAATTTATCGCACGCAGAACTTTTTCTGCTGCGTTCCATGGGAAAATAAACAATGAAATACAACACCAATAGATGTTAAAAGTTGCTGTTCCTTTGCTTTTGTATGTATTGTGTGGTACACTTTTGTATGTATTGTGTGGTACACTTTTGTATGTATTGTGTGGTACACTTTTGTATGTATTGTGTGGTGCACTTTTGTATGTATTGTGTGGTACACTTTTGTATGTATTGTGTGGTACACTTTTGTATGTATTGTGTGGTACACTTTTGTATGTATTGTGTGGTACACTTTGTATGTATTGTGTGGTACACGTTTGTATGTATTGTGTGGTACACTTTTGTATGTATTGTGTGGTACACTTTTGTATGTATTATGTGGTGCACTTTTGTATGTATTGTGTGGTACACTTTTGTATGTATTGTGTGGTACACTTTGTATGTATTGTGTGGTACACTTTTGTATGTATTGTGTGGTACACTTTTGTATGTATTGTGTGGTACACTTTGTATGTATTGTGTGGTACACTTTTGTATGTATTGTGTGGTGCATGTACTGATGTTGTGTCATGGATATATATTCCATGTCCTTGGTTTTTCGATTAAATTATGTTTCTGTTATTTGCGTTGTACAACGCAATAATAAGAATATATATTTTAAGAAGAATTTCTAAATATAACGTGATGAAGGTCATTGTCTAACTTAAGCAAAAACATAACATTGCATAACCATGATGATATTGTTCACAGTTTATTGGCATTCAGAAAATATGTGTTCATGACCTTCATGATAAATATTTGTATTTGTTCTTTTAAAAGACATTATTAAAACGTTTCAACCCGCTTCAATTGTTTGCACCTGTCCTAAGTCAGGAATCAGTGGTCGGTTTCACCAAAAAAACTTACGATTAAGATTGATGGTAAGTGTATACTTACGATCAATCTTAGTCGATTTTTTTTGTGATAATTAGTAGTTGTCGTTTGTTGATGTCGTTCATAAGTGTTTCTCGTTTCTAGTTGTTTATAAAGTTTAGACCGTTGGTTTTCCCATTTGAATGATTTTTCACTAGTATTTATTGGAACCCTTTATAGCTTGCTGTTCGGTATGAGCCAATTCAGGCTCCGTGTTGAAGACCGTACTTTGACCTTTAATGGTTTTCTTTTACAAATTGTGACTTGGATGGAGTGTTGTCTTCTTGGCACTCATACCACATCTTCCTATATCTATATAATGTCTGTCTGTTGATGGAACCAAACCAAAACATCTCCAGTACCGATACACTATATTATATACAACGCGATATATACTTTAACTTTTGTTCCTCAAATATAACTTGACATTGTTTTGATATAAAGCAGTTGAGATTTATAAGATGATTTTTTTCTGCTTATTTAAGACGGGCGGTCCAGTCATTTTCAAAATGGACTAAAACCTAGGATAAAGAGGATGTTCCAACCCAGAACAAAAGGGAAGTCGAATCATATGTCCCTATCGTCAAAAAGTGGGTACCAACCCCATGAACACGCGGAAATGACCTTTCGGCTTCTTTCACCAATATTGCGAGTGTACAAAACAATGTAATGTCATGCTACAGAATAAATTACGATATTTCAAATAGGTATGCCTTTATTAAATGACTAGCATATTTTGACCATGGATTCAAATTTATTTTTATAGAAATCTCGTTTCAAAGTTCCATTAAAGTTAATTTCCTAATGACACATTAGCACGTGTAGCAAAACTGTTCACTGCCCACTTCCACTGCAAATAACCAAACAACTTTCCGTAGACGATTTATCTGTTAACATTGACAAAAGTGATTCTGTTGGCTTTTAGGATCGACTATTCGAGTCTTGATTTTGGAATTTCTTATTTTTCTATGTCATTTTTTTCTGTTGGTCATTTACTGATTTGTTTCAATTCCTTACATTAGATTTAATAAATTCTAAAGTGGAACAGCCATTAATTTGTTATATACGAATCGACCTGTTGCCTAGTCTTTCTCTTCCTCCTCTAGCATGACTTTTTCAACTTGAAAAAAGATATAATTACATCTAAATGTCACGGCCTAAAACGGTCGAATTACTTTCACCTGTTCTGTGAATCCAACATTAAGCAATACATTATAGAATCTATTTGTAGCAATTTAAGTATCACGTTAATTTGTTTGAGACCTTGGTGCTAAAAACAAAAACAATGATCATCGAATGGAAATATCACTTTTAATAGGTACATATTGTTCTAGGTTAGGATTGTCTTTCTGGTATAGTTTAAAATCTCATCCATAGCTTATTCTATTGATTTGTTTCTTAAATTTTTCAAATTTATTCCTTCAGTGTATAAGACAATAACAATCAAAGCCAAGGAGTAAACACAGACTCACGTAACCAAAAGACATTTACATCAACAGTTATAAATAATAAATAAGAAACAACACGAACTACACTAAAAACCGTGAGTGAAATCAGGTTTAGAAAATGTATAAAATTGACAATGGAAATTGAGATATGTCAAGAGACAACAACCCGACCAGAGCAGAAAACTGCCGAAGGCCCACAAATGGGTCTTCGACACAGCGAGACAATCCCGCACTAAAATGTGTACTTGTTCAGTAATAATGGACGTCATACTAGCTTATCTATATGTTATATTAAAATTTTGTCTTTGGCAATTCACAATTTTACTAGTTGTTATAGTAAAATTGTGAATTGCCAAAGACAAAATTTTAATATAACATATATATAACAGAAAGATGTTCACTTGTTTGTGTTAATATTTCTTTTGATTGAGTTGAGTCATTTCAATTGATATCTTATACTGTGTCTTAATTTTCTATGCTGTGATGTTACATCGTATTGTTTTGGGTTAGGGTGAAGGTTGGTACATACTAAAACCTTTAAATCTGCTGGATTTATAAGTACCTTTCCTAAATCAGGAACTTGATGTCAGTGATTTGAGTTTGTTGATGTGGTTCATAACTGTTGTTTTTGTAGGTTTTTTTTATATAGATTAGACCGTTAGTTTTTCTGTTTTAATGGTTTTATATGTAATTATAAAAAGAAGATGTGGTATGATTGCCAATGAGACAACTGTCCACAAAAGACCAAAATGACAGACATTTACAACTATAGGTCACCGTACGGCCTTCAACAATGCCGAGCAAAGCCCATTGTCAGCTACAAAAGGCCCCGAAATGACAATGGTAAACAATGGTAGACAATTCAAACGAAAAAACTAACAGCCTTATTTGTATAAAAAAAATGAACGAAAAACAAATATGTAACACATAAACAAACGACAACCACTGAATTACAGGCTCCTCATTTGGGGGCCCTTTATAGCTTGCTGGTCGGTTTGAACCAAGACTCCGTGTTGAAGATCGTGCCGTACTTTGAACTATAATGAAAATGAAATTGAGAATGGAAATGGGGCCGAATGTGTCAAAGAGACAACCTTTTTACAAATTGTGATTGTCCGGCTTATTTGGCTTTCATCATGTGACCACATATTCTTATAAATCTATTAAATTATATACTGCACTATGATTTTGGGTATAGCCAAACGATTCTTTATAAACATTTGCTATACATATAATTTGCATGATAGTTTATTCAAATGTTTGCGGCCTTTTAGTTGCACAGCACAGACAGAAAGAGTGCTTTTTATTTTGTCCGATTTTATTTTTTTATCCTCTAAACATGGATTTCTACAGTACAAAGAGTCTTTCGTACAGCAGGACTCGGTTAGCAGAATACAGTTTTGTTTATCAATGTTTTTCAAACATTTTTCGTATTTCCTGTCTATTTGTACCCTACATTATTGACATTTTAACGTTGGTATCATCATTTCTTTGTTTTCTATTTATATCTCGGAATACTAAAAATGCTAGGATTTGGATAGTAAAACTGAACATGGCTAGAAAACAAAAAAATATTGATGCCAACGTTAAAACTGATAATAATGTCATATAAATAGATATAACGTTAGACAAAATTTGATAAACAAACTGACGTTTCCGGGATTCATTCGTATCCAAACGGGTTACTATTTGTATTTTAACTGCTCTGGTTCCTGGTCGAGTTTTTGTACATTTTGACGCTTATTTCAGGTACCAAAAGGAACAGGTGACACCGACTGACGAATTTGGGAATTTTATCAGTAACGATTGCCACGTAATACAGTTAAACAATGGTATGGTTCTTCGTAAAAGTCATAACTGAGTCAAAATTACTGCATGATGCATTTATCTAACTAAACATGATTTCTCAAATATTTTAGCAACACAATATTTGCAGCTGCAAGCCGCGGGCGGAGGTGGATCGGACAGTCGGATATAATTTATCTGTTTATAGAGTTATAAATTACACTGCTTTTCTTCTCTCCTCAAGGCTGAGATATTGTAATACTGTCCCATATTCTTCACAGTTTTAAGTGTAGTCATAGATACAAAAGTTTTCTAAGTTCTTTCAATGAAAAAAAACCCAACAAAGTTACCTAAAGAAACTCAATCGGTTAATCATCTAACATGTCTAATCTAATCTACGTCTAGTGGATCTAAAACATTCTTATAAAGAATCCAGTCCTTAGCAAGTAAGAAAAAGAATGGCTAAAACATAAAATAGCCTTGCAAGACATCATAATTATTTGGATTACTAATGAATCCGGGTCCGTTCGCCCTGATTTGCATTTGCCCTGGTACCTGTTCGCCCAGAGTCCATTCGCCCTTATTTTTTCTAATTGTTGTCTAGTCGCATAATTTTAAGTATTTTAATAAAATATGTTAAAGTTTGTAGAAAAATTGACATAATATTTGTATATATTTATCATTTTCTCTTTATTTGCAGAGTAGAATACTTGGAATACAATGTATAAATTTATCTTTTAATATTGATATTTGTTAACAAAATAATTGTATTAAGTTCAACTGAGACTAGTCCCAGAGTATTTATAATTCAGACATAAACGATTCATTATCTTTAGAAAAGAGGTTGAAGCATTGTCTTCGCAGTGTGTAGCAGGTTATTTGATAAAAATACAACTTTTTATCACTTCAAGCATTTCCGCAAGTTCTGGTGCTTGTTACTCGAAAACGTACATCAACCTAAATTTCGGGGGCAAAATAAGTTTGTTACTTCATTTAAACGTGATAAAAGTTGCCTCCAGTAAATGTTTAATCCATTTATTGCATTAAAACCATCATGTTCCTTTCCAAATAACTTGTCAAACATCGTTTATTTTTGTAAATTTTCTTGCATTCGTCCACCATTCACCGATTTCTAAACTACGGATCTGAACCGGACCAGCTATGACCGAAATCCGTACTTTTACAATAATTACTACGGACGCACGGATGGAACAGCTGACAGAAGAATATTGATCCCAAAGGGAAAAATTACGCATTCCACACGCATTAAGAAACTTTTGGTTACATCTAATTGATTGGTGTATATAATTCCCTATATTTTTTATGGATTGTTTCAAGCTATTGATTAAAGTTGCTTAACTCTGAGACTATTATACTAATATCAAAATATTATGGCCCAGCTTAATAACTTTTATATTTTTTTATGAGAAACACTGAATTTCATACACAAGATAATTTTTAATTAAATTGTAATTGATATATTATAATTTCTTTACATTTTTTAAAATATTTTTTTTTTTTTAGAGCTAGATATTTAGTTGGTAGTTTCTCACAAGAACCTTAGTAAAACTTAAACAACTTTTAATTTCAAATGTTACTTTAATTGTAATTTTTTACTCATATGAATTGAACAACATAAAAAGAACATTATTTACATATGGCCCCAGAGCTCCAGATAAGAATTCACAAATTGGTTTTTTTTTACCCACCATTTTCTTGTATAATTGGGTGATAAAGTGTTTTAATTGCATTATCAATTCCAATTCACCCCTCATGTTAATATGAAATTGGGTTTTTCACCACCAAGCTCCTGAATGTATTGGGTTTTTTCATCAACACAATATTGAATATTTAGGCAATATCAACCCCAGATTTTTTTCCATCTTAAATATGTTTCTTTCTTTGTTTAGCTGTTTTATTTGGTTTATCAGTCAGAGCTCAGACATAAATAAGTCTGAATCTGCTTTTGACTCATAGAGGTCTAAATTTGTAAGTTTTAGGATTTGTCTCCCTTTAATGTAAGACAAAATACGACTTGAATAAGTCCAATATTGTTAAACAAGAAATAATTGACCAGAATCAAAAAGTTGCAAATATCGACTCCTACAAGTCGATGAGTGATCAAAATTGGTTAACTTCAAGACCCACGCATATTTATAAGGAGGTCATGCATCTAAATCAAATAATGACAACATTGAAATCCAATGCTTTGTCTTCTAAAGAAAAATATGAATGAGAGTCTAAAAAATCGGAGATAATGTTAATTAACCTTACAATGCAACCACCTGGAATCACACTTAATGAGGTAAAACATCTGTGTTTAGTAAGGATGTTCAATTAGATAATTAAATATAGATAGCTTAAGTCCTTGTGAACTCTCATACAGGTTTTTGCTGTCATAGGTGGTGTAGTTTGGCCACAAAGTAACATTAAGTTTTTTCACCAACATAAATAGACCTAAACAAGTCTGTCATTTTCTGACTTAGATAAGTCTAAAATTGAAACTACATTTTTATACATGTAATAAATACATGTTTCGACTTATTTAAGTCAAAAACAATAATCGACTTGTTTATGTCTGAGCTCTGACTGTTTATGGTTAGGGTAAGGGTTATTTGCTAGCTGTTTTATTTGGTTTATTCACTGAGGAGCAATTGTAGGTTTAATTTGTGTCCCGTTCCAAACCTTCTGCCAGTTTTGTATTTTCTCACAAAAACGGATATGTGTATTCTCAGGCACTCGTCTTACACCTTTATATAATAAATTCTGAGACCAGTGCCTGTGTGTATTCATTAATTAACCGTTAAATGAAAAAAAAAATACTACATAAACTCTAATTATACTTGAATGATTTTGGTTTATTCAATTTATATAAATCTGGGTTTAGTTGTCTTTTATTACAACTTTTGGTTTCTCATGCTTTATCATGTCATAATTGATTTGGCCTTTCACTTTTTCCAACTGATTTCGTTTTTGACGAAACCCCGTGTTTATTAGCAATGTTCTCGTTAGAAGGTACGCACACACGCCCATGCTTTCGATGGATGCTTCCTAAAACACTGGCTGAGTCTTGTTATCATCTTTCCCTCAGCTTTTCAAAAGAAGCAGAAAACATGCTTCTAATTAATATTTTTACCGGACATTCACTTTCGTTTTAATTCAATGTATGTTATGATAAATCTCGAGCAATGCCAAAAAAATATGACTAAATGACACACGCTAATTGGATAAACGCAGAGAAGACCGAAATGTTTTCAAAAACATGTGTACCTATTGAGCAACGGAAAACTCCAACAAGGACCTATTTCAGCTACTTGATGCGGGGATCTATTTTTAGAACGAAAGGAAATTTCCAATTATAAATATTATAAACATAGATTTACGCGACGACTGTAAACAGATAAGGGTAAATAACGCAAACAGTAGCCAATTAAAGGGTTGAGAACTCATGGTTTGGGCATATAATTGGGTTTTCCTTTGAAATAATTGGGTTATTGAACCTGGCTGCAATGGGCAATTGCATTGGGTTTTTTATTATTTGTATTGCGTGATCACGCAAATACGCAGCTTTTCTGGAGCTCTGTGGACCTTTATACTATTGTAAAATCCAAACATTGTAGCGCACCGCGCGAATGAGCACTTCTCTTTCAAATCTCACCACTTCTCCCTATCAGTTTCAAAAAGAGAAGTCACTTCTCCCTATAATTCTGAAGTAGTGTGAGCCCTGAAATTAACTTGAAAATCTGTTTCATGATTTTCAGTTCGTACATCATTATTGTTTTTATTAATTTCAAGCTGAATATTTCATCAAAACAAAACGTTTGTTTTTATAATTCATCCTTCAAAGGACAAGTTTCACAATATTAGTGATCCGAATTATTTTTTCATTGAACAATTAATGATCCTAAACAAACCATTAACTTTTAAAGATAGGAATATGTACCATAGAAATATCTGAATAAGTTTATTCAACTTCAATGCCCTGAATATTATATCTTTAAGTAGGGCGAACGGACTCTTTTGGCGAACGAACTTAGGGCGAACGGACGTAGGGCGAACAAGTCATTAGGGCGAACATAGCCGATACCATTACTAATGCTGCAGTAATGGCAAATTTCTAAAATTAACCGTATCATTATTGTTTGACTTTACTTGACATTAAATGGTGAATGAATCCAACATCGCGCGCTTACCACAGCGCTATCAGAAAATCCTTAGGAAAACACTGGCATCACAGACCTTCCCTTAGATTTTTTGTCAGTCTGCTTATAAAACTATCGCTATCTGGAACACAATAATTAGTGGTGGATCAAGAACTTTTTGGAAGGAGGGGTGCGCTGATTGACCTAAGGGGGGCCAGCTCCAGTCGTGTGTGAGTGATTCTGTACACAATCATCCAATTTTTTCCTGCCTATGATAATTTATTTATTTGCTTGGTTAATGTTTAAATTTTTCTTTTGTATAGCTATGTACATGATGTACATATTGAAAATCATGAAAATACTCTGTTCATATTAACCTAGTCCAAATAATTATGATATCTTGAAAGGGTAAGTAAATATTTTTTTTTCAATACCTTCCTACGAAAATAAAATGCTGATGCCATTTTTTTCTGTTGGATTGCAAAAACTTTGAGATCCAATTTAGCCATTTCTCACCTTTTTAGCTCACCTGGCCCGAAGGGCCAAGTGAGCTTTTCCCATCACTTTGCGTCCGTCGTCCGTCGTCCGTCGTCGTCCGTCGTCGTCCGTCGTCGTTAACTTTTACAAAAATCTTCTCCTCTGAAACTACTGGGCCAAATTAAACCAAACTTGGCCACAATCATCATTGGGGTATCTAGTTTAAAAAATGTGTGGCGTGACCCGGTCAACCAACCAAGATGGCCGCCATGGCTAAAAATAGAACATAGGGGTAAAATGCAGTTTTTGGGTTATAACTCAAAAACCAAAGCATTTAGAGCAAATCTGACATGGGGTAAAATTGTTTATCAGGTCAAGATCTATCTGCCCTGAAATTTTCAGATGAATCGGACAACCCGTTGTTGGGTTGCTGCCCCTGAATTGATAATTTTAAGGAAATTTTGCTGTTTTTGGTTATTATCTTGAATATTATTATAGATAGAGATAAACTGTAAACAGCAATAATGTTAAGCAAAGTAAGATTTACAAATAAGTCAACGTGACCGAAATGGTCAGTTGACCCCTTTAGGAGTTATTGCCCTTTTTAGTCCATTTTTAACCATTTTTCGTAAATCTTAGTTATCTTTTACAAAAATCTTCTCCTCTGAAACTACTGGGACAAATTAATCCAAACTTGGCCACAATCATCATTGGGGTATCTAGTTTAAAAAATGTGTGGCGTGACCCGGCCAACCAACCAAGATGGCCGCCATGGCTACAAATAGAACATAGGGGTAAAATGCAGTTTTTGGCTTATAACTCAAAAACCAAAGCATTTAGAGCAAATCTGACAGGAAGTAAAATTGTTCATCAGGTCAAGATCTATCTGCCCTGAAATTTTCAGATGAATCGGACATTCCGTTGTTGGGTTACTGCCCCTGAAATGGTAATTTTAAGGAAATTTTGCTGTTTTTGGTTATTATCGTGAATATTATTATAGATAGAGATAAACTGTAAGCAGCAATAATGTTCATCAAAGTAAGATCTACAAATAAGTCAACATGACCAAAATGGTCAGTTGACCACTTTAGGAGTAATTGCCCTTTATAGTCAATTTTTAACCATTTTTCGTAAATCTTAGTAATCTTTTAGAAAAATCTTCTCCTCTGAAACTACTGGGCCAAATTTAACCAAACTTAGCCATAATTGGGGTATCTAGTTAAAAAAAATGTGTCCGGTAACTCGGCCAACAAACCAAGATGGCCGCCATGGCTAAAAATAGAACATGGGGGTAAAATGCAGTTTTTGGCTTATAACTCAAAAACCAAAGCATTAAGACTGAGCAAATCTGACAGGAAGTAAAATTGTTGATCAGGTCACGATCTATCTGCCCTGGAATTTTCAGATGAATCGGATAATCGGTTGTTAGGTTGCTGCCCCTGAATTGGTAATTTTGAGGAAATTTTGCTGTTTTTTTTGTTATCTTGAATATTATTATAGATAGAGATAAACTGTAAACAGCAATAATGTACAGCAAAGTAAGAACTAAAAACAAATCACTATGACCAAAATAGTCAATTGACCCCCTAAGGAGTTATTGCCCTTCATAGTCAATTTTTAACAATTTTTCTTAAAATTTGAAGATTTTCAATAACATTTTCCACAGAAAGTACTGTTATAGATAGAGATAATTGTAAGCAGCAAGAATGTTTAGTAAAGTAAGATCTACAAACACATCACCATCACCAAAACACAATTTTGTCATGAATCCATCTGTGTCCATTGTTTAATATTCACATAGACCAAGGTGAGCGACACAGGCTCTTTAGAGCCTCTAGTTAGAGATGCAGATAACTTTTTCCCCCTGTCAGACATTGCGGCCAGCAAGGTAGACAATTTGACAGACCTATCAACTTTTTGCCAGACCTACAAGATACATATAGTTATAAACATATGATTTTAAACCTCAATACCTTCATGACCTTTGGCACCATTTTGAAAGTTAAATAAAAAAGATATAGAACTCTGAGGAAAAATTCAACACAGAAAGTCTATTAACAAATCGAAAAAAATAACCACATCAAATGTATGGAAAACCGGTGTGCTATTCCAAACTTGGTACAAGCATTATTTTACCTTATGTCAAGTACAAAAATGTATGTAGAAAAGGGTGGATAAAACCTGGTTTTGTACATGTTATACATTGTTATAGCTAAAATGTCTGTTTGTTTTCTGGTTTTGAGGCGGACTTTAATTTTATAAACATGATCTACAAGTTGAATGGAGATTGTTTTAGCTTTAATGTATTTGTTATTTGTTTAAATTACAGGTATAATGAACATGATGTAAGAAGAAGGCAGCTTATTTTAGAATATTATATTTCTAATCCACCAGAGCTAAAGAAATGGAATGAAGATAGAAGATCTAAAGTACACATGAAACAATAAAACTATGGACTAATTCATGTTTTACTCAATATAGTATGTACTTGTAAGTAGATTACTATAATTCAGAAATTATTGTGTTTTTACGATTTTTATGCCCCACCTACATGTTCATGTACAATAGTCATGATAGCAGAGGGGCATTATGTTTTTTAGTCTGGTTTCGTTCGTTCGTACATCTGTTCGTCCCACTTCAGGTTAAAGTTTTGGTCAAGGTAGTTTTTGATGAAGTTGAAGTCCAATCAACTTCAAACTTAGTACACATGTTCCCTATAATATGATCTTTCTAATGTTAATGCCAAACTAGAGTTAGGGTTATAATCTCAATAATTTAAACTCACATTTTGAAATTTTTTAGATGAATTAAATAGGACTTTTTTCTATATCGCAAAAATAACAATCATATTTTTCTCTAAACATGCTAAAACAACAAAATCGCAATAATAAATGCACGCAGTAAATTTCTGAATTTAATGTAGTGTAAATCAAAAAATTATTGCAAAAATATATAATGGTATAATCACAATAATTAAAACTCTTATTTTAAATTTTTAATATGAATTACATGTACACAGGATTTTTCACAATTACACAAAAATTAAAATCACAATTTTGTCTTCAACATGTTCAATGATAAACTTGATAAAATCGTAATAATTTCTGAAATTACAGTAAATATTATGACAATTACCCATGCCAAAATGATCAAGTAAGGAACCTTGTCCATTGATGTTTTATATCATATGTGAATATTTGGATCTTAAATCATGTTGATAGCTTCTGTCTCATCAATCTTTTTGACTTAAAGAGAATAAAGACAATTTTATTTTCTCGCTTCAATATGTATGTCATGTATATGTCATCTGGTGCATACTTAATTCAAATTGAAGTAAAATGCCATTTTGAAGCTCAAATGAAAATTTTTACACAAAGATAATCAAGCATAATTTTTCTCATTTCAATTGTTTTACGTTTTTCATTTCGGGGTTTTATAGATGACTATGAATGTAGATTTAACTCATTGTTGAAGGCTGTGTAGTGACCTATGATAGTTAATGTCTGTGTCATTTTGTGTCTTGTTGAGAGTTGTCTCTTGTTGAGAGTTGTTGAGAGTTGTCTCTTGTTGAGAGTTGTCTCTTGTTGAGAGTTGTCTAATTGATTGATTAATTGATTGGTGTTTGCTTTACGCCACATGAGTGCAAAAAGGCTATACATGTATCGCATTGAGAACTTGTTCAAATATTTTTTACAATTTATTTTTGTTGTTGTCTCATTGGCAAAATGATTGGCAAGGCAATCATACCGCATCTTCTTAATTTTTATATTAATTTGTTTTCTCCCAAGACATGCCAGATATATTCTAATGTTATACTGTAAGTTAAGAAATTATTGCTATGTTTTAATCAAGTTTTAAAAGTTTAAACTTGCAATTTGAAATTTTTTATATGTTTGGCTTTATAAATATTTTGATATGAGCTTCACTGATGAGTCTTATGTAGAAGAAACATGTGTCTGGCGTACTTAATTATAATCCTGGTACCTTTGATAAATATTAAACAGGATTTTTTTCCATATTGCAAAAATTAAAATAGCAGTTTATTCTAATATAAGACAAAATTGCAATAAAAAATGCTCTCAAAATATTTTGAATTTACAGTATGCCAATACTATCACATGACCTCTATGTTTAGCTGACAAGCTATATAAACCACATGTTGAAACAGGCCTCTACATTAACATTTTTTCTAACTTGTCCCTTCGGACAAGTGGCAAGAAAATCAGCTTGTCCGAACTCTTAACTCACTTGTCCGAATTCATAATTGAAAATCTAACATATTGATGATTTATGCAATAATAACACTTGGGCTTTGATTGCAGAGGCGGATTTAGAGGGGGGCCAGGGGGCCCGGGTCCCCCCTTTTTTGGAAAAAAATTGTTGCCTATATAGGGAATCACTGAAGCGTGACTGGAGCGGGGCCCCCTCTTAGGTCAGTCAGTGGGCCCCCACTTATGAAAATTTCTGGATCCGCCACTGGATTGTACCTAATAAAAGGAGCATTTTGTAATGTTATATGAATACCACATCAAAATACATTTCATTATTTCAGAATGAAAGTTTTTTTGCAAGACTGTGTTCTCTGGCTCAATGTCACTATCATTTGTCAATCATTAAATCATCATTTCTTCCCAAACCACTACGTTCCCCTATGGACCTATTCATTCTATAGTAGTGGTATGGGTTAAACCAAGGATGTAAATACACCTGGCCACCTTGAACATGTATATGAGTAAACCTTTTTAATTTATTGATGATATCAAAACAAGCTTTTACAATTTATTTTGATTTGTATATACATTGATATATGATCATGAAGTACATACACATTTCACTAAAAAATCTGCCTTTTTAGATTTTTTTTTTTTTTTTTTTTTACCTTAAATTTTTATATCATAGATCTTATCAAATAAAACCTCTTTTAATGTATTGTTATGCATAAAAGCAAAATCAAATGAAACATACTTTAATATAATATTTTAAAGTTTAGGTAAAACTCCATATGGAGGTGCTCCTAATTCAAGGAAGATATATTGGTTTAATTTAAAATGAACAATAAAAAGTTGAGTTATATGCTGAGTAACAAACTGCCACAGTAACATTGATAATTTGGTGGTACACGAAGTAATTTTAGATTTTAGTATATGTCACAGTGCATGAACTTTTAAAGTAATAGACATTGATTAGTGTATAATTGATATAACATGTGTGATTTATATGGAGTTTAAATGTATATATAGATAAAGGCAGATGTGGTGTGAGTGCCAATGAGACAACTCTCCATCCAAATAACAATTTAAAAAAGTAAACCATTATAGGTTAAAGTACGGCCTTCAACACAGAGCCTTGGCTCACACCGAACAACAAGCTATAAAGGGCCCCAAAAATTACTAGTATAAAACCATAGTATGGTGATGGAACAGTTTCCTGCACGTTTACAAAAGTGATTTGACATTAAGTTATTTTAAAGTTTTATGTTTGAATTGAGCTCCCAGCTGGGATCGCAGCCTTAGCTCAATTTGGATAAGACCAACTGCCGTTGCGTTGTAAATTGGTGGTGGGTACGCCAGGCTGTGTTGATATCCATTATACCAGTATCTAGAACAATGTATTTAGGCGAAATAATACTGGTTCGTGCACCGATCACATACACTGTATAATATTCCTGCACATGCACACAGTTGCTTACTTTAAATCAGTTGCTTATCCGTGCTACACTACTAAAGTAGTGGTACTCCAGATAGTGGAGGAAAGAATAGAGAAGAAGTATACTAAGAAGATACATTAACATTGGTTTCTTTCCCCTTACTTATATCCCCTGGTCAATGGCTGCAAGCATGTTTAATACTCCAAATCAGAGACATATTATACAAGTTTTATATGTCTCTGGTTCAATCAATGAATAATTATTTCATTAAGTATGATCAATAAAACAATCATTCATATTTTTGGGAATGTATAAGTCTTAAATTTGATCTATTTTTATCTGACCTTGATTTTTCACTTGTCCCATCGGACAAGTAGTATGGTGAATCTACTTGCCCGACACCTGTGTCCACTTGTCCCGGACAATCGGACAAACGTTAATGTCGAGCCCTGTGAAAGCTTTCAGCAGACCTTGTCACTTGGTAAATTATAACAGTTCGAGGTAAACACCTACGGTATTCCAGATGTGTAAACGAGAAAGGTTACTGACACTTACGTGTTATATTTACTATATTTAGTATCAATGTGTTATTTTTTCTGAGGAATAAGTGTTATATTAAATAATCTAAGAAGCAATGTGTTTATTTTTAAAGTCAAACGTAAATATAGCTCCTATCTCGATCATCTTTACGAAAGATTATTAGAGTTGATTTGTTTTTCAAAGGGAGATAACTCATGCGTTTTTTTTATTATTATTACTAATCTTATAATGGAAGGAGTATGCACCAGTATGCTGTAAGTAAGCTGTTGACCTTTTTTCTGTACTGTCATATATATGGGAAAAAACAGAAATTATTGCAATTTATGAGTAATGAACACATATGCCAAATTCTAATTGCAATTTCAGGAATGCTGCAAACTGAAAAGGTGATTTTTATTTTTGTGACACCTGATTTTTTTGGCAATTTACACAATAATGAAAACATTGCAAATATTTCTGGGTTTGTCATACAAAGGTACTACTATTTGCAGTCTCTTTTTTCAAATATTGTATTTTTGTGATCTATTTACACATTTGCGACTTCGTTTGTTGATGTGTTGTATATTTGTTTTTCATTCATTTTTGTACATAAATTAGGCCGTTAGTTTTCTCGTTTGAATTGTTTTACATTTTCCCATTTCAGGGCCTTTTAATTTATAGCTAACTACAAATGTATGCCGTCTGGGCTATGCTAATTGTTGAAGGCTGTACGGTGACCTATAGTTAATTTCTGTGTCCTTTTGTCTTTTGTGGAGAATTGTCTCATTGGCAATCATACAACATCTTTTTTATTTTTACAAAGTTGCACTCTGATCTGGCCAAATACAACATGTACACCCTACCCTGTTTGATCCACTTGTTAGATGTTTTGTAAATATTTGAAAATTGACCTTTCTTAAAGTGTGTGTTTCTTTTTATGTTTTCAGACTTAACATGAGAAAGAAGAAGACTCTATTACTTTTCCTGTTCGGGATAACAGTCCTATCCACAATATGGTTTGTCAACAAACCTTTGGTAACGGCTCACTTCGTTTAGACAGTTTGTATAATAATGGCAGAAAGGGTGTTGCTAAAAAACAATGTTTTCACAATGGCAAGTGATAAGGAGCATCCAGCTAACTTTGAGAAAACTGCAACTGAATCTGATAACAGCCTACTTTTTATACCAGAAAAAACTGAGTCACAAAATAATAAACCAGAGACGGAAATCGAACAAAGGGAAGACAATCTAAGTAATCAAAACCAAAAAGATAAAAATTCAATTACAACCAAAGACTTACAAGAGGAGAATGGAGGGGAGGAGAACTTACTTGATGTACTCCAGCTAAATGACAAGAAAGAATGGGTAACAGATAGCAAAGTATGCAGTCAAATTGAAAAAGAAAAGTTTGTACAAACAGAAATGCATACACCGTCTGGGGAAGTTAAAATTTTTGTTCATGATCCCTCTGATGATGTTCATGTTAGCGCTAGCTTAGTGGAACATGGCGAATGGGAGCCAAATTTGATTCAGCTGGTTTATTCTCTTCTTGAAAAGGATGATGACCTTAAGTTTATTGACCTTGGTGCTAATATTGGAGTTTTCTCCCTTGCCGTTGCAAATCTTAACAAACAAGTGATAGCTGTTGAACCTTTGTCAATCAATGTTAAACGTTTGTGTAAATCTATTGATGCAAATGAGTTTGAAGATTTTATAACAATAGTTCACAACGCTCTCTCAGATAAAAATGAGAAAGTGAAGTTAGGCAAGGACAAGGGGAATGTAGGCGGAACTTTCATTGCAAAGGATGAAAACACAAATAAAATTCAAGGTAGTTCAGTAGTAGGTCAATACTCTGATGAAGTAAATACAGCAAAGTTAGATGACTTGCTTACTATTCAAGAATTTAACTTAAAAAAAGTTATAATCAAGATGGATGTTGAAGGTTGGGAAAGTCATGTGTTGAATGGTGCTGAAAGATTTTTCCGTAAAGTTGATGTCCAGGGCATTCTAATGGAGTGGATGTGGCACAAAACTGGGACAGAAGCTGACGACATTATTAGCTTTTTTGCTAATCATGGCTATGAGCCTGTGAACCCTAATGGTAATAAGTTATTAGATGTTCGTGCTCCAGGTGCTTGGCCAGTAGATATTTTATGGCGACAGCGTGTAGATACAGGTCATACCCATGCACAAGTTGCAAAAGATAGTCCAAACTCATCAAACCAAGTTACAAAAAAATCTACAGGGGTTCAAATGTACCGCCACGATATGACAAAATGGAATCTGGATGATAGTATGTGTCGTGTAGAGTCAGACTTCATGTTAGCCAACATGCATACTCAGGCTGGAGATGTTAAGATTTATGTTCACAATCCAAGTGTTGATGTCCATGTCAGTGGTGGATTAATGAGGAATGGTCAATGGGAGCCACATTTAATTCAGCTAATGTTTTCTCTATTAGAGGCAGACCCATCTTCTCAGTTCATTGATCTTGGCGCTAATTTGGGTGTATTTTCACTAGCGGTTGCTCGCTATGGTCGGAAAGTCGTTGCAGTGGAACCATTATCTATTAATCTTCAAAGATTTTGTAGATCTATCAGAGATAATCATTTTGAGGATAAAATTACAGTAGTAACAAATGCTTTAGGTAATGAGAGAGAAACTGTATCGTTTGGAATGGATGTTGGAAACATTGGTGGGACATTTGTTCTAAACGGAAAAAATCCAGAAAAGCAACGTGGGGCTCAATATGGTGGTCAGTATCAAGATAAAGTCTTGACAGCAAAAGTAGATGATATATTGAAATTACCAGGATTTGATTTTAAGAAAGTCGTTATGAAAATGGATGTTGAGGGTTATGAACATTTTGCCCTGCAAGGTGCTAGCGATTTTTTCAGCAAAGTTGATGTTCAAGCTGTGTTAATGGAATGGATGTGGCACAAAGCAGGATCAGGAGCAGAAGAAATTTTCAAATTTTATCACGATCGTGGATATGAACCCTTTGACCCATTGAGGAAAGTTGTACTGGATACATCATCATCAGGATCATGGCCCATTGATGTTCTTTGGAGGAAAAAGCAAGTGATTTCACCACCACAAAATCTGGACAAACCTGAACAAACCAGAAGTGTTCAAACTAATTCACAGGTTCGAATGTACAGAAGGGACATGCAGAATTGGGTCAAAGACACATCAATGTGCATTGATCCAAAAAGTTTATTAAAAGCAAACATGCACACGAATGCTGGAGATTTGACAATCTTTGTTCATGATCCTACCGTCGACATTCATGTAAGTGGGAGTCTTGTTCGTGGTGGGTCATGGGAACCACATCTTACCCAACTCATGTATTCGTTGCTACAACAGGACTCTGAGCTTCAGTTCATAGACCTTGGAGCTAACCTTGGGGTATTTTCATTGGCTGTTGCTAAATATGGCCGACGTGTTTTGGCTGTAGAACCTTTGTCCATTAACCTCCATCGATTCTGTGCGTCAATTACCGCTAACGGATTTGAAAGTCTGATAACTGTTGCTACAAATGCATTGTCAGACAAGAGAGAAAATGTAACATTTGGAAAGGATAAAGGGAATGTAGGCGGCACTTTTGTTCTCAATGATAAAAACATGAATAAATTTAGTGGAAGTCCAGTTATTGGTAAATACGATGATGTGGTCCTGTCAGCCAGGATGGATGACATTTTAGATGTGCCTGGATTTAACTTTAAGAAAGTGATTATGAAGATAGATGTGGAAGGATATGAGCACCATGTTCTCAGAGCCGCTGATAAGTTCTTTAGGTATGTATATCAATAATTCTAGTTATATTGATCATATTGATGGTCATCACACTTTCAACCATTTGTAAAGCTAAAAATGTAGCTAACATCATAAACATAAACTGGTTAAATTGTCAACCAGCCCAAAATGAGTCCACATTAAAAT
This sequence comes from Mytilus edulis, assembly GCA_019925275.1. NCBI lineage: Eukaryota > Metazoa > Mollusca > Bivalvia > Mytilida > Mytilidae > Mytilus > Mytilus edulis. Next base: position 80,265,015 of record CM034354.1, on the reverse strand, counting down.
GTCCATCAAGTTTTATAGAAAAAAAATGTAAATTGTCAATGCATCTTTACATTCAGTCAGGGGTACTACTTGTACAAGTAATTTTTATTTACCTGAAGAAGAAGAAAAAAAAATAATATGATAAGTAAATTATAATGTTTGAATAATCCCCCCTTAATTCTCTCAAAAAATTTACTTATACAAGTAATTGTTTTTACAATCTGACAAAAATTCTCAAGTTTTGAGATTTAAAATCATGCTCTAATGATTTTTCCCAGGTTAGCTCATAATTTTTTAATAGAGTTCAATGTTTCATTTCATAATTAATTCAACAAAGAATTTCATAATTAATTCAACAAAGAAACTTATTGGGCTAAGATCTTAGGTATTTGCGCAAAGCCTTCAAAAATTGCTACTTTTGGGCTTGTAAATGACCAGTGTTTTGGAGATAACAGACAAATGGGATTTTAATTGTCCATGAAATAACACTTAAATGAATAGTAATGACATCTGCAATGGGCAGACACATTAAAATTCTATTAGAGCAAAGAAATCTGAAGAATTTAAGAAATGAAGATAAGATGACTTTTTCACTTATGTAAGTAAAAAAATCTGAATGTCTAAGGGACATAACTACGTCAATTATTTTTTTTACCTATACAAGTAAATAATATTCAATTGTATAAGTATCCTAAAAAGTTACTTATATATAAGTATTTTTTTTTTTCTTCTTCAAGTAAATAAAAGTTACTTTTACACGTTATACATTATGTAATAATAAAGGCACAAACAAATAAAATTTAATAGATAATGAGTCTTGTACATAAGTGGGCAAAAATTTACAACATGTGATTATTTTTATTCAGAGCTTATTGCAATATGAAATACCAGAAAACATTTAAGATAGACATGTCATTTGTTTTTTATCAGCTTTAATTTTACATGTTTTAGAAGAAGAAAAAAATCCCCCAAAAAATCATGAAAATTATTTTGCTTTATATTTTTTTCAAAATTTAAATAATGATAAGTCATGATCAATGTTTACATAAATGATTTATTATAGCACAGACACTTTGAAGGTACATGTATGGTATACATGGTATGCTAAAAGAGGTATTATTTCATTTACTCCTCCTATGCTTTTTTTTTCTTGGGTGTACTGTTATATGATAATATGAAGGACTAAAGTGTTTGAGTTCTTAGTTAATATAGATATTGTAGTCAATTAATTTAAACTCGTTATGTTATTTACACAAGCTGTACCCATTTATCATATATATTTCAACCCTTTTGATGATTTTCCTATATATTCATGATATTTAAACACATTTTTCTACCAGGATGTACAATTTCTTAATTTTTTACTTACAGTCATGTAAAGAGATTGCTATAATCATGATAATTGTGAATTTGTGTAATAAAATGATAATGGATGTCAAATTAAACTCAGAAATATATAAATGAACTAAAATAAAAAATCATACAAGACTGACAAAGGTCACTAACTCCTGACTTGGGGAAAGGCACAAAAATGCAGCAGTGTTAAACATGTTTTGTGAGATCTCAACCCTCCCCCTACATGCCCTATATATATACCTAAAGCTAATGTAGACAAACAAACAGACAGCAATACACACAGTAAAACTCAGTTGAAAAGAAGTCAGAGTCAGACGTCAGAATAGAATAAAAAGAAACTATGCAAAATGACAAAGATACATAAATGATTTAAAAAGGAGTATTAGCAGACATGCCAGCTCCAGACATAAATTAAACTGATTGATAGATCTAGAGTATGTCTTCATCATCATGATCATACATCATGTACATGTGTCATATGGAAAAAAAGGGGAAAAAATCAGCTTTAAAAAATGCATTCTAAAAATAATTTAAAGTTGTAATTCGATGACATCCAGTGGCAAATAGTTTATGTATATTTAGGACCAGAAAAAAATATCAGGAATTTAAAGCAATTAGATGTAGGAATTAGCAGGTTCTAAGTAAAAAAAAAAGAGGTAAAAATACCTCTTAAAAGGTAGAAAAATGTTTCCTATGATTTATATTTGTCCTTCTTTGATGACTTTCATGACTTTCAGTAAATCTATTTTCAGAATTGAATTGATTGTTGGCATTTTACCAATTTTATAACATTTATAATGTTTTATTCTTTTCTTGCCTTTGTTTGAAATATAAAAACATTTAGAATTGTAATCAAGAAAATCAAGGGCCACATAAACCTCTGCCATGAGGTTCTCTGGAGTGAAATGGGGAGTTCTAGGGTGGCATAGTCCATCACTTCTTCTGTGATCACCCCTGAGAATGATAGCATTTTTTTAGGCGGGGTGAAATATAAAGGGCAGTTGATTACTTGCAATTCAATATTGGAGGAAATAAAATATACATACAACATGTACAAACATGACAAAAGAAAAGCAACTCTTTTCCAAATGGGAGACAGATCAATTTTTCTTTTATTTCTTTATCTTATTTTCCAAGTATGCTCTTGATGTTTAACTGTTTAAGAGGAATTATATATAAACATGATAAAGTTAATTATATAAGTCATTTGTAAGTAAACATTCAGCTGAAAAAGATATTTAAGATTATGCTTTGCATTTTAAAAAGAAGTACCTGAAAATAATGCAGTAATTATGGGGTACCATCCTAAATAGGTCTATTAACAATGATTAATACTATATTAGTTATTGGTCCAATGCAGGGGACATTGGGACTCTTTTTGAAAAAAGAAAATGCATTTGTGTTTTTTGGGTTTTTTTTATTGCTAGAGTGGGGTGCTCATTTTCGCCACATCTTTCCATGTTTTCCACAGTTTATGTTCAGGTCTAAATGTTTTTGAAGTATACTGATATTTCTATATGAAGATAACTTCAAATGCAAAATATACTTAAGCTTGAAAACCGGTTTGTTTTAAGAAAATCATCTGAAAAGTTAGATTAAAGGGTGTTTGAAATTTACGGATGTTTTGTCAATGGGGGACACATATTCGCCGTTTTTACACATCTATTTAAAACCAAATAACCGCAGCTTTTAACAATTTGTATCAAATCAATTGCATTATAGATGAATAGCAGACATTTCAAAGGTATAAAGAATTCAAAATTAGGGCATTCAGTCAAATTTTTACTTAGAAATACTTCTTTGAAATCGTATTTTTTATTCAGGAAATTGTCCGAAAATCGTTGTCCGTTTTTCTGTCATTTTCGGTAGGAGCCGCAATTTTGTCTCAGTTTAAAAAAAATATTATATTTGTTATAAAAATATAATTTACGGGTACATTTCTTCCATTTCAGCCATCCTTTGAAGTTTTTACACCTCAAAATCCTTAAACGGCGAAATTGTGTCCCCGGCGAAAATGAGCACCCCAATCTATAGTTAAGCAATTGAATTTGTTTTTTGATGGAGCCTTTTTTGTTCCAAATTTTGCATCACAAACAATACAAATATATCTGAATTTACAGTAATTTGTAATCTAAAGTTTAAGCAGTATTTAATATTGAACTACTTATTACAGAACTGTAGATGTTCAAGCAGTGCTCATGGAATGGATGTGGCAAAAAGATGGTTCCAGTGCTCAAGAAATCATACAATTCTTCACCAGATATAACTATGAACCATTCAGTCCTGGCAGTAATCTTGTATTGGATACACAATATCCTGGAGGTTGGCCTGTTGACGTACTTTGGAGAAGGAAAAACTCTGGAAATTCATTCAAAAACGGACCAGAAACTTCTGTTAGAAAGTCAACTCGGCATGAAAGACAACAACCAAATGCAGTTCAACAACAGCCTAGAGAGTCACAACAACAACGACCAAATGCAGTTCAGAAACAACAACAGCCTAGACAGACACAACAACAAAGAGGGCAACAAGCATCTTTGTATAAGGAAGGTAGAGGTGATACACCTGAAAGAAGCCAAAATCAGCAAGATAGATCTCAGCAGGTAAGACATAATGACATAAGACATAAAGACATAAGACATAAAGACATAAGACATAAAGACATGACATAAGACATTAGACATACAGAAAAAAGACATACAGACATAAGACATACAGACATAAGATATCAAGACATAAGACATAAAGACATAAAGACATGTCATAAGACATAAGACATACAGAAATAAGACATACAGACATAAGACATACAGACATAAGATATCAAGACATAAGACATAAAGACATAAAGACATGACATAAGACATAAGACATACAGAAATAAGACATACAGAGATAAGACATACAGACATACAGACATAAGATATAAAGACATAAGACATACAAACATAAATACAAAGACATAAAGACATAAGACATAAAGACATGACATAAGACATAAGACATACAGACATACAGACATAAGATATCAAGACATAAGACATAAGACATAAAGACAAAACATAAGACATACAGACATAAGACATAAAGACAAAACATAAGACATACAGACATAAAGACACACAACATTAAGACATAAACACATAAAGAAATAAGACATACAGACATACAGACATAAGATATCAAGACATAAGACATAAGACATAAAGACAAAACATAAGACATACAGACGTAAGACATGCAGACATGACATAAGACGTAAAGACACACAACATTAAGACATAAACACAAAGACATTTAGACAAAAGACATAAGACATACATACATAAAGACATAATACATACATACAGAAGACATACAGACATGACAAAAGACATAAAGACATAAGACATACAGACAAGACATACAGACATAAAGACAAGACATAAAGACATAAGACACAAAGAAATAAAGACACAAGACATACAGACATAAAGACATAAAGACATTAGACATAAGACATAATGACATATATACATAAGACATAAAGACATAAGACAGGACATAAGACATACAGACCTAAGACATAAGACATAAGACATAAATACATAGGACATAATGACATACAGACATGACATAAGACGTAAAGACATAATACATACAGACATACAGACATACAGACAACAGACATAAGACATAAGACATACAGACATAAGACATAAAACATAAAAACATATGCATCCAATTAAACATAGAAAGCAAGAGGTCATATCAATATATAAACATGCAACACAAAAGATCTTTAAAGCATCGTTAACTTTGACACACACTGAAGCATGCACTTATCATGCTTATGAGGTAAAACACAAAAGCAAAGGTAAAATGGTTTGCAACATACAAAGAACATAGATATTATATAATTAGTTAACTAATTACAATTGCAGGTGCCTCAAACCCATGTCCAGAAAAATCAAGCTTTTGATCATGCTGAAAAAACCAACCAAGTATCTTCAAAACGATATGGAGTTAACTTTTACCGTAGAGATGGAAAAACATGGGTTCCAGATGACTCATCATGCTCTGCATCAGGCAATTTCTTGAAAGCTAATTTGCATACACCAGCGGGAGATGTTACGATATATGTTCACGATGCCAATACTGATGTTCATGTTAGTGGAGGACTTCTACGGAATGAGGCATGGGAACCTCATTTGATCAGGCTAATGTTTGATCTGTTAAATAAAGATTCAAAGCTGCAATTTATGGATCTTGGTGCTAATTTAGGTGTGTTTTCATTGGCTGTTGCTCAATTTGGTAGGCGTGTATTTGCTGCGGAACCACTGTCAATCAATTTACAACGATTTTGTAAATCTATCCTGGCCAACCATTTTGAGGACAAGATTACCGTTGTGACAAATGCTTTGTCAGATAAGATTGAAAAGGTATCTTTTGGAAAAGACCATGGGAATGTAGGAGGTACTTTTGTATTGGAGGGAAAGAACATGGAAATATTCTGGTAGTGCTTATAGTGGGAAATATGATGATGTCGTACAAACTGCAAAACTTGATAGCTTTCTACGACTCCCAGGTTTTGATTTTACAAAGGTTATTATGAAAATAGACGTGGAAGGATATGAACACCATGTATTCAAAGGTGCTAAAAAATTCTTCCAAGAAGTGGACGTACAGGCCGTTCTTATGGAATGGATGTGGCATAAAAGTGGATCTGATGCCACAGAAATTTTGAATTTTTTCAAGGATCTCGGTTATGAACCAATAAATCCTAACTCTAATTCTAGATTAGAGATTTCTTTATCTCAAACATGGCCAGTTGATGTGTTGTGGAAAAAAACGAAAAAAACATCAGTGGTTAAAAAATCTTCAAAAGTTTCTTCTCAGTTTACTTCTGGGGTTCAAGTTTATCACCATGATAAAAGACAATGGCTGGCTGATGATAGTGTCTGTCTCAATCTTCCACAAATGACAAGAGGAAAATAAGTGACTCTCTGCTGGACCATATACTATCTTTGTTTATGACCCATCTGTTGACCAGTGGGTATAGTGGTAGTATCCTACGTGATGGAGGCTGGGAAACAGGACTAGTCAATAGTGTTATTTCATTACTTAAACCAGATGAAGACTTACAATTTGTTGACTTAGGTGCTAATTTAGGGGTCTACACATTAGGTGTAGCTAATTTGGGAGGAATGTTATTGCGGTAGATCCATTGACTTCTAATGTGCAACGTATGTGCAATTCTATCATAGAAAACAATCTAGGAAGTAAGATAACATTAATTTACAATGCGTTATCTGACACTAGAGGTACTGTCTCTTTGGGTAAAGATGAGAAAAATGTTGGCGGAACATTTGTGATGGACCGTAGCAATGCAAATAAAGTTCAAGGTAGCAACGGTGGAAGAAAATCGGAGAAGATGTTGTAACTGCTAAATTAGATGACTTGTTAAATATACCAGGATTCAATTTCAAAAAAATAATTATGAAAATGGATGTCGAAGGATATGAGGGATATGTGCTAAAAGGGGGGACTAAATTTTTTGAGATGGTGGATGTCCAGGCTGTCTTTATGGAATGGATGTGGTTAAAGTCTGGGACAGTAACACAGGAAGTCTTAAGTTTCTTCACGTCTCGTGGATATAAACCATATATAGCTACGTCAGGCAGAGAACTCAGGGTGGAAGACGCTACAAACTGGCCAGTTGATATGATGTGGAAAAAATAGGTAAGAAGTAAAAAAGAAATTGGTAGACCCATTAACAAGCATAATGGTGGAGATTACTCAGATTTACTTTAAAACTAAATAACACTTTTATTCTTGTAAATGGCAATTCCAAAAAAACTTACAAGAAATTGGTAGACCCATTTTCAACCATAAAAGTGTTATTTAGCATGTTTAGGTAATCGATTTGATTGAATTATCTCCCTCTTGATTGAGCAAATTTGTGTAACAAAGTTATCTCCCCTGATCATTGATATTTAAATTGAACTGCATTAAGTTTGATAAACTATTTAATAAAAAAATAAAGGTGAGAAATGCTGAAATTATAGAACTACAATTTATCTTTGTACATGTAATATGGTAACATAATCTTGAAGGCTTTAAGTACAAATGTACTGTAGATCCATATATTTTCGTGGGTACCTTGTTGAGGAAAGCTTGCACTTAGGAGGTTATTTCAATTCTTGGTCACCCTGTACCAACGAGGTCCATGTAAAACACTCAATTATTATGACAGAAAATCACTAATAACTAAAACCTATATGCTATTTGAGAGTACAACAGACCACAATGACCTGATCATGCTGATTAACATCCATCAAAACAATAGACATAAAAACAATGTCAATGATCTATGAAAAAATACATGATCTAGATAGTCTGACATGGTACATGCCTTTCTCGCTAGGTTTGCAATAAACAGACAGAACACAAGTTTGTCCAATATCACATATATCACCAAAAAACTGTCAAATCCAAAATCAAAGTTTAAAGAGGTAGCACCACATATTTATATGTTAAAAAACAGTGTTTTGAGACTCAAATGATGCTAAACATGCTTAAGAAAAAAAATTTTTTTCAAATGATGATTGATATGTAATATTTTCTGTTTTATACATGTTTATATATTGATGAATTACACTTACACATGATCATGATGATTCATGGTATGTTTTTTTTCTTGCAGGTTGTTTAAAGAAGTATGAAGGCTTAGAAAACAAAGATATGTGTTCAAACCATAACAAACTTCATGCATCTGTAAATCATGTGTATATATCATCATTTTAATTCATGCCATTGGACTAAAAGAATCATGTGATTGGATTGTACCATTCCTTCTGTGTTTTGATTGGATGTTATAGGATTATTTGTCTCTTGTCATGTCATTTACTTATGTTGTTCATTAATGCAGGAGCTGGCAGCTCCTCTTATGTTAATTTTCTATCTTAGTCAAGTAGTGTCATCTTTCCCTACTGAAGTGCAAAGTATCTATAGAAAATATCATTTAGCATGTTTAGGACTTATCAGAACATTTCTACTTAAGGTGGTACCCAACACTTTAACTAAAATTAATTTGGCTCGTTTAATTTTCTTAAAATTTTGACAAAATATTTACTTTGACCCTTTTACAAAAATATAAAAAATTTTAAAAATTTGAACCAACCGTTTTATCAGAAAAATTACACTGGTTATATAGCAGTTTGACAAACACTTATTTTGATCATTGAGAAGCTAATATTCCCTTAACAACACAACGTAATTAAAACGTTTAGCTGATTTTACAGAGTTATCTCCCTGTAGTGTTAGGTACCACCTTAAATATAAAAAACTTTGATATTTTCTATCCTTTGGATTTTCCACCGATAATATTTATGTGTAAAAGTATTTATAGAAAAAAAAAATCAAAATGTTGGTACTTTATGGCTAATTGAAAATTTCTACTTAAATAAGGATTTTTTTTTTTGTAATTTGATCAAATTTTAACATGTTTAATGAGATGAATATTATGCTGTTAACAATTACATTGTTTAGCATAAGTGTCCATGACAACTTTTTCAAGAATGTTTTTAATTGAAGAAAGTGTTTAAAATGATTATAATCAAGGTAAATTAAAACATTAATCATTATCATGATTATATGCATGATTTATATCTGAATTTTCTTCTACTACTAGCTGTTGTATTTTTATTTTCGAGGCAATTTATAGAAATATGAGTTAAATATATGTTTAAGCCAATGAATATTATGCTGTTAACAATTATATTGTTTAGCATAAGTGTCCATGACAACTTTTTCAAGAATGTTTTTAATTAAAAAAAACAATTTATTACAGTACTAATGACATTAATTATAATTATTGATGATTCATAATTATTTTTATGTTTGAA